>CM033740.1:26804515-27189181 GCA_019671005.1 Hibiscus mutabilis | reverse complement strand
AGCCTCCAACTCATCCTAACCAAAACCCCTTTGTCGAAAAAAAAAATTCCACCAAACCCTAAACCCTTTTCGTTTTCCCCCCCTAATCCCACCCACCTATCTTTTCTATAAAACCCATCACTCTTAACCTATTCCTACTTCCTATCTTGCAACTTTTTAGTTTCTTTTCTTTTCTTTTCTATGTTTTTACTCACAACCAAGATCATCCATGGCATCCAAGATTAAACTTTTAGTTCATCCAAGTTCCTCCAAAGAACCAAGATACAAGAAGTTTGCTACACCGGTGGTTCAAGAAAGATTTCAATCCAAGTTTGAAAGCCGGAAGATTCATGAAGAACAAGGCTTTGAATACTCCAACTCTCATCAAGATTTCGGCCTTGAACCATTCATCTTCAAGAGGATTGCACATCAAAAGTGGCAAATCTTTTGCCATCAACCGGAACCGGGTAACATCTCATGGGTAAGAGAATGCTATGCTCACTCACCTAACCCGGATAGTCCTTATGTTTGTGTTCGTGACAAGGCCATACTTATAAGTCCCGAAAGCATCAACACCTTTTACGGACTTTACATTGAGAAGGACGAGCATCAAGCCTTCGTTGATCAAATCAATCCCAAGCAACTCGACAAGGTGCTTCAAGAGCTCACTCAACCGGGAACTCATTAGAATGACAGTAAATACAAGGGCACGGTAAATCGCCTTCGGCTTAAACCCGAGGCAAAACTATGGAATAAGTTTGTTAAAACTTCTTTAATGCCCTCCGCACACAATACTACCGTTGATATACCACGTCTTTTGCTCATACATTCTATTTTGCATAATCGCATCATTAACATTGGAAAAATTATTTGTGATGAGATTTTTGTATGTAGCTCAAAAGATAAAGGTTCTCTTTTCTTCCCTTGCTTAATTTCTAACCTTTGCAAGGAGATGCATGTCCCGAGTGAGTCCACCGATGAAAAGGCCCTACCCAAGTCTGGTTGGAATCAAGCACTAATACGAAAGCTAATGGGAGAGGCACCGGAGATTCTTCAAGGCCTCCAATGGTCACGGCAACTCCTGCCGCGCGGGCAATCCCTAATACCCAAGCACCTAACGCCAGGGCAACTCGCCACCAACCCCGGAAACTTTGAAGCACTTTGCACCTATTGGCAAGCCGCCTAAGGCAAATTGAAGATCGGTAACTAATGTTCATGCGGTACATGAAGGAGCACAACAATGCCATCACCCAAGTCATCCTAGAAAAGTACCCGAACAATCGCGTGCCATTCCCAATCTTTCCCATCGAGATCCTTGCCCGGCAACCAATGAAGCGATCGCCACGGCAACCAAGGAAGGCGACGCCACGGCAACCAACCCCGAAGATGCCACGGCAACCAAAGCTAAAGACATCCCGCAACCACCGCAAAAGCCAAAGTTAAAGCACCTATGCCCAATCAACTCCTACGGAATCATTTTCTGATTTTTTAGATTCGACGAGTCCTCCATTGAACCAATAAAGACCGCACCAATTGAATACTCCAAGTGAAAAGCCATTGACATTGATGAAGAGGACGATGAGGACAACCTCGTGACGAGGATCAATTCTACCACCGCAACAAGAAAACAACCATCGCGTTCAAGCAAGAGAATCAAGACACCGACTAGAAGGAGACTAATCATCTGCGGTGACGAAACTCTCGAGTAAGTCTTCGTATGCATTTTTATTTTTATTTTTATTTTTCGTTATTTTTATGCATGCATTGAGGACAATGCCTCACTTGAGTTTGGGGGATTGTTATTACCATGTTTAGTTTCATTCATCTTAAAGTATTACATTTAGGATACATAAATCGCTTGCCATGCCTTTAATTGGAACAAGATTTGCTTAGATTTGATGAATATTCTATGATGACTTTGCCAATGCACTTAATTGATAGAATTTTATTCTAGGATAACCATGGAAAAACTTAGAATTTTACTATGATGCTAAATTTGATGAATCATTGTTGTGGTTTGATTGATTTAAGGAATTCTAGTGAATTTAGGTTGATAATTAACAAATTGGGGGATATAATAAAATTGGATGAATGCTAGAGGTGCCCAAAATTGGCTCTAGCATGTGCTAAAAAATTTCACTAGAGGTGCCCAAACGGCTCTAGGATGTGTTAAAAAAATTAACTAGAGGTGCCCAAACCGGCTCTAGTCGATTAAATTAACTTAAGAAAACTAAAAACAAAACACTAGAGGTGCCCAAAATTGGCTCTAGTTAAAACATGTTAAAAAGAACCCAATGAAGTAATTTGAAAACCTATTGTTTGCATAGAATCCGAAAAATCAACTTGCACACAACTCCGCACACACTCACAAGCATTATAGTTTGATTCCGGTAATTCCTAAGTTTTCAAGAAAAATAAAAAGCCAATCATACTTTGTGCCCTGTTCGAGAATTGAAATCAAGTTCAAAGCTAAGTTTGTGAAAGTTGAAGTCTTGGCAGCAATTATGAGTTTACATTGCTTGAGGACAAGCAATAGTTTGAGTTTGGGGTGTGATAAGTGTTCAAAAGTACTATTTTTCTTACCCTTTTACTCATATTATTGTTAGACTTAGGCTCATATTAGTTGCATAGTTAGCCATTCATGCATTAATTAATCCATCTTCCATCATTGAGCTTGATTACATAACTTGGTAGTTTTTGTGGAAAAGATGTTGCTTTGGTGTGCTTTGTGTGTGTATGTGCAGGTTCACTTGCCAAAGCAATGTCGAGCTAGTTGCCAGGGCAATGCATGAAGGATATGCCGAGCTAGTTGCCAGGGCAATGCATGAAGGAGACGCCGAGCCAGTTGCCATGGTAATTGTCGACAAAGAGAAAATGCAATAGGGATGTTGAAATTGATGACTATACAAGCCCAAGATGACGTGGAGCAAAGCCTAAACCCAAAGGAATTTGATTTCCATGCAGAGATTAAAGAAGAATTAAATTCCAAGAAGATAAGAGAAGTTCTAGTAGGAATAGAATTATAATAAAGAATTATATTCTTTAAAGATAATTTAATTCCAACTCAAACTCCTCCTCAAAGAAGGACTTTGGCCTAGCCCTATAAATAGCAAGGAGATTTCGACAAGATGGAGAGAGAGCATTAGGGCAAATTTGACAAGACCAAGAGAGGAAGCAAAAGGAATTTTCGGCAAGCATCTAGGGCAAGGGATTTTCGACAAGCTTCATCTTTTCTTCCTTGTTCGATTGGGTTCATGCTAGGGATTGTTTATCTTGTGTTTCTTTAGAACCTAGCCATGAACTAAATCTACTTGGCTATGGTTATTGTGTTTTGTGGTTGTGAGAAACTATTGGTTTTTGTTTAGGTAATAAGAGTTTGCACTTTTCTATTTCAAGGTTTATTCATTCTTGGTTCTTTTTCTTGTTTGCGAGTGAATTGGGAGAGGATCTCGTGATTTCATCTATTTATCTAATATCGGGAGAGTTAGATTCAAGAAACAAATGAATATGATCTTTATTCAATCCAATGATGGTGAAGATTAATCCGGCTTAGGAATAAGTTAAGGATTTCAACGGCTAAGAGGAGCGCAAGATTGGTTGTTGTTCACCCTTGATTCATTTGAGGATGTATTATCAAGGCATGCACAAGTAGCTAGAGTTTCGACTTAGGGATAAGAAGAAACCATTGAAGAACGCTCTGCCGAACCTTGAAGGTTGCTGCCCAGACGCCCAAGTAGTTGCCCAACTAGTTGCCCAGGCAACCATCTATTAGTTGCCAAGGCAACCCCGTTGTGCAAGTTGCCCATGCACTCTTTTACCAAAAGGATCCAATCGGCTATCACAACTCAACTCACGATAACCTGGCCTATCTCTCTCTCATTCGATCTCATCTTTTCATTTACTTAATTGCTTTCTAGATTAGTTATTAGTTAAAACTTCTATAATCCTTTACTTGTGTTTTTACTTTTTACAGTGCAAGAGAATAGATTCTTGAAGTGGCACCAATCCCTGTGGAGACGATATCTTTTATACTATAACTTGCGACGTGTATACTTGCACATTTGCGTAGCACTTATTACGCGCAATAATGTGCATCGACTATCGTCAACTGAACAAGTTGACGATTAAGAACAAGTATCTTTTTCCACAAACTGATGAACTGTTTGATCAATTTCGAGGTGCTACAGTGTTTTTGAAGATCGATTTGAGATCCGGGTATTATCGGTTGAAGGTTAAGGATAAAGATGTGTTGAAGGCTACTTTTCGTATGAGGTACAACCGCTATGAGTTTTGGTAATATCGTTTCGGTTGACGAATGTGCCTGCAGCATTCATGGATATGATGAATCAGGTGTTCCATGAATTGTTGGATCAATTCGTAGTAGTGTTCATTGATAATATTCTTATGTACTCAAGTACCGAGAAGGATCATGATCGAAACTTGCAGATTGTGTTGCAAACCTTGTTGGATAACCAACTTTACGCCAAGTTGAGCAAATATAAGTTTTGGATTGAGGAAGTAGTTTTTCTTGGTCATGTGTTTTAGCTGAATGTATCTGGGTGAATCCTAAAAAGGTTGAGGCGGTTCTTAATTGGAAACAACCTAAGTTGGTGACGTAAGTTTGTAATTTCTTGGGTTTGTCGGGTTATTACCGTTATTTTGTGGATGGGTTTTCAAGGGTTGCTACTCTGTTGACCAAGTTTTTGCAAAAGGATGTACGGTTCGAGTGGACGGAAGCTAGACAACAAGCGTTCGGGAAATTAAAGGAAGCTTTGACACAAGCTTCAATCATGATTCAACCTTGGGTTAGGAAAAAAGTTCATGGTTTATAGTGACATATCCTACGTTCGTTTGGGGTGTGTTGATGCAAGGTGGGAAAGTTGTAGCTTATGTATCAAGGCAGTTGAAGGTACACGAGTGTAATTACCCTACGCATAATCTAGAGCTTCTCAGTAGTAGTGTTTTGCGTTGAAGGTTTGGAGACATTACCTTTTATGGTGAGAGGTGTGTTGTATACACAGATCACAAGAGTTTGAAGTATTTGATGTCGCAAAAGGAGTTAAATCTTAAGCAATGTAGATGGTTGGAGTTGCTTAAGGATTATGATTTGACAACTAAGTATCATTCGGGCAAGGAAAATGTTGTGGCTGATGCTTTGAGTAGAAAAAGCTATTGTGGAGTTGAGGGCTATGTTTGCAAGGTTGAGCATGACTCGTGATGGAGGGTTGCTTTGGCGAGTTATAAGTGAAATGGTCTTTGTCATAGTTGATTAAGGAAAAACAACCTTATGATGAGACGTTGGTACCGTATGTCAAGGACATCATGAATGGAAATCCTATAAATTTTTACTTTGATGGTGATGGGGTCTTGTGTTTCAAAGATCGGATAGTGGTGCCTAGTGATGCGGAGTTGAGGCGGGTGATTTTGATTGAGACACGTGCTAATCCTTTTGCTATGCATCCCGGTAGTAATATGATGTATCGAGATTTAAAGAAAGAGTACTATTGGGTAGGTTTGAAAAAGGATGTGACTGATTTTGTTGCTAAATGTATGGTATGCCAGCGTGTGAAGGATGAACACTAGTTTCTTTTTGGGTTTTACAGCCGTTAAAAATTCCAGAGTGGAAATAGGAGAGGATCACCATGGATTTTGTGTCAGGGTTGCCTTTGACACCGACTAAAAAGGATTCTATTTGGGTGATTGTTGATCAATTTACGAAGTATGCACATTTTCTGCCAGTGCATACGACGTATACTTTGGATAGGTTGGCAGATTTCTATGTTGCTAAAATTGTGAGGTTGCACGGGGTATTTAAGTCAATTGTTTTAGATAAGGATATGCGGTTTACACCAAGGTTTTGGGGATGTTTGCATCGAGCTTTGGGTACTCGCTTGAATTTTAGTACTTCGTATCATCCTTAGACGGATGGCCAATATGAGCATGTAATTCAGATTTTGGAGGATATGTTGAGATGTTGCATCATGGATTTCCAAGGAACTTGGGAAAGGCAGTTGCTTTTGGTTGAGTTTGCGTACAATAATAGCTATCAAGCAAGTAACAAGATGGCACCGTATGAAGCCTTGTATGGTAGGAAGTGTCGTATGCCTTTGTGTTGGGCTGAGGCTGGGGAGAAGTATGTTTCCATGCCTGATATGTTGAAAGACACGGATGAGAAAGTGAAGATAATTTGTGATCGATTGAAAGAGGCCTTGGATAGGCAGAAATCCTAAGCGGATTTGAAGCGTAGAGAGGTACAATACGCTGTTGTTGAAAAGGTTTTCTTGAAAGTCTCACCTTGGAATAAGGTATTGCGTTTTGGATGTAAAGAGAAGTTAAGTCAGAGGTTTATTGGACCATATAAAGTGTTGGAACGTATAGGTCATGTGGCTTATCGGTTGAGTTTGCCTCCTGAGTTGGAGAAGATTCATGATGTGTTTCATGTATCCATGTTGCGGAGGTATCGTTTGGATTCGTCGCATGTGATGCCAGTTGAGGATGCTGAGTTACGACCTTATTTGTCTTATGTTGAGGAACCAGTGGAGATCCTAAACTCCAGTAATAAATTTCTTCGTGGCAAAACGATTGAGCTTGTTAAGATGTTGTAGCGACATCGCGGAGTTGAGGAGGCCACGTGGGAGAGTAAGTCGGACATGGTTACTCGATTTTCACATTTGTTCCCATTATGTGAAATTAGAGGATTAAATTTCTTAAGGGGGGAGTTGTAACGCCCCAGTTTTGGGCCTAGGAGTTTTTCTAGGTGGTTTAGATGGTCCGACAGATCAGATTAGAGGATTCGAGTCAGTTTCAGGATTTAGTTTGGAATAAATATTTTCGGATGAGATAACAAATGGAAAAATAATCTAAAATCATTATTTAATATGGAAATTATTTTGGTACAATCAATTTTACAAAAAGGGTCTCAAAATTGGACATTTTGTTTAGTGACCAAAATGTAAATTTTCAAAATTGTTTTTAGTGACTGTTTTGTAAAAGGGTCAAAAATTTGAATCTTTAAGGAGATATATATCCAAAGTCTAATATCAAACTTTTTCCCTTAATTGTCTATTTTAAATGATTTTAAAATAATATAAAAAGACTTAGAGAATTAATTGGGTAACTAAAAAACTTTAAACAATTTGACGTAACTAACTTTTCTTGAAAAGGATTTTCTCTCCAATTCTCTCCAGCCAAACACTTCTTTTCTCTTAAAAATTCTCAGGTAAAATCTTATTTTAATAAATCTATTGATTTCAAATGGAATTATAATGATTTTCTAATAAAAATCTAAGTGGTTTCTCATTGTTTTGGTATGTAAATTCATCCAATTAACGGGAAAGGTAGCCATTAGAGGCAAGGTTCGTTCTTCTCCTCTAATACAAGGTTCTTTATTGAAATTCCCAAGTTATTGATCCTTTACATATGTTTTCTAACTCGATTTGATGATTTAATTATGGAAGATTTGCTAAATTAAGGTTAAATTGGTGGATTTTTTAATATACTCTGTTTAACTGAGTTCTTTATTTTTTAATCATGATTTTTATGGTTATTAATGTTAATAAGCGGGCTTTGACATTGGAATCTTAATAAGCGGGCTTTAACATTGGAATCCCAAAACTATGTGAATCTCTAATTTTCTAGGTTGTAAGTTGTGAGTTTTTGGGGTGTTGGGGTGGTTTAATGAATACTGGAGGTATAAGGTTGTTGTTGTTGTGTTTTTAGATGTTCATTGATGGGTTAAAACATTAGATTGTGGCTGAGTTAAGTTTGGAAGATGGTCGATGTTGATTTCGGTTGTTTTGGAGTTAAATTGAGTAGCGGATGTTGAGGATTTATGTTGTTGTATTGTTGAATTCATTTTGATGCATTGAATCCTCTGTTTTTGTGTGGGTATATTAAGGTAAGTTGATCCTCAAGCTTGAACGATTGTTTCGAAACCTTTGGAGGCGAGGTTACTGTATCGGCAAGCGAGGTCTTGCGTGTCTGTGAGTGAGAACGCGTTTTACTACTTTGTAAAAGGTTTGAAAGTTGTGTTTGGGAGTTTAGATCAAGTTTGAAACGTTGGTCTAAGATCAGAAGTAACTAAAGGATAAATTCTCTTTAGAACTCGGTTTAGCAATCTGTTTTATGCACTTGTTTAAATGGTTTAATTACTCATTGTATATGCATGTTTTGAGCATGGTTTAATGTTGGAAATTGATTATATAATGATGTTGATGTATTTGGATGTAGTGCGTGTTTTGTTAATGTTTATGAACATTGGTTAATGCAAGGTTTATTGCATTGGTTAAATGATCATGGCGATGCATATGAAAATAGTGAGTTAATGGTTAAGAAATGAATTATATTGGCAAGTGATGGTATGGAAAGGTTTTGAAGATGTTATCGGATATAGTTGGCCGGCCATAGGATTGATAGTGCACTATAAAAAGATGCCTTGGTGTTAAGGGGTTTTGATCCGGTGTACCGTAAAATCCATCCAAGTACCCTAACGGTCAAGGGGTTTAGAACTTTGCATCGAAGACTCCTATTAGTGGGTTATACATCCAGCCGATATGTGGGGTTGTGAATGTACCCCGTTGTAAACGTACCTTTAATTCCAGTTGAGATGGCATGAAGTGTTGGGAATACTTGTTGAATTCGTGTATCTGATGTTATGTTTTGTAAAGTGGGGTCTTATTAATGATCACTTGTGATCCCATATAATTGATGATGTATCATGAGATGGATTATGTGGTATATTGTGGTGTAAACATGTTTTACTCTTTAAGCCTTTCATTGATAGTATGCATGAGAAAGCTTAAATTGAGGGTGGCAATTGAGATTTGATGATGAATCCATGATACATGTTGCATATGGTTTAATATGTTGTTTTGGAAATGTTAAGTGCATGTTAGATAAGGCATGATGTTGAAATGGTGATTTAAAAGTGTTTTGGAAAGTGGTTATCAAAGGAATTGTTTAACGGTTTAAAATGCATTGATGGTTGTTGGTTTTTGAGCCTTCTTCACTAAGGCTAGTGTGCTTACGCTCTCTTTTCCTATCAATGTAGAAAATTAAAATTCAAGGGCAGCGAGGAAGCAAGGAAGGAATCCAAGCACTTGTGGCAAAGTATGGTTTTTGAAACGTTTAACAGTAGTAATGAGGGCAATGTGTCAAATGTTGTTTTGGGAGGGTTTTTATTGAATTCCATGTTGGTGCAAGCTGTAATTGTTGGTTTGGACTTGTAAGTGGTTTAAAGTTCTTGAGATGTGGTTGGATTTGTGTTTTGGATGTTGACTAGGGAGCATGCCTATAAACCTTCTGGTTGTTTGTGTTAGACTTGCTAGGATTGTTTGAAATGCTGGTATGTTGAGGTCTAAGCATGTTTTTGTTGTTATATGATGATTAGTTACATGTAAGAGTTGTTTGGAGTGAGCCAATGTGTCATGTGTTGGCCCTAGAGGTCATTACAGGCCTATGTGTATCAATACGGATACCCAAGGATCGGTAGGCTCAAATCGTTGGAATAAAGCAAAGGGTATCGGTACGCCTAGCCACCGTATCGGTACGCCTTGAGGAAAATTATGCATTGGTGTCAGTACACAGGTTTACGTACAGAAATTGTAATACCCCAAAATTCATAGTACTGTTTAAATGTCATTTAGTACTAAGATAAGGACTTAAAAGCTTACTTAGTGACTAAAATGACAAAAATGCAAAAGTTAGGATTTTCTCAATTATGGGCTGTAGAAAAGAAGTTTCTGAGGTTTTAAGGTGTCATGTGATAGAGAACGAGTAAAATAGAATACTCGCAAAGTTTGGTTAAAATCCAAGGAAAATTGGAATGGGAATTCAAGGTTAAAGTTTAGTGACCAAAATGATAAGTTTTAAAACTTGGGTGATAGAAGTGGAAACATAAAAAGTTGAAGGACCAAAGTTGTAATTTCCCAAAAGTTAGGTGTTTATTTTATAAATAGATAGAGCACCTATAGGTGTGGATCGAATGAGGAATTACTGGTTTGATCCGATATTTCGATTATTGGGAAAATCGTAGTCAAAGTTTAAGTAGAATTTGGATACCCAGATCAAACTGAAAAATTATGAAATTTTACCATATGATAGAGGAAGGTTATAAAAGTCATTTCCAAGTGTTGAAAAATTTATTAGTAATCATTTTATCCTATACATGGATTAAACATATTATGGAGAAAAATATGATATAGATTCCGGAAATAAAAATACAGAATAAGATATCGAATTTCGATCGAACTGCAAAGTTAAGCGTGCTAAAACATAGGATGGGTGACCTATCGGGAAGGTCTTGTATCAGTACTTGAGATTGATAAAAAGGAACCAGTTCAAGTTAATATTATGTGTATGAATATTTGGTAAAGGATTATTAAGAGAATTTTATCCGATAAATATTTCGGGTAAAATTATCAGTATATTGGACCAAGTCAAAATTTTAAGTTTGACTCTATAAATATGGAGATAAGGAATATTAGAATTTATTTGATAACCCGGTGAAGGGGAAATTGCAGTACAAGTAGTAAATAAATATCGGGAAGTCGGATCGAATCGAAATTTCAGAGGCTGTTCCATAGGTCATGGAAAATTTACAAAATATTATTTTATGAATAAATTATTAATTGGGTGATTGTGATCTAACTAGAATAGTTGGATTTTTACAAAATGGCAAAAAAATTGTGATTTAAGTGACTAGTTTTGGTAATTTGGTCACAATGGCAATTTTGAAATATTTTAAAAGTACCATGGGCAATATGGTAATTTCCCATGTGAAAGCATTACTCTAGTTTGGTTAGAGTTGAATGGAATTTGGTTGGAATTGAACTAGAATGACAACTAGTAAATATGAATCCAGTTGGGGGACATTTTGGTAAATTGGAATAAAATGAATTAAAAATTCATTTTTAATTTCTACATGTGGCATAAATTAATAAAAGATGAAAAAAAAGTGTTCATCTTCTTCCCTCCAATTCGAAATACAAGAGAAAAATAAGGGAAAATACACAAATTTTTCTCCAAGCATTTTCAAGGCTCCCGAACAAGATTCAATGTATGTTTTTGGTAGAAAGTTGATATATATTCAATTCTCTTTCATTTGGTAAAAATTTTATCAAGAGTTATGAATATTTGATTATGTTCTAGAAGAAAGAGAAAATAGGGTTTCATGTTCCATGTTTAGATTGAAGTTTGATCTATGCAAATCTAGTGTTGTAGAGATGAAATCAAGCCTAGATTGTGATTAATTTCACGTTTAAGGACTAAAACCCTAACCCTAGGATTTGAAGTTTTATTTAGGGTTTTGAAATTGATAATGAAAATGAAAGATTGATGATATTAGAAGCTTGATTTTGATGTTAGAATGAAAAATCCTCAATTAGTCCTTTAAGTGACCATTTTAGTATACATGGAAAAATTTAGAGAAATATTTTGAAAATTATCCTAGTGATGGATTTGAAGAGATTATGAATTTAGAAGTTTAATTATGGAATTTGGAGTAAAATAAAGTCCTTGAAAAGCTTAGACACCCAAATTTGGCATGTAGGAATAAATTGGGGTTTAAAATGTTAATTATTGGAAATGAAGATTGTATGTTGGAAAAATTATTTTGAACATATTAGAATGTTGTTTGAATGAAAAACAACATTAGAAAAGTTTAGTGACCATTTCTGCCAAAGGTCAAAATAAAAGGAAAATTTTGAGAAAATGATAAAAAGGTTGGATTGAAAAATTAGTACAAGTTTCCCAACTTTTGTGTAGAATTAGTGACTAAAATGTCCCTTTAGCAAAAGTTAGTGGATTGAAGGACATTGAGTAAAAGTTAGTGGAAAATGTTAGAATTATGGAGAAATTATGATTTGGGCTTGAATAATTTGCAAAAGTTGCAAAATGGACGCTAGGGACCAATTCGGCAATCTTAAAAGTTAGAGGACTGAATATAAATTTGTATGGAATTGGTGTGTATTTATGTTATTAAGGATGTTGGAGATGTGAAATTGGTATTAGAATGCTAAACTGGTGTTAAATTGAATTAGTAACCATTTTGACAATTTGTCAAAGTTAAGGGACCAATTCGGAAATGAGATTTTGGATAATGACTAAATCTGAATTTTTAGTTGTAATGATAGAATTAATGTGGTAATGTTGAATTGAGGACTAATTTGCAAAGTTAAGAAATTTGGATCCTTACCTTTGCATTATTAGTGACCATTGCAAAATTAGAGGGAACAATTGCGAATAATTATTTGATGAAGAAGGTGATAAGTTGGTGGGTTAAAGAAAATAATGGGACTAAATTGACAAGTAGAGAAGTAAGGAGAAGTTAGTATAAAAGTTGAAGTTAATTATAGAATCTGTGTAGACAACTGGATTATGAAAGTAAGTTTGAAAATTCACCATAAATTCTACAAAATGGTTAGATGGTGAATTTTATACCGATGTAAAGGTTTGTTCGTCTAGTTTCGTGTCCAACAAACATAAACTGATTCTGAGTTTCGATTCAAAAGATATGAATTTTTAAGTGACAAAAGGTCAGAAAATAGAGCACCAGGCTGTTCCGAATCTCAGCATTGTAATAGACTTAGAAAATTTTCCATAAATCGTACGAGTTGAATTTGGGATATTAATTTATATGGTTGAAAAGCTTATTGAATATAGTTTCTTCCAGAACAAACGGAATCGAATTCCGAGTTGTTGATTATTTTATAGAAATATTTCTTTGAAGGTAGTGCAATCTGCCAGAAAATAAGAATTTATACATTTTGTACCTAAGGTTAATTAGTAAACTTGAAAAGAGTTAATGGACGTTCTAAATAGTTATTAAGGACCAAAATGAGTTTTGGATAGTATAAGGAAGAAAAGGGGAATTTTGTATATTCGAATGATTAGATTTGATAGTATGTTTGAAAATTTGTTAGATTTGAATCTAACAAATGTTGTTTATATTCATGTGATTAATGAAGTTTGCATCCGAATCAAAAGAAGGTTCGAGGTACCATGAAAGAAAGGATCGAATAGAGCATAGTGAGGCAAGCTAATAAATGGCCCAGGTGAGTGCATTTTATTTATTTACTATATATGTGAGATGAATGAATGCACTTTTATCTGTTTATATATATAATGTGAAGAAGACTTGCAATAAGTCAACTTTGATAATAATGAAAATGTATATTGAACAAAGAAATATTAAATGGCATATATGATACATGGATATGGAATAATGATTTATCTAACTTAAATCAGATTTCAGATTTTGGGTATGAAATGCCCATTATCAAATTATGGTTGATAGTTTTGATGAATTAGATATTGCAGATGAAATATGAGATGTGAATTGCCCTATTATATGAACAATGATGATTGATCTATAAGGAAATAAATTTTCCCAAGTACTAGTGTGAAGTCTTGGAATAATTAGATATCCAAAAAGAGTCATAGCGGCTGTGAACCAGCACTACGGTGTTGAGATAAAATAGGCACTACGGTGCTGAAGGGAAAGTAGGCACTATGGTGCTGAAGGGAAAGTGGTGCTGAAGGTGAAGTAGGCACTACGATGCTGAAGGTATGAAGAGTACAGAGCGTCCTCGAGTACATACTCACCATTAGACGCTACGGCGTTGTAGACACTACGGTGTCGGACTCGTATACCATAGGTTCACATGAGAATCTTTGGTATAGTTGGATATCGATAGGGTCTTAGCAACTGTGTCAAAGCACTACGGTGCAGGAAAGACTCTACGGAGTCAGTTCAAACACTACGGTGTTAAAAGGCACAAAATGTGCTAGGATGAGGAGCAAAGGGCGTCCTCGAGTACCTACTCATCTCAGTCGCTTTGGCGATGTAGACGCTACAGCGTCGTAGACACTACGGTGTCGTAATGACTCGCGTACCATGGCATCACATGATTTTGTACTTTGGGCTATGATAAAGGAAATGATATGCAAATGATTGCATAATGAAAGTATGACTATGAACAAAGAAATGACTATGACTATGATAAAAGAAATGATATGCAAATGATTGCATAACAAAAGTATGGCTATGTGGATACGGTATATAAATGATTACGTGATAAAGCATGACTACTTGATGTTCATGAACCATTGATATCATGATTCTATGATAGAGTTGACAGATGATATGAATCATATTGAGAGCTTGTATATGTTAAAGAAATTATTGTGCATGTGAGTGCCTAATGAACATAGAACAATGATGGCATGATTTTATAATTTGGCTATAATACTTGAAAAGTATTATGGCCAGTAGTTAAGCTATAAAGTTTAATGTAGATAAGAAGCGTTGGACGATGGAATCCTATGATTACAATAATATAATGGTTAAAAGAGCTATATATGATTAAAATGTTATTAACCGCAATTGGAAATCGCTTGCCAATCTATGAGGGTGAGTTAATTATAATCATTGGTTTGTATTGTTATGGTTATACCGCACTAAGTTATATTTAACGTGTGTTTTGTGTCACACGTAGGTACTTTGGACTAGATAGCGAGAGGAGGAGCTACACATCAATGGATCAAGCTAGCTGATATTATCAGTAAGTATCACCACATCCTAGTCTAGTGGGGCATGTATAGATATTAAATAGGTAACCATTCTGAATGATCTAGTATTTTGACTTAGTTTGAAGAATTAAAAATAATTAGAAAAGATGCTTTGAACTATTTTTAACTTAGTTGGTTGTTTACCATGTAGTGAT
The DNA here is from genome assembly GCA_019671005.1 of Hibiscus mutabilis. Taxonomy (NCBI): domain Eukaryota; kingdom Viridiplantae; phylum Streptophyta; class Magnoliopsida; order Malvales; family Malvaceae; genus Hibiscus; species Hibiscus mutabilis. Next base: position 27,174,479 of record CM033740.1, on the reverse strand, counting down.
TATGAAAACGAGAAAGGGCCAACTACTAAACTACTTTGTTGAGGTTTAAAAAATTACATGTCGAAAAATCACTTAGTAACATCTTTAATGTGTATTCGGATGTCGAATATACGTTGAGGGTGTTACATTTATTGGTATCGAGCAAAGGTTTAGCCGATCCTGGAGGTTAAACCGAGTCCAATATGATTTTATTAAAGTATACATGCCCCTAGGATGTGATACTACCGATATATTGTTTGTATACCTTGGTGTAGCTCCTCAATAGTATGAATGAGACTTTAATGGTTATAGGAAAATAAGATATTAGATTTCGTCAATTGACAAATTTTTAAGGGATAAGAAAAGACCCATAGTGGATACAACACAGTGAAATAAACATGTTAGTTAATTTCTATTCAGAATGAGTTATCTGTATAATAGAGAACTGGTACAGTAATTATAATAAAATAGAGAATATTCTGATTGTAAGGAAATTTTCAAATGTGTTTTCAGATAAATTACTAGGATTACCTCCAGATTAAGAGGTACAATTCGATGTTGACGTTTAATTCGAGAATAAAGTAGGTATTGATAGCACCTTATAGAATGACACCAATCAAGTTAGAGAAACTGAAAGCTCAGATGTAAGAACTATTAGACTGGAGTTACAATCGATTAAGTGAGTTACTATAAGGTACTCCAGTATTATTCGTAAAAAATAATCCATTATCAAGGATTTGGGGATTTGATTAATCAGCTACGGGGTGGAGCTGTATTCCCAAAGGATTAACCTTTAATTGAATTATTATCAGTTAAAAGTTAAGAAAGAAAATATATTGAAAACATTACCTAGGACTAGTTATGAACACTACAAGTTATTAGTGATGCCATTTGGATTTATAAACGCCCCACCACATATAAGGATTTTATGAATAAGGTGTTTTAACCCTACTTGGATCAGTATATGGTGGTGTTTATAGATGATATAATAGTTTATTCTAATAGTGAAGTTGATCATGATCGACATCTTCGAGTGATATTGTAGACATTAAGAGATAAGTAGTTTTATGTGAAGTTTACTAAATGTGAATTTTGGTTATTCAAAGTGGCCCTACTCGAACATGTTGTACTTATTGATAAAATAAACCAAAGGAAGTTGAATTACAACCCAATATATATATGCGTATAAAGAAAATTCATGAAAATCTTAGCCTATGGAATTAAAAGGAATAAAGAATAAGAAAATTTCATTGGTAAAAGTCCTTTGGAAGAACCATAAAGTGGATAAGGTAACTTGGAAGACAAAGAAGAAAATAAGAAATCAGTACCCGAAACTATTTAAAATAGATACGTTTTGAAAATTCGAGGATGAATTTTCTTAAGGGGGAGAGAATTTTAATACACATAATTCACAGTACTGTTTAAGTGTCATTTAGTACTAAGATAAGGACTTAAAAGCTTACTTAGTGACTAAAATGACAAAAATGCAAAAATTAGGATTTTCTCAATTATGGACTGTAGAAAAGAAGTTTCTGAGGTTTTAAGGTGTCATGTGATACAGAACGAGTAAAATAGAATACTCGCAAAATTTGGTTAAAATCCAAGGAAAATTGGAATGGGAATTCAAGGTTAAAGTTTAGTGACCAAAATGATAAGTTTTAAAACTTGGGTGATAGAAGTGGAAATATAAAAAGTTGAAGGACCAAAGTTGTAATTTCCCAAAAGTTAGGTGTTTTATTTTATAAATAGATAGAGCACCTATATGTGTGGATCGAATGAGGAATTACTGGTTTGATCTAATATTTTGATTATCGGGAAAATCGTAGTCAAAGTTTAAGTAGAATTTGGATACCAAAATCGAACTGAAAAATTATGAAATTTTACCATATGATAGAGGAAGGTTATAAAATTTATTTCCAAATGTTGAAAATTTTATCAGTAATCATTTTATCCTATACATGGATTAAACATATTATGGAGAAAAATATGATATAGATTCCGAAAATAAAAATACATAATAAGATATCGAATTTCGATCGAACTGCAAAGTTAAGCGTGCTAAAACATAGGATGGGTGACCTATCGGGAAGGTCTTGTATCAGTACTTGAGATTGATAAAAAGGAACCAGTTCAAGTTAATATTATGTGTATGAATATTTGGTAAAGGATTATTAAGAGAATTTTATCCGATAAATATTTCGGGTAAAATTATCAGTATATTGGACCAAGTCAAAATTTTAAGTTTGACTCTATAAATATGGAGATAAGGAATATTAGAATTTATTTGATAACCCGGTGAAGGGGAAATTGCAGTACAAGTAGTAAATAAATATCGGAAGTCGGATCGAATCGAAATTTGAGAGTTGTTCCATCCATAGGTCATGGAAAATTTACAAAATATTATTTTATGAATAAATTATTAATTGGGTGATTGTGATCTAACTAGAATAGTTGGATTTTTACAAAATGGCAAAAAATTGTGATTTAAGTGACTAGTTTTGTAATTGATAATTTGGTCACAATGGCAATTTTGAAATATTTTAAAAGTACCATGGGCAATATGGTAATTTCCCATGTGAAAGCATTACTCTAGTTTGGTTAGAGTTGAATGGAATTTGGTTGGAATTGAACTAGAATGACAACTAGTAAATATGAATCCAGTTGGGGGACATTTTGGTAAATTGGAATAAAATGAATTAAAAATTCATTTTTAATTTCTACATGTGGCATAAATTAATAAAAGATGAAAAAAAAGTGTTCATCTTCTTCCCTCCAATTCGAAATACAAGAGAAAAATAAGGGAAAATACACAAATTTTTCTCCAAGCATTTTCAAGGCTCCCGAACAAGATTCAATGTATGTTTTTGGTAGAAAGTTGATATATATTCAATTCTCTTTCATTTGGTAAAAATTTTATCAAGAGTTATGAATATTTGATTATGTTCTAGAAGAAAGAGAAAATAGGGTTTCATGTTCCATGTTTAGATTGAAGTTTGATCTATGCAAATCTAGTGTTGTAGAGATGAAATCAAGCCTAGATTGTGATTAATTTCACGTTTAAGGACTAAAAACCCTAACCCTAGGATTTGAAGTTTTATTTAGGGTTTTGAAATTGATAATGAAAATGAAAGATTGATGATATTAGAAGCTTGATTTTGATGTTAGAATGAAAAATCCTCAATTAGTCCTTTAAGTGACCATTTTAGTATACATGGAAAAATTTAGAGAAATATTTTGAAAATTATCCTAGTGATGGATTTGAAGAGATTATGAATTTAGAAGTTTAATTATGGAATTTGGAGTAAAATAAAGTCCTTGAAAAGCTTAGACACCCAAATTTGGCATGTAGGAATAAATTGGGGTTTTAAATGTTAATTATTGGAAATGAAGATTGTATGTTGGAAAAATTATTTTGAACATATTAGAATGTTGTTTGAATGAAAAACAACATTAGAAAAGTTTAGTGACCATTTCTGCCAAAGGTCAAAATAAAAGGAAAATTTTGAGAAAATGATAAAAAGGTTGGATTGAAAAATTAGTACAAGTTTCCCAACTTTTGTGTAGAATTAGTGACTAAAATGTCCCTTTAGCAAAAGTTAGTGGATTGAAGGACATTGAGTAAAAGTTAGTGGAAAATGTTAGAATTATGGAGAAATTATGATTTGGGCTTGAATAATTTGCAAAAGTTGCAAAATGGACGCTAGGGACCAATTCGGCAATCTTAAAAGTTAGAGGACTGAATATAAATTTGTATGGAATTGGTGTGTATTTATGTTATTAAGGATGTTGGAGATGTGAAATTGGTATTAGAATGCTAAACTGGTGTTAAATTGAATTAGTAACCATTTTGACAATTTGTCAAAGTTAAGGGACCAATTCGAAATGAGATTTTGGATAATGACTAAATCTGAATTTTTAGTTGTAATGATAGAATTAATGTGGTAATGTTGAATTGAGGACTAATTTGCAAAGTTAAGAAATTTGGATCCTTACCTTTGCATTATTAGTGACCATTGCAAAATTAGAGGGAACAATTGCGAATAATTATTTGATGAAGAAGGTGATAAGTTGGTGGGTTAAAGAAAATAATGGGACTAAATTGACAAGTAGAGAAGTAAGGAGAAGTTAGTATAAAAGTTGAAGTTAATTATAGAATCTGTGTAGACAACTGGATTATGAAAGTAAGTTTGAAAATTCACCATAAATTCTACAAAATGGTTAGATGGTGAATTTTATACCGATGTAAAGGTTTGTTCGTCTAGTTTCGTGTCCAACAAACATAAACTGATTCTGAGTTTCGATTCAAAAGATATGAATTTTTAAGTGACAAAAGGTCAGAAAATAGAGCACCAGGCTGTTCCGAATCTCAGCATTGTAATAGACTTAGAAAATTTTCCATAAATCGTACGAGTTGAATTTGGGATATTAATTTATATGGTTGAAAAGCTTATTGAATATAGTTTCTTCCAGAACAAACGGAATCGAATTCCGAGTTGTTGATTATTTTATAGAAATATTTCTTTGAAGGTAGTGCAATCTGCCAGAAAATAAGAATTTATACATTTTGTACCTAAGGTTAATTAGTAAACTTGAAAAGAGTTAATGGACGTTCTAAATAGTTATTAAGGACCAAAATGAGTTTTGGATAGTATAAGGAAGAAAAGGGGAATTTTGTATATTCGAATGATTAGATTTGATAGTATGTTTGAAAATTTGTTAGATTTGAATCTAACAAATGTTGTTTATGTTCATGTGATTAATGAAGTTTGCATCCGAATCAAAAGAAGGTTCGAGGTACCATGAAAGAAAGGATCGAATAGAGCATAGTGAGGCAAGCTAATAAATGGCCCAGGTGAGTGCATTTTATTTATTTACTATATATGTGAGATGAATGAATGCACTTTTATCTGTTTATATATATAATGTGAAGAAGACTTGCAATAAGTCAACTTTGATAATAATGAAAATGTATATTGAACAAAGAAATATTAAATGGCATATATGATACATGGATATGGAATAATGATTTATCTAACTTAAATCAGATTTCAGATTTTGGGTATGAAATGCCCATTATCAAATTATGGTTGATAGTTTTGATGAATTAGATATTGCAGATGAAATATGAGATGTGAATTGCCCTATTATATGAACAATGATGATTGATCTATAAGGAAATAAATTTTCCCAAGTACTAGTGTGAAGTCTTGGAATAATTAGATATCCAAAAAGAGTCATAGCGGCTGTGAACCAGCACTACGGTGTTGAGATAAAATAGGCACTACGGTGCTGAAGGGAAAGTAGGCACTATGGTGCTGAAGGGAAAGTGGTGCTGAAGGTGAAGTAGGCACTACGATGCTGAAGGTATGAAGAGTCAGAGCGTCCTCGAGTACATACTCACCATTAGAAAGCGCTACGGCGTTGTAGACACTACGGTGTCGGACTCGTATACCATAGGTTCACATGAGAATCTTTGGTATAGTTGGATATCGATAGGGTCTTAGCAACTGTGTCAAAGCACTACGGTGCAGGAAAGACTCTCTGAGAGTCGGTTCAAACACTACGGTGTTAAAAGGCACAAAATGTGCTAGGATGAGGAGCAAAGGGCGTCCTCGAGTACCTACTCATCTCGATCGCTTTGGCGATATGATACGACGCTACTAGCGTCGTAGACACTACGGTGTCGTAATGACTCGCGTACCATGGCATCACATGATTTTGTACTTTGGGCTATGATAAAGGAAATGATATGCAAATGATTGCATAATGAAAGTATGACTATGAACAAAGAAATGACTATGACTATGATAAAAGAAATGATATGCAAATGATTGCATAACAAAAGTATGGCTATGTGGATACGGTATATAAATGATTACGTGATAAAGCATGACTACTTGATGTTCATGAACCATTGATATCATGATTCTATGATAGAGTTGACAGATGATATGAATCATATTGAGAGCTTGTATATGTTAAAGAAATTATTGTGCATGTGAGTGCCTAATGAACATAGAACAATGATGGCATGATTTTATAATTTGGCTATAATACTTGAAAAGTATTATGGCCAGTAGTTAAGCTATAAAGTTTAATGTAGATAAGAAGCGTTGGACAGATGGAATCCTATGATTACAATAATATAATGGTTAAAAGAGCTATATATGATTAAAATGTTATTAACTGCAATTGGAAATCGCTTGCCAATCTGCAGGGTTGAGTTAATTATAATCATTGGTTTGTATTGTTATGGTTATACCGCACTAAGTTATATTTAACGTGTGTTTTGTGTCACACGTAGGTACTTTGGACTAGATAGCAGAGGAGGAGCTACACATCAATGGATCAAGCTAGCTGATATTATCAGTAAGTATCACCACATCCTAGTCTAGTGGGGCATGTATAGATATTAAATAGGTAACCATTCTGAATGATCTAGTATTTTGACTTAGTTTGAAGAATTAAAAATAATTAGAAAAGATGCTTTGAACTATTTTTAACTTAGTTGGTTGTTTACCATGTAGTGATTATGAAAACTGAGAAAGGGCCAACTACTAAACTACTTTGTTGAGGTTTAAAAAAATTACATGTCAGAAAATCACTTAGTAACATCTTTAATGTGTATTCGGATGTCGAATATACGTTGAGGGTGTTACATTTATTGGTATCAGAGCAAAGGTTTAGCCGATCCTGGAGGTTAAACCGAGTCCAATATGATTTTATTAAAGTATACATGCCCCTAGGATGTGATACTACTGATATATTGTTTGTATACCTTGGTGTAGCTCCTCAATAGTATGAATGAGACTTTAATGGTTATAGGAAAATAAGATATTAGATTTCGTCAATTGACAAATTTTTAAGGGATAAGAAAAGACCCATAGTGGATACAACACAGTGAAATAAACATGTTAGTTAATTTCTATTCAGAATGAGTTATCTGTATAATAGAGAACTGGTACAGTAATTATAATAAAATAGAGAATATTCTGATTGTAAGGAAATTTTCAAATGTGTTTTCAGATAAATTACTAGGATTACCTCCAGATTAAGAGGTACAATTCGATGTTGACGTTTAATTCGAGAATAAAGTAGGTATTGATAGCACCTTATAGAATGACACCAATCAAGTTAGAGAAACTGAAAGCTCAGATGTAAGAACTATTAGACTGGAGTTACAATCGATTAAGTGAGTTACTATAAGGTACTCCAAAGATATTCGTAAAAAATAATCCATTATCAAGGATTTGGGGATTTGATTAATCAGCTACGGGGTGGAGCTGTATTCCCAAAGGATTAACCTTTAATTGAATTATTATCAGTTAAAAGTTAAGAAAGAAAATATATTGAAAACATTACCTAGGACTAGTTATGAACACTACAAGTTATTAGTGATGCCATTTGGATTTATAAACGCCCCACCACATATAAGGATTTTATGAATAAGGTGTTTTAACCCTACTTGGATCAGTATATGGTGGTGTTTATAGATGATATAATAGTTTATTCTAATAGTGAAGTTGATCATGATCGACATCTTCGAGTGATATTGTAGACATTAAGAGATAAGTAGTTTTATGTGAAGTTTACTAAATGTGAATTTTGGTTATTCAAAGTGGCCCTACTCGAACATGTTGTACTTATTGATAAAATAAACCAAAGGAAGTTGAATTACAACCCAATATATATGGCGTATAAAGAAAATTCATGAAAATCTTAGCCTATGGAATTAAAAGGAATAAAGAATAAGAAAATTTCATTGGTAAAAGTCCTTTGGAAGAACCATAAAGTGGATAAGGTAACTTGGAAGACAAAGAAGAAAATAAGAAAACAGTACCCGAAACTATTTAAAATAGATACGTTTTGAAAATTCGAGGATGAATTTTCTTAAGGGGGAGAGAATTTTAATACACATAATTCACAGTACTGTTTAAGTGTCATTTAGTACTAAGATAAGGACTTAAAAGCTTACTTAGTGACTAAAATGACAAAAATGCAAAAATTAGGATTTTCTCAATTATGGACTGTAGAAAAGAAGTTTCTGAGGTTTTAAGGTGTCATGTGATACTGAGCAGTAAAATAGAATACTCATAAAATTTGGTTAAAATCCAAGGAAAATTGAATGGGAATTCAAGGTTAAAGTTTAGTGACCAAAATGATAAGTTTTAAAACTTGGGTGATAGAAGTGGAAATATAAAAAGTTGAAGGACCAAAGTTGTAATTTCCCAAAAGTTAGGTGTTTTATTTTATAAATAGATAGAGCACCTATATGTGTGGATCGAATGAGGAATTACTGGTTTGATCTAATATTTTGATTATCGGGAAAATCGTAGTCAAAGTTTAAGTAGAATTTGGATACCAAAATCGAACTGAAAAATTATGAAATTTTACCATATGATAGAGGAAGGTTATAAAATTTATTTCCAAATGTTGAAAATTTTATCAGTAATCATTTTATCCTATACATGGATTAAACATATTATGGAGAAAAATATGATATAGATTCCGAAAATAAAAATACATAATAAGATATCGAATTTCGATCGAACTGCAAAGTTAAGCGTGCTTAAAACATAGGATGGGTGACCTATCGGGAGGGTCTTGTATCAGTACTTGAGATTGATAAAAAGGAACCAGTTCAAGTTAATATTATGTGTATGAATATTTGGTAAAGGATTATTAAGAGAATTTTATCCTATAAAGATTTCGGGTAAAATTATCAGTATATTGGACCAAGTCAAAATTTTAAGTTTGGCTCTATAACTATGGAGATAAGGAATTTTTAGAATTTGCCATAAACCGTACTAGTTGAATTTGGGATATTAATTTATATGGTTGAAAATCTTATTGAGTCTAGTTTCTTTTAGAACAAACGGAATCGAATTCCGAGTTGTAGATTATTTTATAGAAATATTTCTTTGAAGGTAGTGCAATCTGCCAGAAAATAAGAATTTATACATTTTGTACCTAAGGTTAATTGGTAAACTTGAAAAAAGTTAATGGACGTTCTAAATAGTTATTAAGGACCAAAATGAGTTTTGGACAGTATAAGGAAGGAAAAAGGAAATTTGTATATTCGAATTATTAGATTTGATAGCATGTTTGAAAAATTGTTAGATTTGAAACTAACAAATGTTGTTTATATTCATGTGATTAATGAAGTTTGGATCCGAATCAAAAGAAGGTTCGAGCTACCATAAAAGAAAGGATCGAATAGAGCATAGTGAGGCAAGCTAATAAATGGCCCAGGTGAGTGTATTTTATTTATCTACTATATATGTGAGATGAATGAATGCACTTTTATCTGTTTATATATATAATGTGAAGAAGACTTGCAATAAGTCAACTTTGATAATAATGAAATGTATGTTGAACAAAGAAATATTAAATGACATATATGATACATGGATATGGAATAATGATTTATCTAAGTTAAATCGAATTTCAGATTTTGGGTATCAAATGCCCATATCAAATTATGGTTGATAGTTTTGATGAATTGGATAATGCAGATGAAATATGAGATGTGAATTGCCCTATTATATGAACAATGGTGATTGATCTATAAGTAAATAAATTCGCCCAAGTACTAGTGTGAAGTCTTGGTATAATTACATATCCAAAAAGAGTCATAGCAGCTGCGAACCAGCACTACGGTGCTAAAGGGAAAGAAGGCACTACGGTGCTGAAGGTAAAGTAGGCACTATGGTGCTGAAGTTGAAGTAGGCACTACGGTGCTGAATGTATGAGGAGCAAAGAGCGTCCTCGAGTATGTACTCACCATCAGACGCTACAGCGTTGTAGACACTACGGTGTCGGACTCGTATACCATAGGTTCACATGAGAATCTTTGGTATAGTTGGATATCCATAGGGTCTTAGCAGCTGCCTCAAAGCACTACGCTACAGGAAAGATCTACGGAGTCAGGAAAGACTCAACGGAGTCAGTTCAAACACTACGGTGTTAAAAGGCACAAAATGTGCTAGGATGAGGAGCAAAGGGCAACCTCGAGTGCGTACTCATCTCAATCACTTTGGCGATGTAGACGCTACAGCGTCGTAGACACTATGGTGTCGTGATGACTCGTGTACCATGGCATCACATGATTTTGTACTTTGGGATATGATAAAGGAAATGATATGCAAATGATTGCATAATGAAAGTATGACTATGATAAAAGAAATGATATGCAAATGATTGTATAACGAAAGTATGGCTATGTGGATATGGTATGTAAATGATTACATGATAAAGCATGACTACTTGATGTTCATGAACCATTGATATCATGATTCTATGATAGAGTTGACAGATGATATGAATCATATTGAGAGCTTGTATATGTTAAAGAAATTATTGTGCATGTGAGTGCCTAATGAACATAGAACAATGATGGCATGATTTTATACTTTGGCTATAATACTTGAAAAGTATTATGGCCAGTAGTTAAGCTATAAAGTTTAATGTAGATAAGAAGTGTTGGACAGATGGAATCCTATAATTACAATAATATAATGGTTAAAAGAGCTATATATGATTAAAATGTTATTAACTGCAATTGGAAATCGCTTGCCAATCTGCAGGGTTGAGTTAATTATAATCATTGGTTTGTATTGTTATGGTTATATCGCACTAAGTTTTATTTAATGTGTGTTTTGTGTCACACGTAGGTACTTTGGACTAGATAGCAGAGGAGGAGCTACACATCAATGGATCAAGCTAGCTGATATTATTAGTAAGTATCACCACATCCTAGTCTAGTGGGCATGTATAGATATTAAATAGGTAACTATTCTGAATGATATAGCATTATGAATTAGTTTGAAGAATTAAAAATAATTAGAAAATATTTTTTGAACGGTTTTTAACTTAGTTGGTTGTTTATCATGTAGTGATTATTAAAACTGAGAAAGGGCCAACCACTAAACTACTTTGTTGAGGTTTAAAAAATTTACAAGTCAGAAAATCAGTTAGTAACATCTTTAATTGGTATTCGGATGTCGAATATATGTTGAGGGTGTTACAGAAATGATCCCTTCAATTTTAACAATCCGTATCGATAGCGCAGGGTATCGTATCGGTACGCTCTTTAGCTACTAGAATTCCTAGTTCTGAGATAATAAAATGGGATCGGTACGGGGTCAAGGCCGTATCGGTACGGGTGGGTTAACACACCTTATCGATACGGTTATATGTGTATCGATATGAGTAGCCATTTTTTAGTTAGACCGTATCGGTATGGGCTTTCCTGTGTCGGTACGCTCTATTGTTTTCATGTATGCTAGTTGCTGAAGTTTAGATATCTTGCAATCTAGTCCCTGAAAGTCATGTATGCAATTGAATGAGTTTGGATGTCTGTTTTGAGTTTAACATGGCATGAAATTGAATTAACTAAGGTTGGGTAATCTTAATTGTGATAATGACCCCAAAATTTGCAAAAATTATGTTATGGTCCCTAATGTGATTTGTTGAGCAATTGAACCCTGTTTCGCAATCTGATTTCAATGTGAAGCGTGTTCACTTAGGATAATAATAATATGCATAGGTTTAGGTTATTAGTTCGGGTTACATGATTTTAAGCTAGTATTACCTCTGTCGATAGCAATACCCTAAGTTGATTGCTTTTAACACCTATATGTCTATATCTAGTTTTCAAACAATTAACTTGATAAAGATTTAATCTTTACCCCTAAGGTGTAGATTCACTTCAAAAAGTAAGTTCATCTACTTGAACATCTTATGTCGAAGCTTCTCTCCTTAGTATTCAGCAATTAGTCCTTATTTCTAAGTTTGTTAAGATATTAGGGGATAATGAGCATTCAATGACATATGTCGTATGGCATAAAATATATGAAATGGAAGAACATGCAAAATCGACAATAATGCCACGGAATTCAATTATTAAAAACCTAAAAACTTTGTGTTCATCGCAAACACCCCTGGCCAACTTAAAAGATTAGTTCATGGTTGGGGAAACCAACAAAATCATATCGTTTTTAGACATTACCATCACATCAGAAATAAATCTAAGAAAAATGGACTAAAGAAGGAGATCCATTGATGCAACCCTTTAATGGATCCAGAGCTCTTGAAATTACCTGGTTTGAACCACGGTTACCTCTACCCTCTCTCTTCCTCACGATGCAACACCTCTTTTCTCAATTGTTGGGATTCTTTATATAGGCGCTCGTGGAAACATTAATTAGGACTAGGATTTTGAAAGTTTATTACCACCATTGTAGGTGCGTTATCTTCTCTTTGAATTAGGGTTGTCCTGGCTCTGACTCACGGTTGTTTGACCGGGCATTGGACTTCTTTCTTTTGCCAACCAAGCTTGGTATTCTTCTCCTACTTTTTGCCAACTGAGCTCGACATTTCACTTTCATGCGTTTTGCTAACTGCACTCCAGACCTACAAAAACCTACACATCACAATAAGAAAACACCTCTTCACTCTGGCAAAAAAATATGTGCATTCCTTAACTCTTAGATGTAAATGCATGAAACTACTGGAAAAATGAACTAATATGTACCCAAAGTCAAGCAAAAGCATGGAAATATAAGCATGAAAGTACAACTTTGGAAGAGTTAACAAATTGCATGAATTCTAGTTCGCTATGGTTATCCGCATGGCTCTATTGGGGTAGGTTTCTTAAATTCTCAAACATGTGCGTTCAATTCTATACAAGGGCACCCGAACTTATCTTATTACCTACTAAGGTAATAAGAACTCCAATTCTGGCCAATTACAAGCTTGCTAATCAAATTCGGTTTGAGGAAAAGCACGACCTAGTGATGTAGAGGGTTACTTACAGATCAAAAGGCATGGATTCCGGGAGTGAATTGCCAGACCGTGGGGGGTTGCTCACGGGGTATGAGGTGTCCTCACTCCCACTCAAAGGATAGAGCTCGGGTAGAAAGCTCGATGATTATGATGCAACATATAACAGTGATTCCTTACTAATTAAATGAACAATTAATGAAATGCCATCAATTATCAAAGCCACTCAATTCAAGTATTATCTCAAAGAAAGAACAAATTAATTAAAATCAACTTAAATTTCAAAATTTGCATCGATAAAAGCAACATATGATTTTTGGTTTAACACTCAAAATGAGTCCCCAGCGGAGTCGCCATGCTATAGCGACTAATTTTGAAAATCGATACGATGTGATGCGACGTTTTAGAAATTTGAATTTTAGGGGATTTCTTTTTTAAAAATCATATTTTGAAAATAAAATTAGTAGTCACCACTGGTCACTTGGATAAGGTAGATTGGACACCATAAAACCAGAGATTCGTTAAAATATGGTTTCAGGAGTTGGTTACGTGTGGGGAAGGATTAGCACCCCCACAACGCCTAAAATCGATACCAAACCATACGTTGCTTTTATATCGATGGAAATCATTGAAATTAGAATTGGATTTAAGTAAATGTTCTCAACTAAATATAAGCTTTAATTAAGTGGGCTTTAACACTCGATGAGTTTGAACTAATTAGTCCTTTAACACTTGTCGTGTTAAGAGATCAGATCCGAAAACCCTTTCATTCTTTCTATTTTTAGACCCAAAAAATGTCCCTTTAACCGATTCACCCATGAGACCTAGAAGGAACGAGGGATTATCATCGGAGGAAGCCCGACTGACACGATGATAAGCCCTGAAACCCTCATTTCTTATAAATGCATGCACTGAAAAAAGGGAAAATACCTCTAAACCTTTTGCTTTGTATTCCTTTTTTTGAAAATCCCATAATTGCATACAATAGTTAGGGTTTTCTATTTTTATACCCTCAAATATTACAATGTTTAAAAAAAATCAATCTAAATCCTAAAATCATTTATTGGTTGCCTCTTTTTCGGTTTGGCTGGATTCGTGTGCTTTATTGCCAATGTTGGTTTGCCTCCTGAGATGACTGATATTTTTTGTTTTTTGGCTCACTTGTACGAGGTTCCACCTGAAGGAGAGGAAGGGACCAGGGAGAGAAGTAGCGCTCGGATCTGACTGGCCATCGGAGAGGACAAGGGGACCAGAGAGAGAATCTGGAGGGGCTCAAATAGCACGCGGACGCGCATCAAGAGCAAAAAAATCAGAAAGTGAGTTCTACACGCGTGTGGGATTTAAAAGGTTCATTTCAGCATTCATCCGAACCGCCAGATCTGTCAGCTAGTAGACGATTGTTCAAAGAAATGGCATTAGTAAATTCTAGGGTTTAGGATATTTAGGGTTGGGATTCAATTATTTGGGCCTAACGGGCCACCTATGTAACGCCCCAATTTTGGGCCTAGAGGTTTTAAGGGCTAGTTAGACGGTTTAGTGGACCGGGTTAGAGATTCGAGTCGGATTCAGGAATAAATATTTTTGAGTAAGATAAAAATATGGAAAATGGTTAAAACTCATATTTAAATATATGAAAAATATTGGTGAAATCAATTTCAGAAAATTGGATTTGGAAAGGTGACATTTTGGTTGGTGACCAAAATGTAATTTTTGAAAACTATTTTTAAAGGTGACTAAATTGTAAAGGATCAAATTCTTAGAATCCTTAAGGAGTTGTTTTACCAACTTTTTTTTGGTGGTTTCTCCCTTCAATTAAGACTTTTAACATGTGTTTTAATTATTAATTAAAAGGGATTTTATAATGAAAAGGTAGTTGTTGATTTTAAAGAAATTTAACGTAAGCTTTTCTCTCCGCTTCTTTTCTGCCAAACACTCTTGTTTTCATCAAAATCCAGAGGTGAGAGATCTATTTTCATGTATTCTTGTTCTATAATTGATTCTTTATCTTTGATTTACAAAACCTCATTGAAATCTTATGTTTTTCAAGCTTTAATCAATCAATTGAGGGGGAAATCACACAATAGAGGTAAGGTTCATTTTCTCCTCTATAGAATGGTTCTTTATTGATATTCCCAATTATTTGATCCTTGATTTATGATTTATAATCTGATTTTATGTTTTTGTGATGATTAATTGATTTAATTTGGGATTAATTGGTAGAATTGAAGAAGATCTGTATTGGCTCTATTTTCCAGTGTTGAGGATTGATTTTAAACATGTATTGAATGTTTTATAATGTGGATAAGTCGTTTTTAACATTGGAATCCTGAATCTCCATGAATCTTTAATTATTTAGGTTGCTAGATTTTTGTTTTTGAGGTGTTGTGGTGGTTGTTTAGTTGCTGGAGATATAAGGATGATGTAATCCTATTTCAAGTGTTGATTGATGTTAATGGAAGTGTTAGATTGATAGTTTGTGGCTGGATTGTGTTTAGGAAGAGTTATACGATGATTTTGGTTGTTGTGGTTGGGCAATTGTGAAAGGATTGTTGATGTTTGTGAGGAATGTTGCTGCAGTGTTTTTAATGCATTGAGATGCATTAATCCTCTATTGTTATGTGGTTAAAATAGGGAAGGTTGTTCCGGAAGCTATCAGTTAAGCTTTGGAGGCTTCGGACGCTTGAATTCGCGTCAGCGAATAGAGGTTTCACGTATCGGTGAGTGAGAACGTGGATTTCAGCTTTGAAATGATTTAAAGGTGGTTTATGGGAGTTTAAACTTAGCTTGAAATGCTGGTTTAAACTTAGAAGTAAGTACAAAGTGGTCTACTCTCTTGGTTGTGCTTTTCTAAAATGGTTTTATACACTTGTTTTGAATTACATGATACCTATTGTTTAAGCATTTTTTAAGTATCTGAGATACTGTTTTTAATCAATAAATGTTGAAGGATGCACATGGTAAGTGATCCTTGTAAGTATGTGCAAATACTTGTTGAAAAGCATGGTTTGTTGCTTTGGAAAAAGGTTTGGTTTAATGCATATAAAAATATAGAGGTATGTGGTTAATTGTGAATTATATTGGCAAGTGATGTGGTTTAAAAAATGTTATCGGATATAGTTGGCCGGCCATATGATTGATAGTGCACTATAAAGTGTCGCCTTGGATGTCGAGGGGTTTTATACGGTGTACCTAATACTCCATCCAAGTACCCTAACGGTCGAGGGGTTATATGGTATCATAAAATCCCGTTAGTGGATTAAGAATCTAATAGAGGTTTGGGGTTGGTGTCCCTGTGGGTTGTAAGTGTACCCGATTGTAATGTACCGCGATTGTGATTGTATCGCTATTTCGGTTGAGATGGCTTGCAGTGTTGTGAGGACACTTGTTGAATCCGTGTATCTGATGAACTATTTTGTTAATGGAACTTGGTTAATGATCACTTGTAAGCCAATATAATTGTGGATGTGTCATGAAATGGTTTATGTTGTATAATGTGATGCATACATGTTTACTCTTTAAGCTTTCCATATGGTTTGTTATGCATGGGAAGGCTTAAATTGAGGTCTAGCAATGGGATTTTTTTGTTGGTTAATGACACATGTTGCATATGGTTTAATATGCTAGTTTTTGAAAATGTTAAGTGCATTGTTTTCAAGGCGTGATATTTTTCAACGATGATTTAAGTGATGTCTAAAGGATGATTGAAATGAGATTTCAATGTGTTGATGAGAAATGGTTTTAAATGCATTGATGGTGTGTTGTTTTTTAGCACTCCTCACTAAGCCTAGTGTGCTTACGCTCTCTTTGTTCATCAATGCAAAGAATTAAAGATTTGAAGGCAACGAGGAAGCAAGGAATCACCAAAGACTTGATACTAACAGTATGTTTTGAACTAGACTATAAGTAATAAGGGCAATGAGGTTTCCTCTGTTGTTTTGGGAGATGTTTTGTTAAACTCCCTATTTGAGCAATGTTGTTTTGCTGCTCCTGGTTTGTAATTGGCCATTATGGATTGTATGTGGTGATGGTTTAAGATTTCATGCTTTGCTTCGCTTGATTTCTAGGAAGCATGCATCTAGATTTACATTTGAGGTATGATGCCATGAAAGGTTGATGAATCTGTGATGTTTTGTTGTGGTTTGACTCTTAAATGTGTTGGATTCATATTAAAAGCATTTTAGGGTGTTTTGGTATGTTTAAAAGCATGTTAAACCAGCAAAAGAGGACATTTCAAGTCCAGGCGTATCGGTACGCGTGTCCCTATTTCGGTACGGGCAAGCCATTCCAGGCTTAGTGTATCGAAACACGGGTAAGTGTTTCGGTACGAGTAGGCCTTTTCAGGCATGGCATTTCGGTACACGAGGAACCGTTTCGGTACGAGGTAAGTGTAAAAGGCAGGGCGTATCGGTAGGCGAAGGCGTATCGAAACGAGATTTGGCTACTGGAATTTGGAGTTTTTGGAATAGCAATACCGTACGGATACGCATGTAAGTGTACCGATACGGCTACCATTAATTCAGTTATTTGGATGTTTTGAAGTTCTATTTTCTTGCGTTTTGGTCCCTGAATATTGTGGATGCCATTGAATGAGTATGGATAAGTATTTTGAGCTAAAATACAACATGCATGCATAAAACCTGAGTAATTGAAGGTTGGTAACATAAAAATGGGAAAAGTTCTTGTAATTTTCTGGAATTGCAATTTGGTCCCTAAATTGCAATTGTACCCTAATTGGATGTCGATTCGATGCCCGATTGAGTTGAGTTTTCACCTGTGGTCAACATGAACACATAGGATAATAATTTGCATCTAGATAAGATAAAAGGAAAAAAAATTGACGCGTTTCGAGTTTCTTCTTTACGGTTTACCTTAGTAAACCTAATGTAGCTCGCTCGGTTCGGTCTTGAGACTAGGCCGGGTCGAGGGGGTTACAACCTATGTATATATGTATATTCTTTTTTGGGTTTTAGATTTATGTGTATGGACTCTTGTATTATAATAAAAACATGTGCTTTTTATTTAGTTTATACTATTTTTCTATTTTTGTTTAATATAATAATAATAATAACAACGATGATGATGATGATGATAGTAACAACAATAATAATGATAATAAATAAATAAAAACACAACTCAATAAAAAAAATAAACTAGGATCTCAGACCCATAAAACTAGTTATTACACAAAATTACGGTTGTTCATCCAAGAGTGTCGAGATACTTCCACTGAGTTTTACATCTGACCTCTTTAAGAGTGTTGAGAAATGTTAACTCAACTAGTGATTGTCTCCCCAATTGTTACAAAATACTTTTGTCCATTCAATGTCATGGGTAATGCTTTTCCCCAAGGACGTTGAGATGCATATGTTTCATGCCAATTAGGGCTTGTGGTTGCTACAAACACAGGGATGCCTCCAATTTCTTCTCATAATATTCACGGGCAATTGTGGATCTATGAAAAACGGGATGCCTCCATCTCTCTAATGTTGACGACATTACATTTATCCAAGGACGATGAGATGCATGTGTTTCATGCCAGTTAGGGCATGCAGATACTACAAATACACAGTTGCCTCTAATGAGGAGATGCATCCATGGTACTTAGGAATGATGCTCTAAGAGCTAGGAGATGCCTCCGCTCACTTTGCACTCGTTTTTACAATAGTGTCGAGATAGCTCCATTCATCAATGTTTGTTTCTCCAAGGGTGATAAGATGCCTCAACCCCAATCAAAATTGTTACACCAAGGGTATGAGATGTCTCCTCATGGGGTTAACTCCACTCAATTTATAATTACTTCTCCAAGAGTGTCTAGATGCCTTCACTCAAGAATCGTACTTATCTTTAAGAGTGCGAAGATGCTCCCACTCGATTTGCACTTACTTCTCCTAGAGTGAAGAGATACCTCCGCCCCGCTCATAGCAGATCTCCAAGGGCATGAGATAACTTTTTTAAAATAAAATACGAGATATCCCCTCTCTACGTGACTACTTTGAGTAATTTCCACTTGACACACATCGGACTACCCTGAAGCGTTCATACAATTTTAAAAATTAACATGAGTTATTCTCACTCTATTTATCATCACCACTCAAGACATGCGGAGATAACTCTTGTCAAATTGAGAGTGAAACATACCTATATCTAGGGATGGGCATTTTACACGACCTAGTCCAATCGGCTCAATTTTTTTAATTAAAAATTTAGGTTCAGGTCAGGTCGGGTTGGGTTTTTCTTAAGGGTGAGTTCGGGTCGGGTTGGGTCAGGTTTGAGTTTAGGGTGAAAATATATGATCTAACCCAACCCATGACTAATAATGTAATTTTCCCTTATATTTTTAGGAATATTTATAATAATATTATCACACCCCGAAAACTGGTTTAGTCAGATTTAGGTTCTGGTAATCAGAAATTTTGTATCGGATTTGTCCAATTGATGTAACAACTCAAGCCTTGCACTAAATTTTGATGTAATGGGTCCCAATTGGGCCTAATTGATGATGTTGGACCTTTTTGAAAGAATTAAAAGTCATTTTAGTGACTAATTTGTAAAACTTAAAAGTCTAGGGGTGAAAGTGCAAACTTTGAAAAATTGAGGGACCACCCTCGTAATTAGGCCATTTTGAGGTATGAGTTACCTCCTTGGCTATTCAATCCCACGTGGAGATGAAAGAAATTGTCATGCCATATGACAATTATAAAGGAAAATAAGAAAAGGGGATATAATGATAAATTAGATTAATTGGTTTCCTCCCAAGCTAGGAAACCATTTTATTGATTGCTTGGGAGGCAACCATTATGAAGGGATAATACATCATGGGTTAGATTGATAAGGAAGGGGAAAATAATAGTTAAAGGCTACAACAAGAGTGGGAGATTAAAACTGAGAACTCGTTTCCATTTCTTCATCTTTTCCACAAACTCATTAAGCAAGCACCACCATTGTCATCCCTAACCTTGAATTCAAGCAAGCACCTCTCTCAAATCCTTAGAATTTCTTTGATTTCTAAATACCGATAGAAAGCTCTTGGATTGGTAAGTTTAATCCCTCAATCAATTTAAGAATTCCATGAATTCTTGAAGTTTAATTTCAAGATTAAAGTCTTGAAACTTCAAGTTACACCCATGTATTAGAAGCTCAATTTCATGAAGTTAATGTTGTCTACAAGCTTTAGTAAGCTTAAATGTTGTTTCCAACTCAATGGTTTTAATTCTAATAAGTTTCCCTAATTTTGGTATAGTGCAAGTTGTGGAAGAAAAGCTACCATCACCATCCTCCAAACCAAGCTCCTCTAAAGGCAAAATAATTGTTATTCATGAGCTTTGAATTCCCAAAAACTAGGTGAGTGTAGTTGCATCTTGGGAATGGCTAGGTGCCATCCCGATTGCATCGAATATTTCGATTATGTTGCATCTATGGTAAGAAGCTCAAGTAGAGCATACATGTGTGGACTTCACTATGGTAAGTGTGGTAAGGTCACCATATTGATTTTGTGCATTTGATGATATATATGCTAAGCATGACATTTGAAATATGCAATATACGAATTATTGGTAATATGGAACTATGAATATAATGATTCATACATGTGACTTACTGCTTGACATCAATATGGTATTTCATTGTAATTAACGAGATGTTAAATGATCTTATATGAAATATGGAGCCAAGGCTCACTATGTGAATTAACGAGATGATTTATGGCATACGGGCACAAAGCTTGGTAAGTGATGAAAATACACTCCTTGGACACTTGTGGACTTTGGATACAATTGGCATGCCATAGGATTATTTGAGCTCTCCATGTAAGGGATTGGACTACGGTCCTAGGCTACGGCCTTCATGTGGTGTAAAGGTTGGATTGTGTAGGGGATTCAAACTACGGTTCAAGGCTAAGGCCTATATATGATATGTTATGTTGTCCGGTGGAATCTGCATATCCATGGGTTACTTTTTCCAAGAGATGAATGCTATGATGCTTATAAATTATGATATGAGATATGATACAATTGAGGATACGAGTTGATATACTTATATATACTTGATGTTTTACTCATGACATAAATGCATGCTCATGTACTCTATATTGTTAATTAAATATTGTTTATGCATTTGTTATGAAACTACCTCACTAGGCTATGTAAGCCTAACATATGTGTGTCTCATGAATTTCAGGACTTTGAAGAATCCTAGCTTGATCGTGTGGTAGAAGTTGCAAGTCACTCCAAGCAACTCTCCATGTATGTTATTTTGTCTTTTAACTCCTAGCAAGGTGGCATAGGGCATGAACATGTTAAACTAGCCCTCTTTTGTATGTGTGTGTTAGCCCTAGGTTAATGTGGTAAAAACTTGGTTTTTGGCATTTTTGTGAAATGTGAAAAACTAGTAAATTGGCCTATAATGAACTAAAGGTAAAATGTTAGTAAATGAACTTGAAATCTTGTATGCTATTGGAAATGGTTGATAATAACTTGCTGGTAAATTTTCATAATATTTGGACAAGGTTTGGTAGGTTAATTTGATGAAAAACCAGGAGAATTATACTATTAAAGACCCAGTCGTACCGGTACGGGTGATGGCATATCGGTACGGGCTTACCATAATTAACCTAGGTTAAAGGGCGTACCGATACGGAGCATTGTGTATCGGTACAGAAATTGGTCACTAGAATTTATAATTTGGTACCGTACCGATAGGGCCTCAGGGCATACCGGTACTAATTATTGAGTTCTAAAATATGTTTTTTGGTCGGTCTTTGCGTATCGATACTGGCATCGGTACGGACCAACCATTTTAACAGTCTTAGTAGGCATACCGATACGGCTTAGACCGTACCGATACTAGAAACCTTTAACTTTGACCCTCTGCCAGCGTACCGGCACGGTGTGTAGCGTACCGATACAATCCTTCTATCTCAACAAGTTTACCTACCTGTTGGCTTAGCTGTACTGATACAGACCCTAGGTGTATCGGTACGGGTATCTGTTAAGTTAGTTAAGTAGTGCAAATTGAATCTTTCATTTTTTACAGATTAGTCACTAATTAATCAAAGATAAAATTGGATAGGTAAATGACCTCTATTTGTAATCAAACTTCACCAGATTACTATTGATAGGTTTAAATTTCAGATTAGTAAATAAAATTTTAATTAGGGACCTTTAATTTGAAAGGTTTATATTTTAGTCCTTAAGTTCGAAAAGGTTTTAAATTGACCCCTAAATTGTGTAAACCTATATTGAGACAGTCCTATAACCCTGTTGTGTCACGAGAAAATGTTTTGGAACACTGTTCCAAACTCTGAATTAGTTCCCGGTAACACATTTCGACCCAGTTCTCTACCAGATCGAGAAAGGGTGTTACATTTGTGGTATTAGAGCCAGAGTTTAGTCGATTCTAAGACTAGACCGAGGTTCATTATGAGTCTGCATGTGCATATGCCACCTAGGAGTTTATTTGAGTATGTTATATGTGACTTGCAACTAACACGATTCACTATTACTATCTGACTAGATTTAAAAAAGTCTGAGTCCAATATTGGACGTGATGGGATGAAACTACATACGGATTCCTCTTCGATACAGGGGAATAGTGTTAGAGCAGGTATATTGGTAGTAAATTTATATCCGGTTTATATTATGTTAATATATGATTAACATAATGGTGATACATATCTAGTGATCATGATGCATGAGTATTGTTACATCTTTATATTTATAGATATGTTGTATTGCACTGGATATTATTATTGTCTCACTAAGTGTATACTTAGGGTGTGATGATTTTCATGCGTAGGTGAAAAGCGGGAATCAAAGTAAGGAGTTTTTGGCATCCTACTTAGCAAGGAGTATATTTACGGTATCAATAATGATATCTTTGATGTATTTTGATTTTACTAGTTGGCATGTATATGATAATAGTAGTTGGTTTTAAACTAGTTTAGACATAATTTGTAATAACTTATAAACTAGTTTATGCTGATAATGAATGGTGAGTAGCTTTATTAAAATTGAAAATGGTTAAAGGAATTACTAGTGTAAAATCGGGTAACTATTAGGAATTGAATAAATAGAGTAATCAATTAGATTTTTAATTTAGGTAGTTTTTAGGCAGTTATAATATTTATAGGCTATAGTTATGAACTGCTAAGTTGCTGCCTGAAATCGGAATTAATTTAGTAGATTAAAAATTAGAAAACTAATATTACGTGATAAATATCTATTGTGATTTTTAAATAAATAACTATTATGGATTGTTAAAAATTCTCTTTGTGACACTCTGACTAGTATTGGATATGAAATACTTTTAAGGGTGTTACATTTATTGGTATCATAGCTACAGGTTTAGTTGGTTCTAGATACGAATCAGGCCTATAGGAAGTCGGGATTATATACATGCTACTAGGATGTCAAAATTACTGATATTTGTATGAATATACTTTGATGCCTATTAATTAGTAATGTTACTCCTTACTTATGTGGGATGATTGTGACTTTAATAAATGTAAAATCATTAAGAATCTCGTCAGGCAACTGAGCATGATACTTGGGCACAGAGTGGGAGTAATGAGGTGAATTAGAATCCGCCTCTTGCTCAATAGAATGCAAAGCCACTGGCTGAAGGTCAATAAAATATGTCTGTACAAGCTCAAGGTTTATTTCTTCAAGCATTGAATACTATCATAAATCGTCGAGCACCAATATTAGTTCCAAAGAATTAAGGAAAATGAAAGCACCAATATTTCGAGGTGATACTGATACAAATCCAATGGCTGTTGATTACTGGTTAAATGATATAAAAATTATGCTGAGCAGGATTCCTTGTGATGAACAAGGAAAGTTAGAGGGAGTAGTATTTCTACTGATGGAGCATGCTAGTGTGTGGTGGAATGTAATTATTGCATGAGTTCCTCTAGAGCAGATTACATGGGAATTCTTTCTAAAAGAATTCAAAGAAAAATATATATTGGGGACGTGTTTGTTGATGAAATGAGACAGCAATTCTTGGATCTGAAATAGTTTGACAGGTCAATCTATGAATATGAATGTGAGTTCAATAAACTGAACCGATTTGCAATAGAGTTTCTTTCAACCGAAAAAAACTAGAATTTAAAAATTCATATCTAGGTTGGATCCTCAATATAAAAGAATATGGGTCTCTCACAATTTCACTACTTTTTAAAAGACAGTAAATTGAGAAGGTAAAACTGCTAATGATCGAGATGACTCAGAGATCGTAGCAGGTATGATCAAACTCTTTGGCTGACCTATTTTTGCATTGATTGATTCAAGATCTAACTATTCTAAAATTAGTTCTAAAGTAGTACTTGAAAGAAATATTCCGGTAGAACCAATTTCGAGTGAGGTAGTTGCTATTAATACAATAGGACAAAGCGCCAAAGTAAGTCGAATATGCAAAAAGTGTCCTATAAAGATTCAAGAAAATGAATTTCTAGCTGAACTTATGGAATTACCCTTCTAAGAGTTTGAAATCATTCTTGGAATGGATTGGTTATCGGCAGATAATGCTACGGTAGAATGCCGATTGAAAAGGTTAATTTTTAAAGGACCAGATGGCTCAGAAATAATATTTGTAGGTGAAAGGCAGAATTATCTGAACAATGTGATATCAGTTGTAACTGCTAGAAAGTTATTATCACATAGGTGTGAAGTATATTTAACTCATGTGATAAATACTCAGGAAACAAAGATAAACTGGAAAATATACCCACGGTGCAAGAATTTCTAGATGTTTTCCTAGATGAATTATCGGGATTACCTCCAGATCGATAAGTGGAATTTGGTATTGATGTGCTTCTTGGAACAGAACCAATAACAATGGCACCTTATAGGATGGCTCCTACAGAACTTAGAGAGTTGAAGGCTCAATTACAAGAATTATTAGATCGAGGTTTAATACGACCTAGTATATCACCTTAGGGAGCTCTAGTCCTGTTTGTGAAAAAGAAAGATAGATCAATGAGGTTATGTATGGATTATCGTTAACTTAATAAAGTGACGGTGAAGAATAAATATCCTTTGCCAAGGATTAATGATCTTTTCGATCAACTTAAAGGAGCAACAGTGTTTTCTAAAATTGATCTTCAATCGGGGTATCATCAATTGAAAATTAAAGAAGTCGATATACCAAAGACAGCTTTCAGAACTAGATACGGGTATTATGAGTTTGCAGTAATGCCTTTTGGACTTACAAATGCACCGGCATCTTTTATGGATCTAATGAATTGGGTATTTCAGCCATATTTAGACCAATTTGTGGTGGTATTCATAAATGATGTGTTGGTTTATTCTAAAGCCAAAGAGGATCATGATACTCACCTCCAAGTAGTTCTTTAGATCCTCCGAGAAAAGAAATTATATGCAAAGCTGTCAAAGTGTGAAATTTTGGTTGTCTGAAGTAGCTTTCCTTGGACATATAGTTTTAGCTGAAGAGATTCGAGTCGATACTAAAAAGGTTCAAGCAATCCTAGAATGAAAAATTCCTCAGAATGTCTCTAGGGTGAGAAGTTTCTTGGGATTAGTTGGTTATTATCGGCGGTTCGTGAAAAATTTTTCAATGATTTCTACTCCAATAATTAAGTTATTAAGAAAGGATGTGCCATTTGTTTGGACAGATAAATGTCAAGAAAACTTTGACAAATTAAAGAGGATATTAACAGAAGCTTTTGTTTCGGTACAACCAGAATCTGGAAAGGATTTTATAATATATATTGATGCATCCCATAATGGTTTGGGGTGTGCATTAATGCAAGAAGGGAAGGTTGTAGCAAATGCTTCTTGACAACTCAAAACTCATGAAAGAAATTATCCTACTCATTATTTAGAGTTGGCTACAGTAGTATTTGCTTTAAAGATTTGGCGTTATTATTTATCTGGTGAAAAGTGATACACATTCACGGATCATAAAAGTTTGAAATATTTGTTATCTCAAAAGGAGCTTAATTTGAGGCAAATGAGGTGGATAGAACTGGTCAAGGACTATGATGTAATTATTGATCACCATCCGGGGAAGGCTAATGTGGTAGCAGATGCTCTCAGTCGAAAAACATTTTATGCTTTGAGAGCGTTAAATGCTTAGTTGAAATTACATGAAAATGGTGCAATAATGGATGAACTTCAAATTAAGCCTACTTTGATAGGAACATTTAAAGAGTTACATGCAAAGGATGAAGAATGCTTGGAAAAGAAGAAGCAAGTTGAACGTGGTGAATCCAAAGACTTTGAAATAAAATCAAATGGATGCCTATACTACAAGGGATGTGTATACATTCCTAAAGATGGGGATCTAAGGACGGAAATACTTTCGGATGCACATTACAGTCCTTTAACTATGCATCCAGGATGCAACAAAAAGTATCAAGATATAATGAGTCAATTTTGGTGGCCTGGCATTAAACAAGCTATCACCGAGTTCGTTGCTAAATGTTTAACTTGTCAACAAGTAGAGGCAGAACATCAAGTTCCATCAGAATTACTTCAACCAATTTTAATTCCACAATGGAAGTGGAAAAGGTTACTATGGATTTCGTAACAGGTTTACCACTGATGCCAAGTAAAAAGGATTCAATTTGGGTGATTGTGGATCGATTGACTAAAATAGCACATTTCATACCACTTCGAACATACTACTCCTTGAATGAGTTAGCGGAGTTATATATTAAGGAAATTGTTAGATTACATGGTGTTCTTATGTCTATTATATCCAATAGAGATCCAAAGTTCACTTTAAGGTTTTGGAGTGCATTACATGAAGCGTTGGGAACTCGGCTACACTTTAATACTGCTTACCATCCTCAAACGGGTGGACAATCAGAAAAGACTATTCAAATACTCAAAGATATGCTCAGAGCGTGTATAATAGATTTTGCAAGCTCGTAGGAAAAATATCTTCCATTGGTTGAGTTTGCCTATAACAACAGTTACCAATCAAATATAAAGATGGCACCATATCAGGCATTATATGGAAGAAAATACCGAACACCATTGAATTGGTTCGAGTTAGAGGATCAAAAAAGTCACTAGACCAGATCTTGTTCAAGAAGTAGAGAACAAGGTAAAGATAATTCAAGATAATCTCAAAGCCGCCCCTGACAGACAAAAGTCTTACTCAGATCTTAAAAGGAAAGATATTGAGTTTGAAGTTGGAGACAAAGTATTTTTAAATGATTCACCTTGGAAAAAGATATTACGTTTTGGACAAAAACGTAAACTTAGTCCAAGATTCATTGGTCCTTATGAAATTTTGAAAAGGGTTGGTCCAGTGGCATATCAACTAGCATTATCACCGAAAATGATTAAGGTCCAAGATGTGTTTCATGTGTCCATGCTTCGAAAATATCGATCAGATCCTTCGCATGTTATTACACCAGAAGAAACTGGAATTGAATTGGATTTGACATACGATGAAGAACTTGTAAGAACTTTAGCTCGAGGAGAAAAACAATTAAGGAACAAAAAGATTCCACTAGTTAAAATTCTGTGGAGAAACCACATAGTGGAAAAAGCTACATGGGAAAATGAGGAAGCAATGAATGAGCAATATCTGAATCTTTTTGAACCAGATACGTATTGAAAATTTGAGGATGAATTTTTAAAGGGAAGAATTGTAATACCTCAAAATTTTGGCTAGTGACCAA
The DNA here is from genome assembly GCA_019671005.1 of Hibiscus mutabilis. Taxonomy (NCBI): domain Eukaryota; kingdom Viridiplantae; phylum Streptophyta; class Magnoliopsida; order Malvales; family Malvaceae; genus Hibiscus; species Hibiscus mutabilis. The sequence continues at coordinate 27,147,064 of CM033740.1, read as the reverse complement.
AATGAATAAATGAAAGTTTGGTGGCTAAAGTATAAACTTAGGAAAAGTTCAGGGACTAAATTTTAATTTTTAAAAGTTCATGTTACCCAAATTTTTCGTACAGAATTTGTGTTAAAAGCTATAAAGAGTTAAAGTTCGAGAAAAATTCGGATAATCGGATCGAATCGAATATTTGAGATATTTTGTTAGATGATAAGGCAAGGTTAATAATGTCATTTCCATACCTTAATTTGGAAGGATTTAACATGGACCATTGGATTAAAGTAGATTTTCCATGTTAAATATGAATCGTTGGATGAATAATGGCAAGATTGTAATTTTGGAAAATTTCAAGGGTAAAGTCGGTAATCACTAACTTATTGGTTTATTTTTGACCCTTGGATGAATAAATTGGCATGTGATGAGAGACATTGGATTACAAGGAAAAATGGTTATTTTGTCATAAAAGAGATTTTTATTTGAATTTTCTATAAATAAGGACAAATGGCCTAAATTAAAACAATTAAAAATCTCAAGAAAATTCTTCAAATTTCTCCATCTTGCCGAGACCACTTTGTAAGGTATGAAAGCATTTTCTTTTTGATTTTCAAGTTAAATTATTAGGAATTTGGATGAAAGCATAAAACATGAAATTGATCTACATGAAATTCTCTATCATTTGGTATTATTTGTTCATGATTTCCATGCTTGAAACCTAAGTTCTTGAATTTGGTGGATGAAGGAGATGTTGAGTTTTAACATGGAAATGATTGATAATGTTTAGAAATGATGTTTTGAAGTTGAATTCATGCTTGAATAAAGTTGTAGATCAAGCTTGAAGTAACCTTTCATATTAGGCCATGGTGAAATAATTAGGAAAAATTTTGGAAAAATTATATTAAGGTTAGACATGATGAATGGATGATTTTTCAAGCTTTAAAATGTTGTTTGGACCAATTTGGAAGTTGTAAAGGTTGGGGGACCTAATCGCATGTTGTAGAAATAAAAGGGTTTAAAGTGGAAATTGATTAAATTGAGGTATTATGCTTGAATAATTGTTAGAATGATTTATAAATCATTATTTGATTTGGATATTAAAGGAAATTTGAAGTGTTGAGATTGGTATGAATCGTATGAAATGGATTTAGTATCGAATAAACATCGAAAGAATTTGTACGAATTTATTTTCCTATCATGTTTCTATGTTAGTATGATAATAACATGTATTTTTGGAATGTACATGTGTTGTAAATGATGTACATATAGATCGTGATCAAAACCGGGATCAAGCTAACGACCAAGAAAAGGAAAAAGATCAAAATTAAAGCTTAGTGGGGATTTAAATTTTGACCTATATAAAGTGTCAAGGTGAGTGCAATTGCATGCATATTATGACACATTGATGTTTTATACATCATTGGGATGGCTTGCGATGAGCCTACCCAAATTTTAGTCATTATATTTATGTCGTGGAGCATATGATTGACATATTTTAAATATGTCAAAAGTTGAATATAAAATATAAATGCATGGGTCACTAGTTATATATGATGTTATATTATGAATGTTATTTCGGGTATGAACTGCCCAATGTTAAATTATGTTGATATACGTTGCCACGGATGAAATAAATATGGGATATATGCCCAAGTATGTCACTGAGGGACAAGGTATAGTTGGCATGCCATAGAGTCCAGCAGAACGCTGCATACTCAATGTTTATGGTGGGCACGACCTTATGTTTATTAGCACTTCAGTGCATATTTGACTCGTGTATTTGGGCTATGGTTTATTGGTTAATAAAAGATAAATAGGTGAATAAGCTTATGAGCTTTTGGAATAAATGGCAAGTATATTAGTAAGAAATTTATATCCGGTTTATATTATGTTAATATATGATTAACATAATGGTAATACATATCTAGTGATCATGATGCATGAGTATTGTTACATCTTTATATTTATAGATATGTTGTATTGCACCAGAATGCTATGATGCTTATAAATTATTATATGAGATATGATACAAATGAGGATATGAATTGATATACTTATATATACTTGATGTTTTACTCATGACATAAATGCATGCTCATGTACTCTATATTGTTAATTGAATAATGTTTATGCATTTGTTATGAAACTACCTCATTAAGCTATGTAAGCCAAACATATGTGTGTCTCATGCATTTCAGGACTTTGAAGAATCCTAGCTTGATCGTGTGGTAGAAGTTGCAAGTCACTCCAAGCAAATCTCCATGTATGCTATTTTTTCTTTTAACTCCTAGTAAGGTGGCATAGGGCATGGACATGTTAAATTAGCCCTATTTTGTATGTGTGTGTTAGCCCTAGGTTAATGTGGTAAAAACTTGGTTTTTGGCATGTTTGTGAAATGTGAAAAACTAGTGAATCCTATAATGCACTAAAAGATAAAATGTTAGTAAACGAACTCGAAATGACTTGAAATATTGTATGCTCTTGGAAATGGTTTATAATAACTTGCTAGTAAATTTTCATAATATTTAGACCAGGTTTGGTAGGTTAATTTGATGAAAAACCAGAAGAATTATGCTATTACAAACCCAACCGTACCGGTACGAGTGATGGCGTATCGGTACAGGCTTACCATATTGAACCTAGGTTTAAGGGCGTACCGATACGGAGCAATGTATATCAGTACACAAAATTGGTCACTAGAATTTGTAATTTGGTACCGTACCGATACGGCCTCAAGGCGTACTGGTATGAATTATCGAGTTTTAAAATATGTTTTTGGTCGGTCTTCGCGTATCGATATTGGCATCGGTACGGACCAACCATTTTAACGGTCTTAGTAGGCTATCGATATGGTTTAGACCGTACCGGTACTGGAAAGTCAACTAGAAACCTTTGACTTTGACCATCTGCCCAGCGTACCGGTACAGTCTCTCTGACTCAATGAGTTTACCTACCTATCAGCCTAGTCGTACCGATATGGCCTCTTGGTGTATCGGTACGGGTATCTGTTAAGTTAGTTAAATAGTGCAAAATAAATCTTTCAGTTTTTACAGATTAGTCACTGATTAATCAAAGATAAAATTGGATAGGTAAATGACTTCTATTTGCACTGAAACTTCACCAGATTAATATTGATAGGTTTAAATTTCAGATTAGTAAATAAGATTTTAGTTAGGGACCTTTAATTTGAAAATTTTGCGTTTTAGTCCTTAGGTTCGAAAAAATTTTAAATTGACCCCTAAATTGTGTAAACCTATATTGAGACACTCCTATAACCCTGTTGTGTCACGAGATAATGTTTTGGAACACCGTTCTGAACTCCAAATTAGTTCCCGATAACACATTCTGACCCGGTTCTCAACCAGGCCGGGAGGGGGTGTTACAAATACCCCTCTTTATATATATTTTTATAATTAATTCCTTAAAATTAAGTTTTTTATTTATAATTTGGTCTCTAAAATTATTTTTTTACTATTAGGTCCCTAAAATTATTAGTTTTACAATTATGTCCCTAAAATTTATTTTTTTAATAGATCAAGCCGGTTGGGGTCGTGTTAGGTATATAAATTTTGGGTTAGGTCGGGTCAGATTTTTTAAAAGATGTGGTCAAGTCGGGTTGAACTCAGGTTTAGGATAATTATTTTTGGGTTGGGTTCAGGTGGGCCAAAAACCCGACCTGACTCGTGTCCATCCCTACCTATATCTTAAGAAAGATACGAACGTTCACGACATCACCCCACAGACAAACGAATAGCTCGACTCGACACACACCCAAAATTGATAGAATGAAACACAAAACATATTTGATCAATTGGAAACGTCATTAATATATCGAAAGATCACAAAAAAACCCTGCACTATTATACATGGGTTAAACTGCCGGGAGATCTCTTGTCTTGACCTCTGGAAGATCTCTCGTCTTAGCCCTCGAAGAATCCTCTATCACAGCTACTGGGGTACCTTCCATTTTAGCATCTAGAGCATCTCTATCCCCGTCCCTTTGGGGATCTTTGGGTTCAGCTTCTAAGGAACTCTTTGGCTCAACCCTTGAAACCTCGAGAGCGGGAGTAGAAGGCTAGCCGTCAGTTTCCCCCCAGACATAGAGCAGTAATCCCTCACGAGCATCTGCCCAAGACTCGCTTGGAGGGTTGTAGATATCAAAATCTACCATCTTTCTCGTTAACTCCCAACAGCAGTGGAAGTCACATTTGCTTAAATTTATTAGCCCCGAATCCACCTAGACAGCAAGCACGAGACTACGTTTGCAGTTATCCGTATAACTATCATTACCATGCCAACAACTTCTCCGCGTAGAGCCTCGCGACCCTCTCTGCCTGACGAGCAGCTCTTTCCTTCTCTAGCTCTCTCTCAAGCTACTTAACCCCCTGCTCCAAGGTCTCTTTCATTACTTCTTTCTCCTCCTACAATGCATCTTTTAACTCCTCTTTCTCATTTTAAACTCGGGCCACTTCCTTCTTTCTCTCTTCTGCCTTTGAAGTTGCCTTCATAGCTATCTCATTTTGCTTATGCGTATCCAACTAGGCAACCACATACTTCACTCGCCCAGTAGTGCCTTGTATCTCGGCCCATGTCTGACTGTTTATGGCTCTCATCAGCTACTGTCTTATGGCCTCTATTTTCTTGTCCATCGAAGCAATCTTGTTGCTAGCCTTGGAAAGCCCTATTTTCTTGATAGCTAACCCCTCTAGCTGACAAACACATAAAGCCTCCGACATCGGAGAAGGCTAAGTGAATCTTATTGTCCACCTCATGAAAGGAGGATTGTAAATGGGCGGCCAACCGAATAACCTTAGCATAGCGAACACCACAGAAACTAGGGAGAGGGGCCACAGCCCCCGTCACTAGAATCCTCACTGTAAACAAGAAAAAATTAAACATCTCCCAAAAAAAATAAACGATTAAACACAACTAAAGGATACAACCATAATAAAGCGAGATACCTATTAGTATTAAAGCAAAAACTAGAGGACCCGTTATCAGAGAGAGACCTGGAGAATACACTACAAAAGTCAAACAGCGTCCCCAACTAGGCCCTCACTCTAGCTATCTTTCTTTTAGCCTTCATGGCATGCCCCAAAAGAACATTGGGCATCGTTTGCCCTGACAACATTACGTTAAAGGGGGATGACTCCACAGCTTCCCCATCCCTCTCAACACCCTTCCCTGGTAATGGTTCACACCATGACTCAAAATGACTTACACTAGGGCTCTAATTACCTCGCGTCAGTGTTGTAGAAGTTGTATCGATAAACTTCTATTCGCCTAATACCTCCGAGACATCATCATCATTTGCCTCTACTTACGCATCCATAAAAGCCTCTAAGCCCCTCTCCACTGCATATTCATCAATTTGTTGGCTTAGGTCCCCCCCTCTTCGCTAACCACTGGAGTTGAATCTCCACCACTCTTGACCCACGGGATATCGAAGCCGATGACCATACTCTATACAGACAACACGTGTAAGAGATCAGCCAATTCTATTCCTCTTTTTTCCCCAACAAGCACTTTGGCTAACTCCTCTTTCCCGTCATACAGCCAGGCTGTCGCACCGCTTTTAACCTATAAAGGAGGTGCATAAGCCTCCACTAGCTGGCGGGCCTTGTATATATTGGGACTCTGTTTATAGAGGCATACCTTGAAAACCCTCCGTAAAGTAATATGTTTCTCCACAGTCAGCCACCTACCCTTCCTTAATTTGGCAACTTGCCCCTCATCCTCCAGAGTCAGTACTTGAATCGATCTCCTTGTGTTCTCTTTAGGCACTTTCCATTTTAGTGGAAAGCCAAAACCCTATGCAATCTCTGTGTCACCTGTTTGTACTTGGAGCGATCTTCCCCAGCTTCTTACTGTTACGTCATCCCACAATAGGATCCCCAATATTATTACCCTTTTCATGTAGCTTTGAGAAACTCAACAGATCAAAGAAACTTTAAGGAGCTACTGGGCTGAGAGTGAACAACCTCCGTAAGACCCTTATAGATGGCCTGAAAACCTAGTCTACACACCAGATGTGATAGCCTATTACGAGCCAACAAAACATCCCCGCCAGTTGTCCCGGGGCCACACCATACTCACCCAAAACTTTGCAGGCAAAATAGTGCAAGGGAAGATAAAACCCAACCTCGAACAAGTATAGAGACAAGTAGCACCAATTCGATGTCCTTACCCCTCGTCGTAGTCGCTCAAACGGAATGTCCCCTCAGAACCTCGAACTCAAACTTAAAATTTATCCACTGTAGCCCACGGTAGTCTAGTAGCTTTTTCACTTCGTTCTGCCCTGCTCGGCACTTGACTACACTTCCAACCGCGTCCACTACCTTGTTCGCCTCGAGTTTCTTCAATAAGGCCTTAATGCTCATCACCATCTTGACAAGAATAAAGGGGAAATAGAGATTCGATAGTCGAAGAGAACAAGTCTGGAACAAAATTAAGGATTTGCTTTTTCCCAACTTATAGCCCGCCAAATAACTATTTCAAAAAACCATTATCCACGCCCCTCGCTCCCGACCACTCAACCACGAGTACTAAATTTCAGAGCCACTTATATTCACGCCAATGATTTCATTTATTCTCAAAAAATACTCCTTTAAAAGTGCACTACCGACAAAACAGTCACAACACGACCTCTTATCCCAATGATTTCAGAGTCACTTATTTTTGTTCGAGTTTTTAGTATTTTTAGTATTATTATAATAGTAATATTATCAATTTAAAACAAAAAAGGGAAAAGAATGCAAATGTGCATGGAGCACATTTGCCCACGTCACCCCCACCCTCCCTTCAATGCCTATATAAAGGCATGAAATGAGGAGCAATAGGGGGAGGGATCGGCAAAAGGGCAGGCTGTATAAGAGAGCAGTGCTCTCGGCTAGCCCGGGGCCAAGGGTAGTTCCCTTGGTCCTATCCGGTTCGATCGTGTCATATTTTGGATCCAATCTAGTTAATTTTTGGAGAAGTCGTGGTAGATTTCTGTGGGGTTCAGTCGGGGTTCGTCATTCGAGCTCCTAGTTAGGTATATTTTCTTCCTTTTTTATTTGTGTTGTATTTTTTATGATTTAATGAAGTATTAGTTAATTTAAAATAGTGTTCCTTTTTTAGTTTGTATGTTTATTTATATTTTAGATTAGTATTTATTTATGTTTTAAATGAATGTTTTTATTTATGTTAGATTTGTTTTTATTAGAATAATATTTATGAATGTTTTAAATTAATATTTTATTTATGTTAGATTTGTTTTTATTTATGTGTTAGATTAATATGTATGTATTGTTTTAAATTAGTATTTTATTTGTGTTAGATTAGTATTTTATTATGTTAGTATTTATTTATATTTTTATCACATTGTGTTTAAATTATTTGCCATGTTTTTAAGTTGCATAATGGAATATAAATTGTTAATGCGGTGCCCTTTTATCCGAGCGTAACCGGGGCCAGTATCAGACGTAGTGATGGTGGTTAGGCGTTTACTCTCGGATAACGGGGCCTTTAAAATCTACTCGCACTTATAACCAAATTTTAATTTAATCGTCAGTTTAATCCAGAAAGTCTAATATTAATAAAGCGGTAATTATTAAAGTACTAATTTTGGGCGGTGTGGGGGTGCTAATCCTTCCCCATCCGTAACCGACTCCTGAACCCGACATTTTTTAAAATCTCTAATTTTTATGGTGTCCGGCCTACCTAAGTGGCCGGTGGCGACTCCATTTTAATAAATAAACTAAGGTTTTTCTAAAAACCCCACGGAAAATATCATTTTCAAAATAAAATAAAATAAAATAAAAAATACGTTTTTTTAGCGAATCAGACATCGCTATAGGACAAAATGTTATACCTCTACCTATTGCTGTCACATCTTCGCCTATGAATTGTCATCCCTCCGCATATCTCTACCTCCGGAGCTCTTAGTCTCTACGTTGTACCTCAACGTGCAAAGCATCATGGCCTCCAGAAATCTTACTTTTGGGTCATACCTCTAGGCATTCTTGACATGATAGCCATCAGGTCTGCCTAATCAGCCAGCTCAACATATGGCTTGACAACAACAGGCTACTCTACCAACCCACGTGACCGGGCTGAAAAGCCTAATCCTGTCGAACCATCAATAGTCGTCACTAGGTCTAACCTTCATCCCATCAAACAATATAACTCGACTATAAATATCCCCAACCTAAAGATAATGCCAAGCGAAGACTCTCTGCCCAAAACTTCCCCCAACCCCTTTTCCATTTTGACCATCATATCTGGCTCTCTACCCATCTAAGAATGGGTGAACCACAATCGACCACATCAATCTCCCCCTTAACCATCATTTATATCTCCTTGTTCGGTGTCTAATATTTCTGGCATCAACAATTATAATCAAAATAAAATAGATTTTGATCGAAGTCAAATTTATGATTTTAACTGAAATAGATCCACGTTTTAATAAAACTGAATTGCAAACCAAACACAAAATCGAAATCAGTTTTAATTAATTTTAGGTAAAACTACATATTTAGTATCCTAAGTATGCTCACGTTACTATTTTAGTAACCCAACTATTATTTTAGGCAAAATGGTACCTAACGTTATATTTTTTGTTCTGTTTTGGTACCTCTGCTGTTAATAATTAACGAAAATTGTGACGTGGCTTGTGTTAATAACAATTTTAGTCCAAAAACTTATACAACCTATCAATTTAGTCTAAAATTCTATCAATTTAAACATTATTTTTATTTTTGGATTAAAATTGTAAATTCCTCACTTTTCTTCTTCTTCCAGTCGAACGCTTTTTTTGGATTTTGGAGTTTTAAAAACATGTCAGGGACAATTAAAACTTTTAGATTTGCAGATCAATGGGGGCTAATGCAGGGGCCATTAGAGGACTCAAACTCCACGATCAGATACCGACGAGAATACGAGGGGGGATGGAAAGAGGAGATAAAATTCAATCAAAATCAAGATGATGTTTTACCCCAAAATTAAGATGATGTTGGACTAAATTGATAATATATATAAGTGTTTAGAACTAAAACTGTGATTATACCAAGCTATGTCGTTATCTCCGTTAGCTTTTAACTGTTGGATACTAAAATAGAACAAAAACGTAACGTTAAGTGTCATTTTGCCCAAAAATAATAATTGGGGTACTAAAACATTAACCGAGCATAATTGGGTACTAAATATGTAGTTTCCCTTTAATTTTATATATTTTTACCATGTTTAGAAAAAAAGAAAGAGAGCGAGTGTAGAACACGGAAGGGGTTACAAGAGTGACGTACAGGGTGTTTTAAGTTGGTCATGGGCAAAACTGTACATTTCTACCCAATCAAATAATGGCCTAATTCTTCTGAAGCTAACAGATTTTTGGTCGCCTGCCTGTTTCTCCGACCCCCACTCTCTTTCCCCGATTCTGCCCTTTTTCAACATACCGTTCTTTCTGTATATTCTCCTTTTAAACCCTAAGCCGACCGATGCCGCCTCCACGGCCACCTGCTGCGGAGGTTCGCCACGTCGATTTAAGGATCTGGCTAGCTTGCGCTGGCTCTTCCGTTCGAATCCCCACTGTTAACTCCAGCGTTTACTACTTTCCTCAAGGACACGTGGAACAATCCTGCGGTTCAGCGCCGTTACTCTATTCTCTCGTACTGTCCAGGCCTCTCATCACTTGCGTTATCTCCGACGTTCATTGCCTCGCCGATCAGAGAACTGATGAAGTATTCGTGGAACTCTTCCTCGTCCCTGTCTAACACTCTAGACTTCCCAATCAGTTTCTTGACACTAATGATGAAGTTGATGGTTCTAATAAGATCGTGTCGTTTTCCAAGATTTTAACACCGTCCGATGCAAACAATGGCGGCGGATTCTCGGTCCCTTGGTTTTGCGCTGACACTATTTTCCCACCTCTTGACTACAATGCTGAGCCGCCTGTTCAGACTCTCTCCGTCACTGACGTTCGCGGTGGAATTTGGGAATTTCGCCACATTTACCGAGGAATGCCGCGTCGGCATCTGCTCACTACGGGATGCAGCAAATTCGTTAATCAAAAGAAGCTCATCGCTGGAGATTCCGTTGTCTTCACGATGGATGGAAATGGGCAAATGTTTATTGGAGTCCGTCGGGTGGTCAAGAAAGGAGACGGTGGAGGGGATTCTGGGAGGTGGAAAGAGCCAAGTGATGGAGGAGCAATGAAAAGGGAAGGAAGGGGTAGGATGACGGCCGAGGCAGTTGCGGAAGCGGCGGAGAGGGCCGCGAAGGGGTTGCCATTCGAGGTTGTGTACTATCCTCGACCCGGTTGGACTGATTTCGTGGTGAGAGCGGAGTTTGTGGAGGCTGGACTCAGTATACTCTGGTCTTGTGGGATCAGAGTGAAGTTGGCAGTTGAAACAGAGGATTCCTCAAAAATGTCGTGCTTTCAAGGGACTGTTATTTCTGCTTCTTCGCCGGATTCTGGCCCCTGGATTGGCTCTCCTTGGCGAATGCTTCTGGTAAAAATGCATTGGCTCAGTTGTTTGAATTGTGGGTGTTAAATAGAATGCATTTTGCTGTTAATTTCAACTTTAACGATTTATTCCTGTATTAATCCAGAAGGTACTAAGTTTTTAATATGATTAAAACATTGACTTAAAATGGATCAGTCAAGGCTTATTTAGATCAAGTTTTGATGGTAGATTGATGGAGCGAGGAATGGCAGCAGGCTGCATTTTACTTTCGTATATATCAATTTTTGCTTATGTTCCCCTAAAATCAGTGCCCTATACTGAGGTTCTCAATAATCAATTTTACCTTTTATTTTTAATGAGATTGAAGATACATAAACCATAAAAATGTGTAATAAATCTTGGAGTTGTCTCCATAGGAAGTCGATCAAGGTTCAAGGTTGGGGTGGTGTAATTCAGATTTTTAGTAATTGATTTAGATTGGGAATGATTTGCATCAATTTCATTCTTTTCTTATAGGCTGTGTTTGACTTTTGTGTGGCTTTTTATAATGTGGTTTCTGCTTAGGAGTAACACGCTATATATTTGTCTTGATATTTATTGTATGTGAATCTAAAATTGACTAACAAGAAAAATACAGTTTAATGACATCAATTCGGCTATTTTTAGTTTTGATGCTTAGTTGAAATGTATCTTGTGATACTCCTATGTCATCCTATCTTCTTAGTAGGGAATAGGTGATTTTTTGGGGGTTTGATGGAGGTCTGGTTTTATCTGCGCTTTCATCCATGTGTTTATGACTAGTAATAATGGCAGAATGGTTTCTTCCTATTTTTATGTTTTTTCTATTTCAGAGCCCGCATTTTGGGGGTTGGGTTTTGTGCTAGTATGTGCTTTATTTAATCTTACATGTAAGATTTTGAGAGGTATTAGGTTTTTATCCATTTTGCTAGCTATAAAATATATTCCTCTTTACCTTTGCTGACTTACGATTTCATTCTTTATATCATTAGGTTGCATGGGATGATCCTGATGTTCTCCAGAATGCAAGGAGAGTGAGCCCATGGCAAGTTGAAATTGCTTCCTCATTACTGCTTCATTCCTCATTTCCCTTGGCAAAAAAGTCCAAGCTTTCTCAGGAATCTGGGCTGGCTGATGCAGAGGGAGAAATCTTCTTCCCTATGACGGGGTTAACCAATTCAACAATGAGGCACATGAATCCATCACTGTTGAATTACAATTGTTCTCCTGCTGGCATGCAGGGAGCCAGGCAAAATCATTTCCACATGCAAGGTTCAACTAACTATGTGAGTGAGAATAACCCAAGGATGTCCACTGATAGTTCACAGTCCGACATGTCACCAGATAGCCAGAGCAGTGTGGTTTCGTTCGGCACAGAATTTACTGAAAATGGGGGCTGCAGCTCAAGCAAAGTTGTTAGTTCGTTTCAATTGTTTGGCCAGATAATTCATCCTGTTGGAAGCATATTTGGTAATGTTGGTAGCATGGAAGATGATACTGATAAAAGATGTGCTGAAGCTGTGAGTGAAAAGAACACATTAGATCTTTCTTCAACTTTTGGCTTTTCGAAGATGCTTGATGGGATAGACGTCCCGTGCGAGAGAGATTCAGCTTTCAAAGGCTTTTCTTTGTGAATGTATCCATGCTCACATCATGCAAATGAGTAGCTGTTTAGGTATTGTTTCTCTGATTGGAATTCACAACTTAATCATTCTACTATTCGGATGCATAAATGTGTTGTTTTTATTGTCTATGTTTTAGCAATTTTTTTGTGTTTTGTAATATATGTTACTGTGGTTATGGATCATTGTTTTAAGTTGCTGTCATGCATTTGACATCCTTAGCCTTGTTTTGAACTTTTATATTGGTATTCAGGATTATAAAGATTAAACACTATAATCATCAGTTTTTACTAGGCTCGTACCTGCATCTTCTCAAAAAGAACACTGGAATGCGTAACTTTTTTTAGTTCTTTCCGGCCTCTGCTGACTGCCCATCAAGAATGAGTATCAAAGGAAATAATTCCGTTGTTTAGCAACATTGTGAAAGCCAGACGAAAGAGGTGAGCTGGGAAGGGGTGGAACATCAGAACCAGGCTCTGATTGGAGGCATAGTAATGTTCTCCTAAAATAACCCACAACTGCTTACGATTTGTGGTACAGATAAAACCCTTTGTGAAGATTTTGAGAAAACCAGTTGATTTTATGAGCTGTTTTTCAGCGAGGGACATTAGTTCCAAAAACTGCCACAAAAGAGCAGAATACGCAAACTTGAAGGTTATTTAAGATTGCTGTACTTAATTTGAGCTTCATAAGTTTGGCGTAAAACAGTCTTAATCATAATACTTTTTCTTGTTTAGAATTTGCTTGCTTCAGTTGCACTCCATTTTCTGTTTTAGTGTGCTCACTTGCTTTGATTTATTTTGCAGGAAATTTAGGCTGGCAGGAAGTTGAACCCTCCTAATTTTGCATGGTCAGTGGTGGAGTTGTTTTTTGTTTGGGTATTAGTTTTGTGCAATTGGACACTGTTGAAAAATTATTGACCTATATGGTGTTGTAGTACACGAGAGAGTTGCACTTCATTTGAGTTTGGATTCTGAACTTAAGATGATTGGAGCAAATCAGTTAGTTGACTTGGCTCATAATATTCCGAATTCCATCCTCGGTTTGGTTAGCCTTATTTTTGCTTAATCTCGCACTCTTTGAGAGCAATTCATTGGACAGTGATAAAAATATGCTTGGCTTCTAGGAATACCGTCATTTTCCTTCTATTTACATAGCAAGGGTTTTGTTAACGGCTGAGCTACAACCACTCCTTAAATTAGGTAACTTGTTTAGTAATAATACTGTCTTGTATTGACTGTGATAGTTGATGGTTAATGTTATGACTTCCGATGCTTTAAAAATAAGTAAAAGGACAATGCAATAACTTAAGAAGCATGGTTAAGAGTACCCAAAAAAACTTATGGGTAAATTTAATCCTCAGAAATTCTCATGAATTATTTGCACCTAATTTAACCCTTATTAACCAAAAGCATCTAATTTAGCCCTTTCGTTATTTAGACCGTTAACTCATTGACAACTAAGAAAATGATACATGTGACGCATCCTAAAAATGTTATGTCATTAAAACGTAAAAGGAATAAAAAAATCAACAAATTATATTAAATATATTCAAAATATATTTAAAATATTATAAAAGTTATAAAAAATGTAAAAGTAACTTATATAAAATTCTATTTCTTAAAGGATATAAATGTAAAAATTTAAAAATACTAATATATATAAGAATAAAATTAAAATCTATTAAAAGTTATGAAAATATGTTTTTAAAATTAAAAAAATAAAAAAATCAATAAAAAATTTAGCTGAGATAAATTTCTTATTAACGACCATGTTTATGGTGATCATTCAAAATCTCGAACTTTAGTATAAAACAGAGAAAAAAATATTTGAAACCATAAAAATAGTAAAAACTTATAAAATTAAATGTTATAAAAATATTATAAAACGTATAAAACATTTCATGTTTTTAAAATATAAAATATAAAAATTCATAAATATTACAAATTATAAAAATACAATAATAATAATAATAATATTAAAAAGCTATTAAAATTTATAAAATTATAAAAAATATTAAAGTATAAAATTAAAAAAATTAAAATTATAAAAAATACAAAATCATTAGAAAACTTTAGTTGAAATAAATTAATTATAAGCAAACTTCACCTGATGTCCCTTATGTTTAGGGCTTGTTCTATTTTGGCACCCAATTTGAAAAAAAGTTATCTTTGTCGCATATGTTTTCGACCATTACCATTTTGGTCACCCAACCGTTAGCCTCTGTTGATCCATGTTAATACGATGACGTGCAACGTTAATAAAAAGTTGATTTTAAATTTGACCCTCTAACTTTTAAAACTTTATTTTTTCACCATATTTGATCCCAATAAAAACATAAATTCTCATATTTCTTCCCCTTTTCGGATCAAAAACTCATATTCAAACCCTTCATCATTTGTTCTCCCAAAAAATCCCTCTATGATCCACAGTATCACCCAAAATCTCATTTTCCCTTGTTTTTCAGATCGAGGCAAAAAAAAAAAAACAATAACAACTCTATGTCCTTCCTCGTCTTACCTATATGGTTTCCAATGTCTGGATTTTAGGTTTTGTTTTAAATGCCACTTAAAGATTTCCTTGTCTAACAACACGTAGGCACCAAAACAATGGAAGATGGGAAGTAAGAATAGAGAGAGTCTTTGGAACCAAATATCTCTGCCTTGGCACTTACACTAAGTTTCATACTTTCTTTGACTTTCCATTTCTCTCGACACACTCATGTCCGATATCTGACATATTCGAACATGGGAATATGACTCCAAATTCCCGTAACAAATAAAATACGTGTATGTGACACTCACACCTTGGGCTCGAATAGTTAAAAGATTTTGTGTTATTTATAGGTGCACAAGAAGAGGTTTCTCGAGCTTACAACATTGCAACAATTGAATATAGAGGGATGAATGCAGTGACCAACTTTGATTTAAGTAATTACATCATATGGTTAAAGCCTAATGAATCACTACCAATGTAGGCAGAAGATAAGCTTGTAACACTCCTATCCAACCCGAAGATCCGAAGCGTCACATTTGGTCGCCGACTTGACCCGTCAAATTTTCAACCCATGAATTGTGCCAACTAAAATCATTATCATTATAAAATAGTTCGTAATCAAACAATTACCATTTAGTTTACAAAATATTTGGTTCCAAATCAACAACATACAAATTAAAGATTTGAATGTATCAAAATATTTACAAACTCTACTCGTTAAGGTTCTATGAATACACAACCCCACTAAATACAATTATCGTACTCTGGGATTCACCGCTGCTGAAATCTCGTACTGATAGTGCTCCACGGGCTCCCGAATGTACCAACCTATGCACATAAACAACGATTCTGAGCGCTTATCTTACAAAGCTCAGTGGTGCGCATCAACTCTACTATACTTCATGCTAATTATAAATATAAACATGGGAGCTAGTATGAGCAATAAGGTAGAATAATAAACATGTGGCGCTACTTCTAGTCACCTAAACGCATGCTCACATCAAGGAAATCATCATGCATGGCTTACAAGGATCAACCATACCCGAGATCTCACCAGATCATCTAGGCAAAAGCACACATATCATATAACAAACCTGGAGTAAGGCCTGGTGTCACACAGCCTTGGGAGCATACACTCTTGGTGAGACCCAATATCACAAAGCCTCAGGAACATACACCCATACTCGAAATCCCCCTCTAGTATCTTTGAATGAGGTCAAGGGTCACACGACATCGGGAACGTACATTCAGTGTCTTTGACCATGATGTTGCAACACGATCTCTAGGTATTCAGATCCCATCAATCAATGACTCTACGAAGAAAATGCCTACCCGACATACAAGCAACATGATCCCAAAGATCTCCTTACTATTGCTAATCGCCAACACATCATTAATTTTACATTACCGAGTAGTTAATACATTATGGAGGAGTACATAATTAATCTCATTTATTATCTCCATTAATCCATGTTATCTCATTTACTAAGGTATTAATCATGTTATTATTCATACACGTCGATTCTAATCTTTATTTAGCATTTTTTATTATTTAGCTCAGTGGGTACACGCACTCGAACACAAGTATCGATACTGTACCCCTGGTATCGGTACTCTTACATGTACTGATATAGAAATTGCTTATTGGAAACCTTAATTTTCTGAGTACCGATACGGGTTGACCAGTACTGATACGTCATCGAATAACATACCAATACAGCTGAATCTCGTACCGATACCCCACTCACGAGTTCATACCTTATTCGCGAAATATGATGTTACAAGGCTTATTTGTTCTCTAAAGCTTATGAAAGTTATTAGGGTTAGTTTACTAACGTATTTAATTATTTAATATTAATTACCGACTTATAATCGTTAAATCGCAACTTTATTGATATTAATCACTTAAGTATAATACCCATCAAACACGCCAATTCCATACCACTAGCACCTAAGCTTCAAAACATGTAAATGAAGTAGTCATAGATAATTTCATGAATATCCAAGCGACACTGCACAATCCTTAAAATCTCTACGAGTCACGTCATATTCGTAAAACATCATCATGCATATCATAAATGTCAAGTCAAATAATATCAGTCTCTAAACATGCATATTTATCGTCTTCATACTTTGCAACCACTAACAAGCAAAGGTAATTACATTTATGATGCTTATGAAGCATTTCAGAGTTTGAGGTGTACTAACCTTAAGCAATTACTTATAAATCCTTATTCGAACTTCCCTATCTCTCCTCTTAAGCTGATATTCGAGCCCAAATAATCCTCACAAAAATACGAATACGATATATATCAATTGATCGTATACTCTAACTAATCTGTAATGCCAAACATGTAAAACAAGCTTGCCAGGTTTGAATTTTGCGAAACGGGTTGTGGAAATAGACTCGAGACGTCAAAAACCCCCGGGTAAGGTCCCTCGTAAAAAGTCAATGGGTGGTTAAGGGTGTAGGGCGATCTGGTGTGGCGCAGATGCATGGCAGCATAGAGCACCCTCAGATGCGTGATCTGGTGTGGCGCTATATATGGAAGCTACGATGCACCTTGTGAGCTGGATCTAGTGTGGCGTGGGTGCTCAGTAGTATCTGTGCACCTGCCCCTATAGCTGTTGCATGCCCACTCTCAACGGTGGCGCGTGGGCATCAAATAATTAGGGTTTCCAATTTACAATCCCTAAATTCTATGATTTTGAATTGGAGATTCTTGATTTAAATTAGGGTTTAATTTAGGATTTTAAACTAAAATCCCCAAATTCAATTAGGGTTTTGAATTAGGGATTTTTTTGGGTGTTACAACTCTCCAGCCCTTAAAAGAAATTTTGTCTTCAAAATCTCACATTTAACAATAAATCCCTAAAATTAACATGTAAACGCATATGCTTCTTCATTCTAAATTTTTCACCCATAAAGATAAAGACAATAACTAAATACATCATAAAAGTACATGCTATGTCCTCAAGCTCATCATCAACATTCTCACGAGCTCCAATTGCATAAACCAAACTAGGTTGCCTAATATCAAATCGAGCTGATTTGTCACTCTAGGAAGGTTTACCCCTACTAGTAGTTCCAAAAGGTGCCTGAACTGATGCATGTGACTAACTCTACACAATGAACCAGTAGGTGGTTGCGAACAATCATTAAGGAAATGATCAAAAGAACCACATCTGAAGCAAGCTCTAATCTTCTTTCCACACTCCCTACCATGCCATTTCTTACAATAAGAACACTGAAGCACATAATGAGAACCTGTCGATCTTTCCACACTATCTGTCAGAACTGTCAAAACTACTGGTCTCGCTCTCTAGTTACTCTATTAATCTGACTCCTCTCTAGCCCTCTTACTTGAATAATTAACTGACCCAGACTGAATAGATGAAACTAGTTGTTTCTTTCCTCGATCCCTTTCTTGAACTGTCTGACTCCTCATAAGTGCTTCTATCATCTCAATAGTCTTGGCTCGGTAAACCAAATCATTAAACACCTTGTCTTGGTGTGTTGCTATCTTTTCCTGAATCAGAAGTTGAAAACCCTTCAAGAACCCCCGACATTTATGATTTTTGGTGTCCACTAACACATGTGCATACTGAGCTAACTACAAGAACCGTATCTCATAAGCAAATACTATTATATCCTCATGCTTGAGGTCTATAAATGCCTATCAGCGGTCTGCAAGGTATTGTTCTCCCATATAACGGTTCTAGAATGCCTGACAAAAATTTCCCATGTCAACTGATCAATGGTCATCAATCTCTACTCTGCCTTCCACCAATGTTGTGCTTCACTATGCAATAATGAAACTACAACTCTCAACTTCTTGTTGGCAAGATACTATATCTCCTAAAAAAGTCTCCAAATTTTCCATCCACAACTCAGCATCAGACGAATGCTCACTAGAAGCACCCTAAAAAACTTTCATCCTGTCATGCAAAATACAATGGAGATGGTTTCCGTGAACCCTCTAACCTGTCACAAAGATATCGCAATAATTTCTGATTAACAGTAGCATTATCCATCTCAACAGTCTCATTGTCGTCAGAATTAATGATGACTACGTAGATAACCTATATTTTAGACCCTTTTACTTGGCATATTGCACATTTTCAAGCCCATATAGTTGCATTTAGGAGTAGTTTGCATGTAGTTAGGGAGTTAATGGTGTTTGTGCTTAATGTTATATATATATATATACTGATGCTTTTAACGAGAAAGGTAGTTGTTTTTAGTGGTGTGTATGCATGAAGCAACAAGGTAGTGGAATTCAGAAGCATTAGAGCATTATCACTTGTGATGAACCCTCAAAGCCACGATGTCACAAAATAGTTGGAGACAAAACTTGACTTTTGATGACCAATTCACACATGGACCCCTATCCTTTATGGACATCATTGAATGACGCAAAAAGCAAGATCCTTATTAAAGGATTATGTATGTATTAGGGTTTCTTAACCCTAGCTTTATCGCTTATATAAAGAAAACTTGGGAAACAATCCAAGGAATCTTGATCACAGACAACAACCCTTTGTCTTCAACTATTGGGGAACCACTATCGTTGAGTTCAAGAGGAGTCTCTACACGACGAGAGCTATTGAAAGAGACTTGAAGAGTACGAAGCGCTACAACACAGTTTGAGGGCTTGGAAGAGAATTAGAGGACGCTTGACTTTCTTTCTTTCTTGATAAATTGCCATGACTTTTATTATTTTTATTGTGGATGATATTTGCTCAGACATGAGCTAAATACTCTTTTGTTGGGTTTATTGTTTTTAAGAGACTATGTTTTAATTATTTGTTCAATGTCATAACACTTATTCCTTATCTTTTCTGTTCATTGTTCTTAATGCTTAATTATTGTAAGAACTATCAAGAGAGGTCGTTAATTAATGATCTGTGACTTAATATTGAGGGAGTTAAGTTAGACAAAACGTGAACAGTGGAGCTTAAGCTGTTAACATAGGTTCTAATTTGGCTTAGACATAAGTTTAGGATTTCAATGACTAATAAGGGGAACCTGAATATATAATGAGTTGTTAGGGTTTACGTAGACAGTTGTAGCATATTGTTATTAACTTCTAAGTATCGAGAGAGTTTAAGAGTTAATTAGAAAACCCTATCGAGTAGATAAGTGTAATTCATCACTATAACATTCAAAAGGTAATTAGAATAGTTATTAGGAAATAAACCTAACATCCATAATTATTAGATTTTTCCGCTACAATATCTATTTGTTCTCTGATCATTACTACCAATTTACTTTTCTAGCATTTAGTTTATAATCTTGTCACCACACCAATATTATTTCACTAACTCTTAAGCATAATTGCTTTGAATTTGTCACTCCAATCCATGTGGGTTCGACACTCTTCTTATCACTATATTACTTGAGCGATGATTGTACTTGCTCTAATTACGCATACTATATTTCACGCATCAAGTTTTTGGAACCGTTGCCAGGGATTGGTAATTGATGATAATAGTGTAGTAAATGCACTTAATTTTAAATTCTACTTCTAAATTTTATTTTATTTTATTATTTTGTTTTACTTTTCTTTTCATTTGTGTTATTAGTGCATGACCAAACGCACAAATGAGAAGAACTGCCTATTCCGTTCAAACTAGAGATTGAGATATTTTTACATGCTAGACAACGAGAGCAACGAACAATGGTGGATCCACCTCGAGATGGTTGTAACCCCCTTGACCCGGTCTAGCCATTAGACCTAAACTAAGAAGA
This sequence comes from Hibiscus mutabilis, assembly GCA_019671005.1. Lineage (NCBI taxonomy): Eukaryota > Viridiplantae > Streptophyta > Magnoliopsida > Malvales > Malvaceae > Hibiscus > Hibiscus mutabilis. The sequence goes on along the minus strand of CM033740.1, from coordinate 27,126,758 downwards.
TCGCATTGGGATTACCGAATCAAACCCGAACTATCTTACTCGAATTATGGTTTATATTTTTTACTTATATAGATGCATTATTAAGACCTATGGTTTTCATACAAGCAGCGGTTCAATTTTTATCCGATACGAACATCGATAAGGCACTCAATTACAAATACAAGCAATTTAGGGACCAAAATGAAAATCTAAATAATTATAGGGACTTATACAAGGTTCATGTTACCAATACTTAATTAATCATATCACATGCTAGCGTGTCAAACTTTAGCTCAAACGGACAACAAATAAGCATCCAATTTAGCAAAATACAAAATTAGGGACTAAGTCATAAAACTGCCAAAATACAGGGACTAACACGTTCATAAAAGCTTTTTGCAGCAATTAGATACATTAAAAGCATGTTTGCAAAATCTTAGGTCAAACGGACAACGTTTACCCACTCAATTGATGCATGAACATGTGGGAACCGAAATGTAAAGAACTTAAACTTGGTAAAGCTCTTTAATTGAATAAACTACCGGCCGTATTGGTACACGAGATACCATACCGGTACAAGCAAACATCGAAGCAAATATTGGAATCCATATGCTATAGGGCATACCGATAATTGTCTACACGTATCGAAACCCGGTCTCGCGTATCGATCCCACATTCATTATTGATCATTGAAATGACCCCGCATACCGGTACTGATCAATGAATGTATTGATATCGGCTGCTCCAAATTTCATCTTAAGGGATTCGAATCCCAAACCGAGCATACTCAAATTACATTCAAACAACCTTGTCTAGCTCTTAAAATTATACTATCATTAAACAAATAAGCTCAATTAATTACATGTAAATTATTCAACACAAATCATATTCATACAAGTAATCTAGAGGCATGCTTCCTAACAAAATAAAGCATTGTCCAATGAGCACTAAATGGTCAAGACCTCAAACAAGGCTATAGATCATCTAAGAAATAGAAGTAGATGACCATATGTACACTTAGCACACAAACAGTTAGCCCAATCATTATTTTAACCATGTTAAATCATTAGTTCATTACCATCAAAATTACTTGGCATTAAATAAAGCCTACATCATGCACATTAAATAATGTAATCATCCAACATAATATAAACCCCAATCATATAATCAAACCTTATACAAATTAATAAAAAATAATATCCCAACGACTAACCCACATTGCCTTATTACAAATAATGATAATACCATAAAACATACTCTTTAGAATGCTTGTATTGGGATTACTCATTGCCTCGAACCACAACCCCACACTTGCTTAATTCACTGCATTGAAAAAAGAAAAGAGAGCATAAGCATATACTCCCTCTGTCCCACAAATATTGTCCCTTATTGACTTTTTTAAAGTCAAATTTTTTAAACTTTGACTATAATTATATTAAATATTTTAAATAATTAAATTTTATAAAATATATAATTAAAATCTACTTGATTAAAGGTTTTTAAAATATATTTTTTCATATTTTTATCAATAATAAATTTTAAATAATCACGAGTCAAAGTTTAAAATTTTTAACCAAAAAAAGTCAATAAGGGACAATATTCTTGGGACAGAAGGAGTAATACCTAGTAAGTGCACTCAATAAGGGACAATATTCTTTGACCTCTTCATGGAAATCAAACTCCTTTGGGATTTAACTTTGCTCCACGTCATCTTGGGCTTATCTAGTCATCAATTTCGAATGCCATATCATCTTATCCCTTATCGACAATTGCCCTGGCAACTAGCTCGACATCTCCTTCATGCATTGCCCTGGCAACTGCGTCGGCATCTCCTTCTTGTATTGCCCTGGCAACTGGTTCTAGCCTTGCTTTGGCAACTGATTTTGCACACACAAAAACACACCAAAGCAGTATCTTTTTCCACAAAATTAAGCAAAATATTAAATCAAGCTTGTCCACCAAGGAAACAATGCAAACATGCATGAATGGCTAATAATGCAACTAATATGAGCCTAAGTCTAGCAATAATATGAATAAAAAGGGTGAATAAAATAGTACTTTTAGACACTTAACACACCCCCAAACTCGAACTATTGCTTGTCCTCAAGCAATGCAAACTAACAATTACCTGCAAAGACTTTAATCATCAAATACATGCTTCAAACTTGAATTCAAACCTCGGAACCGTGGCACAAAGTACGATCACCTTTTTATTTTCTGGATAGCACAAAAATTACCCAGAATCAAACTATAATGCTCGTGACAATGTGTGTGCATAGTTGTATACAAGTTGATTTTCAAGATTCTATGTGAACAATAGGCTTTTATCAATTTAATTACTGGGGCATTTATTTTCACTAGAGCCAATTTCATGCACCTCTAGCAAAGTAAGCAATTTCGCATTTTATTTTAGTCGACTAGAGCCAATTTCGGGCACCTCTAGCAAAGTAAGCAATTTCTCATTTTATTTTAGTTGACTAGAGCCAATTTCGGGCACCTCTAGCGATTCTTTAATGTGCATTAACTACTAGAGCCAGTTTCGGGCACCTCTAGCAAGAAATTAACTTTTAATTTTCAATTTTAAATTTACCCAAATTTCCAGTAACCTAAGTTCACTAAGTTTCTTTCAATCAACAAGCAACAAAAAAATCAGCGTCATAGTAAAATTCTAAGTTCTTTTCATGCAATCCTAAAATTAAAGGTTCTTTCAATTAAGTGCAGTGGCAAAAATTCATCATTGGATATTCAACAAGTCTTAAGCAATTAAATCCAATCAAAGGCATGGCAAGTAACATATGCAACCTATATGTGATTGCTAGAGATGAATGCAACTAAACATGAAACTAACTAGAAACCAACACCCCCCAAACTCGAGAGAAGCATTATCCTCTATGCATGTAAAAGTGAAACAAAATTTAAAAGAAACTAAATGAAATGAGTTAGTCAGAGAGGTCGTCACCTCGAGTGATAAGTTTCCTTCGTGCCATTTGCTTGATTCATTTTCCGGTCGGTGGTTGAATGCTTGTGGCTGGTACCGCGTGAATAGCATTGCTTTGATTTGATCCATGTTTGCCGAGGCAGGTTCACTTTCCTGGGCATCAGTAGTTGCCGAAGCCATTTTTGTTGCCTAGGCATCACCAGTTTCTGTTGCCGTGGCAACTGCTGAGGTAGTTGTCTGAGCGGTTGTCGGGGCATCCTCTGTTGCGGTTGTCGTGTCAAGTAGTCGGCAGTGAATTTCCTTAGCATGGTGGTTGTGAGTCTTGTTGTGGAAAAGAAAAGAAAACATGGAAACTAAATATAATGAAGAAAAATAAAATAAAATATCTCCTAAAACTTCCAAAAAGAAAAAAAAATGAAAATAAAGTTCCAAAAATAAAAAAATTAAAAATTAAATTTTTTTTAGAAAGAGCATTTTTCATGCATCTTCTAATGTTACTGCATATCTGAGAAAACTTGAGGAGGATTGTTTCCAATACTTCTTATAGTCCATCCGCACCCTCCATCGAGTGATAATATTGCCCAAAAAGAGTTGGGCCAATGTGCTCGCAGCTACTCCCCTTTGCGTTACCATGGTGGATGTGTCTTTCTTTCGTGTTCCCTTGTAGTCCATGCACATCTTCCACCTTGCTACTGTTCCTGAAGGCATGAATATATTATTAGGAAAAATTATATCAACATCCAACCATTTAATTAGCTCAATCTCATCGTCCTCCATCATGGTTGGATGTAGCTTTCGTTGTCGTGGCAATTGCTGCTCAAGCCAATTGCCGTGGCAATCAGTTGCCAAAATTCGTTGTAAGTCAAGGGAAAAACCGGTTTTATGAAAAGCTTCATGAGTCCAAACACCGTTTTCTTTAGGCTTCTCAAACATCTCCATCAGTGATGGCTTCAAATCTACCAGCGCCACTTCCTCAAAGAATGCATGCAATGGAGCAGGTGAGTTTTTAAAGAATTCAAAAGGTTCAACCATCACCTGCTCATATTCCATTGGCAAAGTATTGTCATCTCGTTGATCTTGCGTGTGGTCATGCAATTGTCGTGGCAAAGGTGGATGCGAGCAGTCTGTTATAGGATTCTCTTCTCAACCTCTCGGTATGTTGTCGCGGCGTTGCTCTGTTAAGTCTCCTCAATCATTGCCGAGGCAATTTGTTGCTCAGGCTCATCATGTGTTGGGCAGTCTCTCTCATTGGCATCCTCTTGACTTGGAGGTTCTAGTTGTTCCCCACACATCAGGGACCTCTCTTCGCATTGCTCCTTATCCTCTTGCCTTGGGACGTCAGTATCCCCAGGATTGGATTGTTGGTGCATGTTATCCGAGGCATATGTGGATCTCCTCAATTGATCTTCTGAATCGCCCAAGGTTGCATCCCACTGAGGTATCCTTGCATCCATTTTCTTTGATAGCTCTCGAATCTCTTCAATTGATCCGTTAAGTTTAGCTAAGGAAGCTAGCAACGTTTCCTCCAAGGAATTGGAATGTTCTTGAAAAGGACTACATTGCCATGGCATATCTGTTGCCGTGACATTAGGCTACTGATAAGGACTACATTGTCGAGGCATGTCTATTGCTGCAGCAAAATTGTTATGGTAAAAAAATTGAGGTTTTTGATCATACCATGAAGGATTTTGCTGCTGGTTCCATCTATGGTTCTCCATGTAGTCATATGCACCGAAAATATGAGGACAATTTTCAAACACATGATGTTCTCCACAACAAGTGCACGAGTTTTCCACAGTATTTGCTTTTCTCGGTTGGTATAGGTAATCATTGAAGGGTGCAAGAAACTCTTGATTGGATTGATTCCTATCTTCCCACATCAACTCTCGAATATATCAGCTTTTATTTCCCGACATGTTGATGTCCCTTAACTTGTAGCGCATCTGGATTTTTTTTGATAGAACAAAAAAAAGAAAAGTTAGTAAAACTAATAAGAAAAATGCAATAACAAAAACAACTAACACTAATTGCCAATCCCCGGCAACGGCACCAAAAACTTGTTGCGCGTATTGAGTGCTACGCAAACGGTGCAAGTATACATGTTGCAAGTAATAAAGTGATACGAGTATCGAGTATCGTCTCCACAGGGATTGGTTTGGGCCACTTTGCTTAAGTCACTACAAATGTTTCAAGAATTAAATAATAATGATGAATTAACAATAAAAATAAAATAACAAAGAAATAAAGATAGGATGCGAGGTTAAGTTGGATTATCGTGAGTTTTGGAGTGATGATCGAATGCTCCGTCGTGGTGATTGAGTAGCAGCTGGATTGTCAGGGCAATTCTGTTACGATTTCCTAGTTGATTGCCAGGGAAATTTGGTTGCAATTGCTTGGTTGATTGCCAGGGCAATTTTGCCGTGTTGCCTGGTCGGTTGCCAGGGCAATTCCCCTGCGTTGTCTGATCAGATTGCCTGGGCAATGTTCCCGCAATTGCCTGGGCAATTAAGAATGGGTCGATTGCCTGGGCAATTGAGCATTCACTTCCAAAGTTCGGCGAAGCGTTCTTCAATGATTCCTCGTTATCCCTAACGCGAAATACTGTTAATTGCACCCGTCTTGATAATACATCCCTGCGTGAACCAAGGGTGAACAACAACCAATCTTGCGCTCCTCTTAGCTGTTGAAATTCGTAACTTATCCCTAAGCCGAATTAGTCTTCACCAACTTCCGTTTGTATGAAAACCATGCTCATTTATTTCTTGAATCTAACTCTCCCGATATTAGATAAATGTATGATTGAATTCCGAGATCCTCTCCCAATTCGCTCGCAACCAATGTTAAGAACCAAGAATGAACAAACTTTGAAAATTGAATTGCAACTCAAAAACCTAAACAAAATCCAAAAGATTTCACAACCACAAAAACACAATAACCCCATCCAATCAAGTTAGTTCATGGTTTGGTTTAAAAGATATACAAAGAATAATCCCCAAACCATTAATCTAATGGAAGCAAAGAAGAAGAAGAAGAATAAGAAATCGACCAACCCCTAGTCGAACTCTCTCTCAATCGAATTCCCTCCAAGCTTTCTCCCAATCGAACTCTCTCGCCCTTGCTCTCTCTTTGAGTTTGACGGCTTGGTCTCATTTAAATAGGAGATGGATAGGTCAAAGTCCTTCTTGAGGAGGAAGTTAAGTTGGAATTAAATACTTTAAAAGAATATAATTCTTTATTATATTTAAATTCCTTCTAGATCTTCTCCTATCTTTTTGGGATTTAATTTCTTTTTGACCTCTTCATGGAAATCAAACTCCTTTGGGATTTAACTTTGCTCCACGTCATCTTGGGCTTATCTAGTCATCAATTTCGACTGCCATATCATCTTATCCCTTATCGACAATTGCCCTGGCAACTAGCTCGGCATCTCCTTCATGCATTGCCCTGGCAACTGCGTTGGCATCTCCTTCTTGTATTTCCCTGGCAACTGGTTCCAACCTTGCTTAGGCAACTAATTCTGCACACACAAAAACACACCAAAGCAATATCTTTTTCCACAAATTAAGCAAAATATGAAATCAAGCTTGTCCACCAAGGAAACAATGCAAACATGCATGAATGGCTAATAATGCAACTAATATGAGCCTAAGTCTAGCAATAATATGAATAAAAAGGGTGAATAAAATAGTACTTTTAGACACTTAACAACACTAAACTACCCATATGATATCAGTTTCTCATTATTTTAATCCGTATAAAACTTATCTGATTTCCAACCTCAAAACCACGCCAATCTACCAAAATAGCTTTTAGCTTACAACAAAGCGTTCCAAAATCCAATCAGCTCTTCTTAACTGAATCCTAACTTAAAATATTGCAACAATCATCTAATAACCCCCCAACAATAGCGGCTAACAACAAAAGTTCCTTTTAACCATACATCCAACATAATCCATGGAAACAACTATCTCAACTAGTCAATTAAACTAATTTCAGGATCAAGCTTGCAAAATAGATTTTTAGATTACTATCAACCAATAAGAAATTATTAATACCCATTAGAAATTATTAGGTTTGAACAACATAACCATTATTTGTTCTTAAAACCATTACAAACCAATTAAACCCAATTAAATTCATTTAAATTACAAATGTGAATAGAAATAATAGATTAAGGACACATAGCGTGTGAAATGTCAATAAGAAACCATAGTTCACCTTGCTTGATAGGAGTACAATCAAAATGAGCTTCCCCTTGCATTCCAACGTGAAAATCATTGTTGACCAAAATCTACCGATTCACTCACGTTTAAAAATCATTTGGATGAAAAATAGATAAAAAACGAGATCAGATAATCATTGAAAACATTTGAGAAAAGTAGAAAATAGGAAAACAATAGTTTTTAGTTGAAAGGAAATTTTAAAAACCCATATTTTTAAGGAAAATGTTAACCATCAGTATTTTTTTTGTAAAATAAAAATTAGTTGTTAAAATTCAAAGGGTGAAATTGCTCCCTAAAGATTCTTAGCCTATGTCCCTTTTATATTTAATTCACAAAAACCACTTTGAAACTAAACTGTCTCCTTTTAAAAGTCATCAAAACACAATTATTGTTATTTAATAAACTAATTAAATAACCTTCCAAAACATTAGTCATGTCCAATTTTGCCAAATTCACTTGGAAACACATTCGATCAATAACCCGAAACTAATTAACTAACTGAACCCAATCCACGATTCCAAATAGAATCCATCAAACCTCCAATTCAACAGAACATCTTTTGCCATAATCTCACTAACGGTGCAACAATCTTAAAAGATTCCTCGACAAACTTCAATAATAATCAATTGGTTCTAGAAAAATCACGTACTTCTAACACCAACCTTGGGTGCTTCAAATCTAGAACACCTCCAACTTCCAAGAATCAATCTTTAACATCTTCTACAATTTATGAGACCTCAAAGAAGCTCATCGCTAAAGCTACTTACATCACTACCTCATCGGCCTCTGAAAAGTCATCCACAAGTGTGAACATATGTATGCATGATTACTTATATGCCCTCATAGCTATGTATATGTATGCAAACCTCTAATGTCATGCCCAAATGTATGGATGTACTGACATATTTAAACATATACATATAAGTGTTTATGCACTATGAATGTTCAACTATTCACACTTACTAATAACATTCTCAGAACCAATATTCTTTTATCATGCCAAAACTCACACTTACCCAAATAAGGAACAAACACTCGCTTTGCTACAAAATCCTACCAAATAACTCTTGGTTGTTGATCAAGATCCTTCTCGGTACCATTATACATGATAATAACACTACTCTTGCTACTCACAAAATCTAGTATTCAGAGAATACTCAACTCATCGCAACCTCGAATGTTACTAGTGCATTCGCCGTCTATACATTATAACTATAAACCCATACCAACCAAACATTCTTAAACACCATTATAGTTAACAACCACGTCGGTACTTTAGAAAATAGAATTTTTTGTCAAACATATCTATTAACCAACCATTATCACAATCATACTCTCAAATCATACCTTTCCTTAATGCCCATCAACTCGATAAAAAAAGGATTCGAGAGTTGCATCAAGGTACATCTCAATACCAAACTCAACTTAACAAACATATGACAATATGGAAAACTCCCTCAAAATCATTATAGTAAAGAATTCTCGAACAACACAATCATTCAAAACCCAAACATCCTTAAACCTTGGATTACCACATAAGCCAAAAACTCATCAAACATAATTCGGTCCATTCTTGGACAAACTTTATTGCAAAAATCAACCCCCAATCTTCAAAACTTCAACACACTCAAACAACTACCTTCAACTAATAAGCACAATTGCATAAATCTAGAATCCACCAAACGATGCAATAGGGAATGATAAACAGATTACATAACCTTTCCTTAACCATAAAAATAAATTCCATGATTCTACTGTGCACTTTGATCTCCAAAGATGAAAATCAATTTAATGCCTTATGCTTATTGCATACCTTGACCATCCTTATGGAAAATAACGTTAAATACACTATCAAATCTTCCTTAACAATTAACATCACTGGTCAAGTTTTGACCCTGAACATCAATTTCTTACCTGATGCGTACATCATAACCTTATCAACTCAAAGACTCCAAAATCCTTATTAGAATCTCAACCAAAGCTTTTTTGAGCATGCTTTACGAATCTTAATATTACAATCAAGCATACGACACCTTACGGTGTACTCATTCCTTTTACATCACTTCTCTAACTTCTTGTCTTCAAAAATCCATATCATTAACATATGTGGTAAAACCTACTTTAATATTCGAAACAGTGGACCAAAGCCACCTATAAACTCACGAACAATGACAACATCACTAATGCTTACTAAGCTCTTAAGTAATTACTGAATAAATCATTTCTCATTTAAAATCAGATTCATTACTAGTGTTTAAACCTGACAGTTGGGGCGTAGGCTCCGCAAGTGATCCAAGACAAACTTGCAAAAACCTCTAGAAAAGCATTTGTAATAGACAATGTGTTCCCGATTAACCCCGACATAAGCAATTAACAATATGAACACATACGAATTCATTTACCACTTTCTCAAAATAACCAGATTAAACTCTATCTTTCCGAGGTTGTGAACCTATCTTTGATACCAATAAATGTAACCCCTTGACCCGGCCTGGCTGTTAAACCTAAACCAAAAAGATCACATTGGGATTGCCGAAGCAAACTTGAACTTTCTTACTTGAATTACAGTTTATAGCTTTTTTACTTATATATATGCATTATTATGACCTATGGTGTTTATACAAGCAATGCTTCAATTTTTATTCAATACAATCATCGATAAGGCACTCAATTGCAAATACAAGCATTTTAGGGACTAAAACACAAATTTGAATAATTATAGGGACTTATACATGTTTTAGGTTAAAAATGCTTAATTAATCATATTACATGCTAGCGTGTCAAATTTCAGCTCAAACGGATAACAAATAAGCATCTAATTTGAAAAAATACAAAATTAGGGGCCAAGTCATAAAACTGCCAAAATAGAGACTAACACGTTCATAAAAGCTTCTTGCAGCAATTAGATACATTAAAAGCATGCTTGCAAAATCTTAGGTCAAACGGACAACGTTTGCCCACTCAATTGATGCATGAACATATGGGAACCAAAATGTAAAGAACTTAAACTTGATAAAGCTCATTAACTGAATAAACTACCGGTCATACTGGTACACGGGATACAATACCGATACAGGCAAACATCGAAGCAAATATTGGAATCGATATGCTACAGGGCGTATCGATACTTGACTACACGTACCGAACCCGGTCTCGCGTATTGGTACCCACATTCATTACTGATCATTGAAATGAATCTGCGTACCAGTACTGGTCAATGAATGTATCGTATGGGCTGCTCCAAATTTCATCTTAGGGGATTCGAATCCCAAACCAAGCATACTCCAATTACATACAAACAACCTCGTCCAGCTTTTAAAATTATACCATCATTAAACAAATAGGCTCAATTAATTACATGTCAATTAATCAACACAAATCATATTCATACAAGTAATCTAGAGGCATGCTTCCTAACAAAATAAAACATTGTCCAATGAGAACCAAATTGTCAAGACCTCAAACATAGGCTATAGATCATCTAAGAAATAGAAGCTAATGACCATATGTACACTTAGCACACAAGCAATTAATCCAATCATTATTTTAACCACCATAAATCGTTGGATCTTAACCATTAAATGTACTTGGCATTAAATAAAATCTACATCGTGCACATTAAATAATGTAATCATCCAACATAATATAAACCCCAATCATATAATCACACCATATACAAATTAATACAAAATAATATCCCAACAACTAACCCACACTGCCTTATTACAAATAATGATAATACCATAAAACATACTCTTTAGAATGCTTGTCTTGGGATTACACCTTGCCTCGGACCATAACCCCACACTTGCTTAATTCACTGCATTGAAAAAAGAAAAGAGAGCATAAGCATATAATGCCTAGTGAGTGTGCTAAAAAAGGTTAGAACGTCAATACATTTTCGAAATCAAAACCGATATTAGAAACCCAAGTTAAAGCAAGTCCAACACAACATTTCCAAAGAATTTAAATCAAGTAAGCTTACTATGTAACACCCCAGTTTTGGGACTAGGAGTTTTGGAGGTGGTTTGGCCGGTCAGGTGGACCGGGACTAGAGATTCAAGATTTAAAATGAACTAAATATTTTTATGGGAGATAAAAATATGGAAAAATAGTCTAAAATCATTATTAATTATATAAATGATTTCGGTGAAAACAATTTTGGAAAATGAAATTCGGAAATATGGCATGTTGATTTGGTGACCAAAATGTGAAGTTTGCAAAATAGTTTTTAGTGACTGTTTTGTAAATGCATCAATACTTTGAATGTTTAAGGAACTATTTATCCTAAAGGTTTTCATCAGATTTCTCCCTTCTATTAACTATTTTAAATGAGTTTTTAAGAGCTATAAATACTTGGAGAGAATTAATTAATCATAATTAGCTTTTATTCAAAATTTATGTAACAAACTTTGTAACTTCTTTCTCTCAATTTCTCTCCAGCCAAACACATTTCCAACTTCAAATTCTTCAGGTAAAAATCAAGATTTCAGAGAGTTTTTGATTTCTAAATGATTTCCTAAAGCTTTTACATCAAATACTTATTATTTCTATCTTGATTTTCATGTTTTACCAAGCAATTAAGGGAGAAATCACCATTGGAGGCAAGGATTCATTCTTCTCCTCTAATGAAAGGTTCTTTATTGAAATTCCTAAGTTCTTGATCCATTTTATATGATTTTCATTGGGTTTTAATTAATTAAACTCAGATTTATGGTTTAATTGGTGATTTATGATAGAAATTGAGGAAATTCATAGTTGATCTATTTTGCTGAGTTAAAGAATGATTTACAACTCGATTTTTGTGTTCAATATGAATCCCGAACTCTAGAGAATCTATAATTTGTTAGGTTGATAGTTAGGAGGTTTTGAGGTGTTGTGGTTGATTATTGTTTGCTGGAGGTATGAGGTTGATTTGAGTTGTTGTTAGATGTTATTTGATGCTATTTAGAGGTTGAGATTCGTAGTTGATGGCTGGGTTGAGGTTATAGATGAATCGATGATGTTTTCAGTTGGTAGAATGTGGTGTTGTGGAGGATTATAGTTCGATAAATGTTATTTGTTGATTGCTGTGAGTTTGAATGCATTATAATGCATTGGATCCTCTGTTGTGATGTGTTTTAAATAGGGAAATTAATCCGAAAGTGAACCTTGATGTTGAGGAGTTATCGGGAGCTTGATTTGGCATTGCCAAGGGAGGCGTTGCTTTTTTGTTGAGTGAAACGAAAAAGAATGGCTTTTCAAAGGTTTAATGAGAGTCTAGACTAGGCTTGATAGGCTGGTCTAGTACTCAGAAGTAAGTAAAATGGTTTTTCTCTCTCGATTTCGATTGGCAAATGATTTATACATGCACATGTTAAATGATTGTTTACCTCTTGTGTTATGCATGATATAAGCATGGTTTAATGCTGGGAATTGATATGGAATGATGTTAGATGCATTTGGAAAGCAATGCATGGTTTAAAAGAATGTTTATGAACATGGTTTATGCATGGTTTAATGCATGATGAAATGATTTGAATGATGCATATGAAAACAGTGAGGTATGTTTATAAAAGTGGATTATATTGGCAAGTGATGGATTGAAAAAGTTATGGAAATGTTATTAGATATAATTGGCTAGCCATAGGATTTAAAGTGCACTATAATAAGTTACCCGTGGTTGTAGAGGTATTACGGGAGGTACTTACTCCGATCTTGTGAACCCCAATGTTGTTGAGGTAACACTTAGATGGCTTTTACTCCAGCCATGGGCTGTAAAGGTTGATGCATCGAGTGTGTGTACTCCAAATTGGAGGATTAGCCTTGGTAGTCTAGAGGTGGTGCATGTGTTGCAAAACACTATGCCATTGAGCTGTAAGAGATTGGGAAATCTCTTGGGAAATCCATGTATCCGATGTTCAAGTTGATTTTTGGAAATGATGTGGATGGTAATGGATCACTTGAAAGCCAATATAATGTTTTAAATGTATCATGTTGATGAATTGGTTGGTATAATGTGATTTATACATGTTTTACTCCTTAAGCTTTGCATATGGGATGTTATGCATGAGAAGACTTAAGTAGAGGGAATTGCATATAGGATTATGCTGTGGAATCCATGATACATATTGCATATGGTTTAATATGCTGGGTTTGGAAAGATTAAGTGCATGTTTGAAAGAATGGCATGATGGTTTTGAAATGGTTTTAAATTGCATTGGATGATGTTTTGTGTTTGAGCGCTCCTCACTAAGCAATGATTGCTTACACTCTTTTTTATTAGCAAGACTTGAGTTACCAAAGTATGTTTGAGTTTTAAAGTAGTAATAAAGGCAATGTGGTTTAAATGTTGTTGGAGGGAAGTTTGAATGTTTAATTCTCTGCTTGAGCAAGTTTATTTTGTTGTTTTAGACTTGTAATAAGCTTGGTTTGTTGGGTTTTGCATATGGTATATGTTTTGGTACTTTTAGTAATGTGGTTTTAGGGAGCATGCCTCTAGACTTGAGATTTGAGTAGATTGCCATGATATGTTGATGAAACTATGATATTATTATTAAGATCGAACCTTGATAATGTTGTATGAATGTTAGAAGCATGTTTAAGTGTTTTGGAATCCCTAAATGTAAGTTAAACCAGCAAGTTTGAACTTTACAGGCCAGGGCGTATTGATACACATGAGACCGTATCAATACGAGTCAGTGTTTTCAGGCATAGTGTATTGATACACGTAAGACTATATAGATATGGGGCAGTGTTTTCAGGCATAACATATTGATACACGTGAGACCGTATCGATACGAGATGTTATTTCTAGGCATAGCATATTAGTACTCGAAGAAGTGTATCGATATGGGTTTGAACTACTGGAATTTGGAATTTTGGAATTGTACAGGTGTACCTATACACTTGCCCATGTATCGATATGGGTAGCTGTTAATTCAGTTAAAGTTGTTTTTAAGGTTATGTTTTCTTACGTTTCAGTCTCTAAATGTTGTACATGCAATTAAATGGGTTTGAATGGTTGGTTTGAGCTGAGAATTGGTATGCAAGCATGTAATCTGATTAATTAAGGAATGGTAACCCTAATTTCTGTAATTGTTCTTTAATTTACCAGTTTTATGCTTTGGTCCCTAAAATGTATTGTATGCAATTGGTTGCCTTTCTGAGGCCCGTTTCCTTTGTAACTTCACCCGCTGCAAGCATGATCACTTAGGATTAATAATATGTATCTAGACAAGATAAAAGAAAAAAAATAGACCGGTTTACTTAATGTTTCTTCGGTTTGCTTCAACAAACCTAATGTGGCTTACTCGGTTCAGTTAGGTGTCTAGGCCGGGTCGAAGGGGTTACATTTAGTGGTATTAGAGCCAGGTTATGTTTGTTGGGAGTTATTTGACACGTTTGATGATTGATTTATGTTGTTTGATATGCATGGTGATTGATTAAATGTGATATGCCATGCTAGGGTATGATTTGGGACACATTGCCTTAGTACTACTGCTATGAAATGACTTTGAATTGAAATGGAAGTCTTGGATCCTTGATTGAGGTCGGCCTAATTGTTTTGTTTTTGATGTATTATCATGACTTAAATTCTTTGTTTACGATGCCACCATGGAGAGAACTACGTTCTAATGCAAATACAGGAAGGCAGGATGGTGAGATTAATGCTATACTTATTGAGGGGTTGCCACATCTTCCGCCGAATCCACCTGCGAGTGTAAAACAAATACGACCTGTGCCAAATGGGCCAGTGCTGGGGGATATGACGCCTTTGATACAGGCGATGACGGGAGCTTTTCAAGCCGCAGTGCCTGGAGTGCATGTGCCTGCACCAGCACCGATTTCTTCGATTAATCTGGGATTGCAAGTATGGAGCTCGACGATGTGACGTGGGAATTTTTCCAAACTACTTTAAGGAAGAAGTATCTAGGAGTTAGATACCTAGATTAGAAGAAACGTAAGTTCATGGCCTTGGTACAAGGTGATATGTCAGTATCTGAGTATGAGATACAGTTTGTAAGGCTGGGGTAGTATGCTCCAGAGTTGGAGCCCGATGAGAGGCGTTGATGCGCTCGATTTCGTTATGGATTGGCACAGGAAGTTAAGACATATATGTTGGGTGCAGAGTATATTGACTTTAATGTGTTGGTTTTGAGAGCCAAGGATATTGAGCAGAGTTTGGGTTTGACATCTCGTGCTGGAGGATCTGGCCATGGTAAGAGAGTTGTTGATCTAGTATAGGCGGTGGCCGGTATAAGAGGCACCATGATTGAAGATATCGACCTGAGCTTGGGCTGAAAGGTTAGATATGCCAGAGTTTCGGAGGTGGGATACATGAGTATGCTTAGTGTGGGAAGAGATATGCTGAGGTTTGTTGGAGATCAGACAAGGTTTGTTGGGGTTGTGGATCTCGAGATCATGTTAGACGTGATTGTCCTCAGGCAGGACGAGTTGGTCCAGTTCATGCACCGGTTGTAGCTAATACTTGCTGGAGTTATGAGTCGACTAATCATGTGACGCGTGATTGCCCTATGTTAGTTAGAGGTGCACAGGCTCCTGCACCTACTATGGTTGCACCGAGAGGTCGACGGTGTGGTCGAGGATATTTCCAGCCGAGAGATAGTGGGCATAGGACTGTGGCATACACCGTTGCTATCTAGCCAGAGGGTGAAGGCCTTGTGAGGGTATATGCGTATTGCGAGGGACGTAACGATACCGATGTGATTGCATGTACCTTTACTTTGCAATTATTGGTTGATTTTGGTTTCACCCATTTGTATATTCTGAGTGAGCATGCATAGTTGCTTGATATACCTGTTGAGATTTTGAATGTTGGTGTCTGAGTAACTAGTTCTTTGGGTGCGACGATTGTGGTTAGGAGGTTATATCGTAGGTGTCCTCTGATGGTGCAAGATGTGGATTTGATAGAAATGCCATTCCATGGTTTTGATGTTATTTTGGGGATAGACTAGTTGTCTGAGCATAGAGTTGTCGTGGATTTTGAAGCCAAACGGATATCCTTGCGTCTTACCGATGATTATGAAGTTGTGGTGGCTGGCGAGAATGTAAAGTTCCTGTCTAATGTTGTTTCGGCTTTGAAAACAAGTCGAAGGTTAGAACTTGGATGTCAGGTGTATTTGGACTATGTTATGAATCCTGGATCTAAGGATGTACGTGTACAAGACATCTGTACAGTTTGTGATTTTTCCTGAAGAGTTGTTAGGGTTGTCGCCGAATAGAGAGGTGGAGTTTAAAATCGAGACGTATGTTGATATGACTCTGGTTTCTATTGCGCCTTATCGCATGGAACCTAAGGAATTGAAGGAGTTGAAGACGCAGCTTTAGGAGTTGCTCGATCGGGGGTTTATTAGACCCAATGTTTCACCTTGGGGTGCGCTCGTGTTATTTGTGAAAAAGAATGATAACACGATGAGAAGGTGCATCGATTATCTACAACTGAATAAGTTAACGATTAAGAACAAATATCCTTTGCCATGGATTGATGATTTGTTTGATCAATTCCGAGGTGCATCAATATTTTCTAAGATCGATTTGAGATCAGGATATTATCAATTGAGGGTGAAGGATGTAGATGTGCCACAGACTGCCTTTAGTACGAGGTATGGGCATTATGAATTCTTGGTCATGCCATTTGGGTTGACCAATGCACCAGCTTCATTTATGGATATGATGAATCGGGTGTTTCACGAGTTCTTGGATCAATTTGTGGTGGTGTTTATTGATGATATTCTTGTGTACTCTCATACCGAGAAAGATTATGATGGGCATTTGCAGATTGTGCTTCAGAGATTATTGTATAATAAGTTGTATGTCAAGTTGAGCAAATGTGAGTTTTGGTTGAAGGAAGTGGTTTTCCTTGGACACGTGGTGTCGGCCGAGGGAGTTCATATGGATTCGCTAAATATTGCGGCTCTGGTGAATTGAAAGCCACCTAAGTCAGTGAAGGAGGTGTGTAGTTTTCTTGGGATACCTGGATATTATTTTCGATTTGTGGATTGTTTTTTGAAGATTGCTGCTCCTTTGACCAAGTTGTTACAGAAGAATGTTCGTTTTGAGTGGTCGGAGGATCGACAACAAGCTTTTGAGAAGTTGAAGGAAGCTTCGATGCAAGCTCCGATCTTGATTCAACCTGAGTCGGGAAAGAAGTTTGTGGTGTACAGTGATGCATCCTACGTTGGGTTGGGGTGTATATTGATGCAAAGTGGGAAAGTTGTGGCTTATGCTTCTAGGCAATTGAAGGTGCACGAGCATAACTATCCTATTCATGATCTTGAGCATGCCGCAGTATTGTTTGCATTGAAGATTTGGAGGCATTATCTTTATGGTGAGAAGTGTGTTGTGTATACGGATCATAAGAGTTTGAAGTATTTGATGTCGCAGAAGGAGTTGGATCTTAGGCAACGATGATGGTTGGGGTTGCTTAAGGATTATAAACTAACCATTGAGTATCATCCGGGTAAAGCAAATGTAGTAGCAAATGCTTTGAGTAGAAAAGCTGTAATTGAGTTTAGAGCTATGTTTGCTCGGTTGAGTGTAACTCGTGATGGAAGCTTGTTAGCTGAGTTGCAAGTGAAGCCATCTTTACCGCAAATGATAAAGGAAAAGCAACCGTATGATGATGAGTTGGTACTTCATGTTAAGGATATCATGGATGGGAAACCATTAGTATTTCATTTTAATGATGGTGGAGTGTTGTATTTTAAGGACTGGATAGTGGTACCTTGAAATAAGGAGTTGAGACGTACCATTTTGAGTGAGGCTCATACTACTTCTTTTGCTATGCATCCCGGTAGCACTAAGATGTATCAGAGATTTAAGGATGAGTATTATTGGGTTGGTTTGAAGAAAGATGTGGCTGATTTTGTTGCCAAGTGCATGGTATGTCAATGTGTTAAGGCTGAGCATCAATTTCCTTCTGGGTTGTTGCAGTCGTTGAGGATACCAGAGTGGAAAAGGAGAGGATCACCATGGATTTTGTGTCGAGGTTACCTTTGACACTGACTAAAAAGGATTCCATTTGGGTGATTGTTGATCGATTTACGAAGTGTGTACATTTTCTGCTGGTGCATACAACGTATTCTTTGGATAAGTTGGCTGATCTTTATATTGCTGAGGTTGTGAGGTTGCATCGGGTGCCCAAGTTGATTGTGTCAGATAGAGATCCGATGTTTACAATAAGGTTTTGGCAGTGTTTGCATAGAGCTTTGGGTTCTCGATTGCATTTTAGCACTTCGTATCATTCTCAGACAGATGGACAGTCTGAGCGTGTAACCCATGTCTTGGAGGATATGTTGAGGTGTTTAGTTATTGAATTCCAAGTAACTTGGGAAAAACAATTGCCTTTGGTGGAATTTGCGTATAATAATAGCTATCAGGCGAGTGTTTAGATGGCACCTTATGAGGCCTTGTATGGTAGGAGGTGTCGTACGTCTTTGTGTTGGGCTGAGGTTGGGGAAAAGTATGTTTCTATGCCCATGTTTTGAAAGACACTAATGAGAAAGTGAAGCTTGTGTCTGATCATTTGAAAGAGGCATCCGATCGATAGAAATCTTACGCGGATTTGAAGCGTAGAGAAGTTGAGTAGGCTGTCAGTGGCAAAGTGTTTTTGAAGGTTTCACCTTGGAAGAAGGTGATGCACTTTGGGCGTAAAAGAAAGTTGAGTCAGTGGTTTATCGGGCCTTATGAGATTTTGGATCATGTTGGTCCTGTGGCATATCGGTTTAGGTTGCCTCCCGAGCTGGAAAAGATTCATGATGTGTTTCATGTTTCGATGTTGCGGAGGTATCAGTTTGATCCATAGCATGTTATGCCGATTGAGGATGTTGAGTTAAGATCGGATTTGTCCTATGATGAGGAATTGATGGAGATCCTTGATACCAGCAATAAAGTTCTTCGTGGTAAGATGATAGAGCGTGTTAAGGTGTTGTGGCGACATCTAGA
Source organism: Hibiscus mutabilis (assembly GCA_019671005.1). Lineage (NCBI taxonomy): Eukaryota > Viridiplantae > Streptophyta > Magnoliopsida > Malvales > Malvaceae > Hibiscus > Hibiscus mutabilis. The sequence continues at coordinate 27,107,672 of CM033740.1, read as the reverse complement.
AGTTGAGGAGGCTACGTGAGAGAGTAAGTCAGATATGAAAGAGTAATTTCCACATCTGTTTCCTCCAGGTAAATTTTGAGGATGAAATTTCTTAAGTGGGTGAGAGATGTAACACCCCGGTTTTAGGTCTAGGAGTTTTGGAGCTGGTTTAGTCGGCCAGATGGTCTGGGATTAGAGATCAAGTTAGATTTGGGATTTAAAATGAATTAAATATTTTTTATGGGAGATAAAAAATATGGAAAATAGTCTAAAATCATTATTAATTATATAAATGATTTTGGTGAAAACAATTTTGGAAAATGAAATTCGGAAATATGAAATTTTGATTTAGTGACCAAAATGTAAAGTTTACAAAACTGTTTTTAGTGACTGTTTTGTGAATGGATCAAAACTTTGAATCTTTAAGGAGCTATTTGTCCTAAAGGTTTTCATCAAATTTCTCCCTTCTATTAACTATTTTAAATGAGTTTTTAAGAGCTATAAATACTTGGAGAGAATTAATTAATCATAATTAGCTTTTATTCAAAATTTACGTAACAAACTTTTTAACTTCTTTCTCTCAAATTCTCTCCAGCCAAACACACTTCCAACTTCAATTTCTTCAGGTAAAAATCAAGATTTCAGAGAGTTTTTGATTTCTAAATGATTTCCTAAAGCTTTTACATCAAATACTTATTATTTCTATCTTGATTTTCATGTTTTACCAAGCAATTAAGGGAGAAATCACCATTGGAGGTAAGGATTCGTTCTTCTCCTCTAATGAAAGGTTCTTTATTGAAATTTCTAAGTTCTTGATCCATTTTATATGATTTTCATTGGGTTTTAATTAATTAAACTCAGATTTATGTTTAATTGGTGATTTATGATAGGAATTGAGGAAATTTGTAGTTGTTCTGTTTTTGTTAAGGATTGATTTACAACTTGATTTTGGTGTTCAATATGTTAATGAAGTGAGTTTTAATGATAGAATCCCGAAATCTAGAGAATCTCTAATTTGTTAGGTTGATAGTTAGGAGATTTTAAGGTGTGGTTGATTATTGTTTGCTGGAGGTATGAGGTTGATTTGAGTTGTTGTTATATGTTATGTGATGCTATTTGGAGGTTGAGATTCGTAGTTGATGGCTGGGTTGAGGTTGTAGATGAATCAATGATGTTTTCAGTTGGTAGAATGTGGTGTTGCTGAGGATTATAGTTGGATAAATGTTATTTGTTGATTGCTGTGAGTTTGAATGCATTATAATGCATTGGATCTTCTGTTGTGATGTGTTTTAAATAGGGAAATTAATCTGAAAGTGAACCTTGATGTTGAGGAGTTATTGGGAGCTTGATTTGGCATTGCCAAGGGAGGCGTTGCTTTTTTGGTGAGTGAAACGAAAAAGAATGGCATTTCAAAGGTTTGAAAAGGTTTAATGAGAGTCTAGACTAGGCATGATACGCTGGTCTAGGACTCGGAAGTAAGTAAAGCGGCTTTTCTCTCTCGATTTCGGTTGGCAAATGATTTATACATGCACTTGTTAAATGATTGTTTACCTCCTATGTTATGCATGATATAAGCATGGTTTAATGCTGGGAATTGATATGGAATGATGTTAGATGCATTTGGAAAACAATGCATGGTTTAAAAGAATGTTTATGAACATGGTTTATGCATGGTTTAATGCATGATGAAATGATTTGAATGATGCATATGAAAATATTGAGGTAATTTTATAAAAGTGGATTATATTGGCAAGTGATGGATTGAAAATGTTATGGAAATGTTATCGGATATAATTTGTCGGTCATAGGATTTAAAGTGCACTATAATAAGTTGCCCGTGGTTGTAGAGGTATTACGAGAGGTACTTACTCTGATCTTGCGAACCCTAATGTTATTGAGGTAACACTTAGATGGCTTTTACTCCAACCATGGGCTGTAGAGGTTGATGCATCGAGTGTGTGTACTCAAAATTGGAGGATTAGCCTTGGTAGTGTAGAGGTGGTGCATGTGTTGCACAACTCTATGCCATTGAGCTGTAAGAGATTGGGAAATCTCTAGGGAAATCCATGTATCCGATGTTAAAGTTGATTTTTGGAAATGATGTGTATGGTAATGGATCACTTGAAAGCCAATATAATGTTTTAAATGTATCATGTTGATGGATTGGTTGGTATAATGTGATTTATACATGTTTTACTCCTTAAGCTTTGCATATGGGATGTTATGCATGAGAAGGCTTAGGTAGAGGGAATTGCATACGAGATTATGATGTGGAATCCATGATACATGTTGCGTATGGTTTAATATGCTGGTTTTGGAAAGATCAAGTGCATGTTTGAAGGAATGGCATGATGGTTTTGAAATGGTTTTAAGTTGCCTTAAAATGTTTTGTGTTTGAGCGCTCATCACTAAGAAATAATTGCTTACGCTCTCTTTTATCATCAATGTAGATTAATTGAGTACAAAGGGACCTAGCAAGCAAGGAAAGGAGTTCCAAGACTCGAGTTACCAAAGTATGTTTGAGTTTTAAAGTAGTAATAAAGGCGATGTGGCTTAAATGTTGTTGGGGGGAAGTTTGAGTGTTTAATTCTCTTTTTGAGCAAGTTTATATTGTTGTTTTGGACTTGTAATAAGCTTGATTTGCTGGGTTTTGCTTATGGTATATGTTTCAGTACTTTTAGTAATGTGGTTTTAGGGAGTATGCCTCTAGACTTGAGATTCGAGTAGATTGCCATGATATGTTGATGAAACCGTGATATTATGATTAGGATCGATTCTTGATAATGTTGTATGAATGTTAGAAGCATGTTTAAGTGTTTTGGAATCCATAAATGTAAGTTAAACCAGCAAGTTTGAACTTTACAGGCCAGGGCGTATTGATACGCGTGAGACCGTATCAATATGGGTCAGTATTTTTAGGTAGACTGTATTGATATGCGTAAGACCGTATCGATTCAGGGCAGTGTTTTTAGGCATAGCATTTTGATACGCGTGAGACCGTATCGATACTAGATGGTGTTTCCAGGCATAGCATATTGATACTCGAAGAAGTGTATCGATACGGGTTTGAACTACTAGAATCTGGAATTTTGAAAATACATAGGTGTACCGATACACTTGCCCGTGTATCGATATGAATAGCTGTTAATTCAGTTAAAAGTGTGTTTTTAAGGTTCTATTTTCTTACGTTTTAGTCCCTGAATGTTGTACATGCAATTAAATGGGTTTGAATGGTCGGTTTGAGCTGAGAATTGGCATGCAAGTATGTAATCTGACTAATTGAGGATTGCTAACCCTAATTTTAGTAATGGTACTTTAATTTACATGTTTTATGTTTTGGTCCCTAAAATGTATTGTATGCAATTGGTTTCCTTTGCGAGGTTTGTTTCCTTTGTAACTTCACCCGCTGCAAGCATGATCACATAGGATTAATAAAAACCATATGCATTCATTATAAAGTAAAGTATGTGTGTAAAGCCAACACAATTTGCTTAGTTTTTTGAAAACAAAACATGCATAATAACCATATGCAAAATAGCTTTCCATTTGATTCACATATATTGGAAATTAGTGTGACTCTCAACAAACCATTGTTCCTTTATAAAACCTCATCGGTACACATATTTCTCGGTAGACTCACCTCTACCAACCCATACCTTGCCTAGTTAAACCGCAAGGTACCAAAAAATTCTTTGCCCAGTTAAAACTTATGGAACAACATCAACTTGGGAACATACCACAAGTGACAATCCAACAGTCCGAGTAGCCTAGTTAAACTGCATTCCTCAAGGACCTAGGTGCGATTGACTTAACATATTATAGTGCACATTAAACCCTATAGCATGCCAACTATATCCGTTAATTTTATTCGCTTGTCACATAGCCAATATACATCTTTTTATATATTTAATTATTGTTTTCTATATGCGTTTAACAAACATTTCCATATGTAAATCACATTGCCCATGGCAACAACCGTATTCCATTTAGGAACCTTTTCTCAATACACTTAAGCATCCTTATATTGATAAATCGTTGCATATCATTTAAAATATGCATAAAAAATAAGTAAATCAAACCATGCTTTTAAACCAAAACATGTAAATCAAGTCTCATACCAAAACCAATATTCAAGAGGCGAAATAAGGAAAAATTACTTCTGAGTTTAGCTTAGCTTGGTAGGCTTAAACTAAACCCCCAAAGCCATAATTGAAACCTCTTTATAGTACCAAAACACATTTGCACTCACCAACATGCTACTGCCTTGATGCCAATGTCTCGATGCTAACGCCAACGCCTCGACGCCCAACCTAAAATCGTCCAAACACTTGCCATCTAATTGATAAGAAAACTGGAGGTTGAAAAGACCATCCTCCATTTAAACGTGAATTCCAAGAAAATTGATGAAGACTACTAGCACTTGCTAGATTGTTGATTAGAAATCATTTAGGATATAAAAGATATGGAAATCAAGAAGGAAAATCAAAGTTCTTTAAATTGTGTTTGGCAAATTTAAGAGAAAAAATGAGAGAAAAACCTTTATATGCTTTATTATCTTTTGAGAAAATAATATCCGTCATCTTCTTTTGTTAAAAAATGAGAGGGAAAAGATATATTAATAATTGGTTTAATAATCCCAATAAAAATATAACTTTAATTTCTTTTACAATATTGCCATCACTAACATTTTACAACTATTGCAAAATAGTCACTTTTTAATCTAATATTAAATCGGCCTATTTAATAATTACTCAAAGCTAAATTCCATCCTTCAATAAACTAATTAAATATATTTCCAAATATATTTGCCATGATAAATTTATCGAAAATCAATTTAATCAACCCAAATTATTTTTTGGAATTAATTAATTAGCTAAAGGCTAACCCAAAATTCCAACCCGATTATGATAATTCACCCGAATCTTCTAGCTCGTTTTTAGGATGTTACAATGGTGACTTGGAAAACCTGAATAATAACCACAACAACGGTATACTAGTCGAAGGAGTGATTGATAATGGACAACAAAATGGACAATAGAATGTATGACAAATAGTTCGAAGGAGACCTATTTGGGATAGCTTTGCACTCGTTCTATATGACTTGACTCCAGTGATCGTTGTACCAGTTATACAGGCCACTCAATTTGAGATAAAGCATGTTATGTTCAACATGTTAAAATCTATTGGCCAATTTAGCGGATTGGCTTCAAGAGATGCTAGAGAGCATATCCATGCATTCCTAGAAGTATGTGAATGTTTCAAGCAACAAGTAGTGCCTGACGATGTGCTTAAGCTCAAACTATTCCCTTATTCTTTGAGAGATAGAGCTAGAAAATGGATGAAAGGAGTAGCACCAAGATCCATTGTATCCTAGGACGATCTTTGCAAACGCTTTCTACTCCTGTACAATCTATCGAACATGAACAACCAGTTGTGGTGTGACATCATAGCATTTTAACAAAGAGATGGTGAGTCCATGTAAGAATGTTGGGATAGATACAAAGACATGTTGCGCAAGTTTTCGATTCATGGCTCCCAAGATTGGCTTCAAGTGGCAACATTCTATAATGGTGTTAACGCTCCGATAAGAACGGTGATTGATTCATTGGCAAATGGAATATACTTAGACAAAGATCTTAATGAAACAATTGAAATTCTTGATCAGATAGTCAATAATGACTATAAATTCCCTAGGGGAGATTGAGTCTCAGTCCTAAATCTTTCAGAACACTCCACTTAGATGAGTCCCAAAGCGTAGCGGCTCAACTATCTGCCATCACAAACATGCTCAAGAACTTGCTACCATCATCCAACATACAAGATGCCAAGGTGTTTCAGTACACTTGTGAGCATTGCAATGGGGAACACCAGTCTAGTGGATGCTATGTACGGAACTACAACCACAACAATAATCCCTACTCAAATACCTACAACCCCGGGTGGTGACAACATACAAATTTCGGATGGAGCAACTAAGGAGGCAACATGTTCGATTGTGTGAGTGCTTGGAAAAAAGGTGGGAAATGTATTGGAAATGTATGAAAACAGTGCCAAGACTAAGTCATTTTTGTGCAAGTATACACGGTCTGCAAGTAATACAACAGTAGGCTGGTTATCGATCCTACAAGGATTGGCCAAAGGTTTGTTTGCCTTGCTTGTTTACTCGTCAAAGGGAAAGTGTTGTTGATTTGAACTGGGTTTTAAAAACAATTTAAAAGAAAAGAAATAAAAGGAAAACATCGTTGGCACAAGGAGAGTTTAAATGAGTGATGAGTGTTGGCAAGAGATGCCTATTTTCACACTTTTCATGCCAACCTTTAATAATTTCCCGCCTTGATATTATTGCCAAGCAGATTCAAAGTTGGCATTGCCTCTATCGATGGGAATGCCTGAAATTAACCATGTAAAAACCCTTATATCTCTATAATGAGGTTTTTCATAAATCAATTTGAGTAAGTCCCAATCTATATTCCTAAAGGGTAGACTCACTCTCGAAGTAAGTTCATCTACTTGAACATCTTCCGTCGAAGCATCTCGCCTTAGTATCTAGCAACTAATTGTTTCCCCTAAGTCTATTAAGATATTAAGGTGCAAAAAGCATAATGTGCCAACGGTCGCTTGGCACAAAATTTAGAAAACTGTAAAACATGCCAGTTAGGGAAAACAATGCCAAGGCATTTTTGGTTATTAAAAACTAAACATAAAAATAGCATTCAAATGCAGACATCCCCCACCAACTGTAAAAGTTTAGTTCGTGGTGGGGGTATCCATCTAAAAACAATAATCGTATCTCAATAGCATTATCATTAAAAATAAAAACAATTTAAAACAAAGAGAATGGGCTAGAAGGGGGTCCGTCGATGCAGTCCTTCAAGGTCCAAGATCTCGGTCAAGCTGGTCGAACCACATCTCCTTGGTGTAGCCTTCCTCTCAATCCAATCGTCTCTTTTGATCCCCCCTTCATGATCGATCTCTTTTCCTTCTTTAAATAGGCAAGCACGAGACACCTATGATAAGCCTTGAAATTTGAATTTTGAATGCGCAAGGGATAAGGGATGTGATCATCTTATCCTATATTTGAATCCTAGGGCTGACGTCATCAAGGTCCAACAGCTACTCGACTGGGCATCAAACTCTTCTTCTCTGCCAACCGGTGCTTTGGCAATTTTTGGTCTATCGCTGCCAACAACAACTCGGCATTCTCTCTGGCCTTATATGCCATGGGAAGGTTACAATTTTGAGGATGCGATACTCATTAGCGAGCGTCTAGTATATGAAGATATTTATACTTCTTTTCACATACGAAAATATGAAATTCAGACTCATGTGACAAGCCAAGGTCCTGAAAGAATCACTAACGAAATATCGCACCTAGAAGCCCATTTACTCCGCAATTTAGACAAAAATGGAATTGTGATGCTGGGATCTTGGGTGGAGACGGACGATATTTTAGTAGGTAAATTAACGCCTAAGGTGGGGAAAGAATCATCGTATGCTCCAGAAGATAGATTATTACGGGCCATACTTGGGATTCAGGTATCCACTTCAAAGGAAACTTGCCTAAAATTACCTATAGGTGGGAGGGGTCGAGTCATCGATGTGAGATGGATCCAGAAAAAGGGGGGTTCTAGTTATAATCTGAAACGATTCGTGTATATATTTCACGTAAAACGCTAAATCAAAGTAGGCGATAAAGTAGCCGGAAGACATGGAAATAAAGGGATCATTTCAAAAATTTTACCTAGACAGGATATGCCTTATTTGCAAGACGGAAGACCTGTTGATATGGTCTTCAACCCATTAGGAGTACCTTCACGAATGAATGTAGGACATATATTTGAATGCTCGTTTGGGTTAGCAGGGAGTCTACTAGATAGACATTATCAAATAGCACCATTTGATGAGAGATATGAACAAGAGGCTTCGAGAAAACTAGTGTTTTCCGAATTATATGAAGCCGGTAAGCAAACAGCAAATCCATGGGTATTTGAGCCCGAATATCCAGAAAAAGGAATATTTGATGGAAGAACGGGGACCCTTTTGAACAACCTGTTATAATAGGAAAACCTTATATCTTGAAATTAATTCATCAAGTTGATGATAAAATACATGGGCGTTCAAAGGACATTATGCACTTGTTACACAACAACCACTTAGAGGAAGGTCCAAGCAAGGGGGACAAATGGTAGGAGAAATGGAGGTTTGGGCTCTAGAGGGATTTGGTGTTGCTCATATTTTACAAGAAATGCTTACTTATAAATCTGATCATATTAGAGCTCGCCAAGAAGTACTTGGTACTACGGTCATTGGAGGAACAATACCTAAACCTGAAGATGCTCCAAAATCTTTTCGATTGCTCGTCCGAGAATTACGATCTTTGGCTCGAACTGAATCATTTCCTTGTATCTCGAAGAACTTCCAGATTAATAGGAAGGAAGCTTAATCGGAATGAATCAGAATTTTTCTTCTATGATCGACCGATATAAATATCAACAACTCCGAATTGGATCAGTTTCTCCCCAACAAATAAGCGCTTGGGCCAAGAAAATCCTACCTAATGGCGAAACCGTTGGAGAGGTGACAAAACCCTATACTTTTCATTACAAAACCAATAAACCGTAAAGGGATGGATTATTTTGTGAAAGAATTTTGGACCTATAAAAAGTGGAATTTGCGCTTGTGGAAATTATCGAGTAATTGGAAATGAAAAGGAGGGCCCTAAATTTTGTGAACAATGCGGAGTTGAATTTGTTGATTCTCGGATACGAAGATATCAAATGGGATACATAAAGTTAGCATGTCCAAGAACTCATGTATGGTATTTGAAACGCCTTCCTAGTTATATCGCGAATCTTTTAGATAAACCTCTTAAAGAATTAGAGGGTCTAGTATACAAATGATGTGTGATTTGATCAAAATTCTTATTTTACTGATTAGGAATGAGAAAACTGTCATCCCATTCAATCGAATTGGGATGCCCTGATCTGACATGACATGTCTCTTGGGAAGAGTAACATGAAGCTCAGTAATTATGGGCGTATTCAATACTCCCAAATAAAAAGGGAATTGGTCTATGGTCGAGTCAAGAAAATAAATAACTAGGAATTTTGAGTTGTACCTCGTGAAAAAAAAGACTTCTTTCTTTTTTATGAATTAACCATTCTCATTTCTTTTAGTTCTTTTAGAAAGAAATGAAATTATGTTCAAGTAAACAAATATGTCATGGTTGCAGGAGTCTATACATCGCATATAGGCTTAGGCTTTAAGTTAAGGGCATCGTGGTATAACCGTCGAGGTAACGCAGGACCTAAGAGATCAAATGGAAGGGTACATAGACAAGTAAATCCCTTATGACACTCCTTTAATTGAAGAGGATTCATCATTCGAGGGGAAGTAGACTACTCAAGAATTTCACATTTCATTTATGTCCTAATTTTGAATTTTGAATTGAATAAAGAATTAAGAAAATCGAAATCAATAAAAGAAGAATGAATCAATGAAATGTTTCTTGGGAACTTGAGTAAAGAGTAGACCTTTTTTTTCTGCGCTTCTTTGCTCTACCAAACCTGTCCTTCTCTGCTGAGCCTGCAATAATGCCAACAAAGCAACACTTCACACTGGCATAACATAATTCCTAACTCCTTATGCAAATGCATGAATTTTAAGGCTAAACACACTTAAAGGCAAGGAAAGACAATGTGAAATAAGCATAAGATTTAGTACTTTTGATGAGTTAACACACCCCCAAACCTAGCTCATTGCTTGTCCTCAAGTAATTCAAATAAGCTAAAAACAAAATGGTGAAAATAGTACCTCGGCAAAATTTTGATCAGAATGCCAACACGTGCTGGCAAGCAAAATAAAGGTCTAGTTCTGTCCTCAGATATCTCAGTGTAATAATGCCAAGCAGGTAGTAAATTCAAGTGCATCAATATAACTCTAGTCTAGGGCATGACAAGTGCACAAAGTGTAGCCAATATACATCAAGTATCCGTTTACTCCCTTAGTCAATTTTTACTACCTAAACTCAAAATTTTTATTTTATTCCTACCAAGGGGTTCTTTTCTTTTTTTTCAACTGGCGTTAAATTAGGGTTTGCGTCATGGCACTGTTTGGCGTGAGTAATAAGAGGGAGCATACCATGAATCCCTATGTTAGTCTAGACTACATCACTAAGCTAACCCATTACACTCATACCCTTAAAGTTTTTAGCCTGAGCACTAACGAGGGGGTTCAACCAATGCCCAGGCTACTTATTATCTCTAAAGCATAGGAGTGTTCCATTTTTCTTGCCTTGACAAAATATTTTTGCCTTATTAATTTCTTTTACTATGGCATAATTTTTTTGAGCTTAGTTTCATAAATTCTAAGTTTGCTTAGGAACTAGATGCATACTACGTGTTAAGTGAAAGTTAACTCCCTAAGCTAGTGATCAATTGCCAAGCAGACCTGACATTACTATTCGGCTGGCATAGGCAACTAAAGATTAAAAAAATCCTTCATCGGACAGACTACCCTAGAACACATTGAACTTGCCTAACAAAGTGTTAACATTCTTCAAAATTTGATCGAGGTAAAATTTTCTCTTTTTTTTGGTTTAGTATGCATGTCAACAGAAATGTAAACATAATGCATGGCATGACATAAATGCGAGGCAACTCACACCCCCAAACCAAAGATGCGCATTATCCTCAATGCAGGTCTCCTTGATAGCAATATCCCTGGTATGAATGTAATGCTAGAGCTTGACATTTTTCTCCTCAGCTCCCTCCAATTTCTGAAGAATGATCTCTTGACGGTGGTGGATCTGGGAGAGTAGTGCCACTGAACTAGCTGGCATGGGAGCATCAGGCTCTGCCTTCGGTCTTTTCCCTTGCCATTTTCTTTCGACTCGATGGCAATGAGTTACCTCCACAGAGCGTCCATGATTGTTCTTCCATTGATTACTTGGGCTTTATCCGTAGCAAGCTTGGGCACACAATGTTTCATGCAAATGTTAGAAATTAACAAAGGGAAGAATAAACTACCATTACATCTTTCAGCACATTTATAAGTTTCGTTGATGATAATTCGACCTACATTAATCTTACGTCCTGTAATAATAGAGTGCAATAACGCCAGCCTCTCTTCCGAGACAGTCTCATTGTGGGTAGTTGGCATCATATTTGCCTTGATAAAATGGTTCCACCCCTTCGGATATGATTTTAAGGCCAACTGTTTGACCGTCTGATGTCCCTTGGGCGACACAGTCTATTCAGTGCTAGGTTCGTACAAATTTGTCAACATTTTTTTCTTATGGCAGTGTTCATGGAGTCGACAAACTCCTGGTGTTCATCCTCTGTACCAGCCAACTTAAACATGGTGTTAATGTACCCTTCATCGAAACACACACACGTACTTTGAATCATCAAAACGGGTGATTCTTTGGTGACAAGATGGGCATAAAATTCTCAGACAATGTTAGGGTAAACATCTCCCTTTTGTTGACATAAAAACTCCCACTTGTGCTTGGTTACCATCGGCATGAACTCTGCGGTAAATCCCAAGCTTGGTTCATCCATGACCTTAAAGGTTTTCTCGTAATAGAATGATCTCGAAGCAAAATTGTCATCATACTTCTTGTGGATCTCTTCATTGAAGAAGATTTTGAACAGAGTCAATGAAGAAGCCATTGAAAAAGATTGAAAAAACTCGAGCATTTTGGACAAGAGAAAAAGAGAGTGAATCTTGGTGTTCTTGATAAAGAAAAAAGGGAAAAGTGAAAAGTTTTTAGGTTTTGAACAGCTATGAAAGATGAAAGGTAAAGAGGTTGAGTGTTTTAATTGGGGTAATAAAGTGGCTAATTTAAGAGGGGTAAAGGTTTAAGTGATAAGGATGATGTGATAAGGGTTTAAGTGATAGGGTAGGTTTAAAAGTGGAGTGACAAGGCGATATGATTAAGTTGAAATTCAAAATTCAACTTATCACTTTAGCAGCTAGGGTAAAAATTCAAAGGAAAATTTTCACTTTTCATGGGCCGAGTTTTAATCAAGCCTTGGGTAAATTTCTTTCTTCCAAATTTCCAATCGCTGCATGCCAACCCTTGCCTTGGCATTGTATCTAGCACACAGAATTATCCCAATTTGCAATCACCGTTTGCCAAGTCTCTGTCTCAGCAATATGCATGGCACATTAAGTCGGCACAGTCTCAAGGAAAACCTCTCAACGCAAAAAATCAAAATAAAAAGAAAAAGAAAAAAAATGAAAGATACTGAAAAGGAAAACATCTAACCTACTATTTACAAAAATTACACACTAATGATGATCACTGAATCTCTGCTAGGAGGATAACCTCATTGGCATTTCTCGGAGTGCCTTCCAAATAGTGCTTCGATCGTTGACCGTTTACCATAAAAATTTATCCCGACTTCAATTTTTTAATGTCCACAACATCATGGACATATGGCTTTACAACTTCAAAAGGGCCTGACCACCTTGACTTAAGCTTGCCTAGAAATAATTTAACAGAACACGTTGGCCTACCTCAAATTGTCTTGGCATTATCTTTCTGTCATGCCAATGTTTGGTCCTCTCCTTGTAGAGTCTGACATTTTCATAAGCTTGTGTTTTGAACTCTTCCAACTCATTTAGGTCTAGTAGTCTTTTTCCCCAGCAGCTCTCCATGCCATATCAAGCATTTTGATTACCCAATATGCACGGTTCTCCATTTCCACCGGTAGATGGCATGCTTTTGCAAAGACGAGTCTGAATGGTGAAGTACCCAAGAGAGTTTTAAAATTTGTCCTGTAAGCCCACAAGGAGTCATCTAGTCTCAAGGACCAATCCTTCCTAGATGGATTTATAGTCTTTTCAAGGATACTCTTGATCTCATTGTTTGAAATCTCAGCTTGCCCATTTGTTTGGGGATGGTATACCGTGGCAATCCTTTGTTGAATTCTATATCTGCACAAAGCTTTAGATATTAGATTGCATTTAAAATGGGTACCCTCATCATGAATAATCACTTTGGGGGCACCAAATTGAGTAAAAATGTGTTTATGCAAGAACTTGGCAACGACAATAGCATTATTCATTGGCAATGCAACAACCTCAACCCATTTTGAAACATAGTCAACAGCCACGAGGATGTATAAGTTTCCAAATGATGGAGGAAATGGACCTATGAAGTCTATCCCCATACATCAAATAAGTCCACAGGCATGATGTTTTGGAGTAGTAGTTGGTGTCTGCCAGAGATGTTTTCTGTCCGCTGGCATTGATCACATGTCTTGGCATAGTTATGGGCATCTTTGTATAGTATAGGCCAAATGAATCCTGAGCAGCACCTTGGCAGCAGTCTTCATCCCAGCAAAGTGACCTCCATACGGTGCGACATGGCATAGTTGCAAAATGTTGTGCTGCTCATCCTCTAGCACACACTGTCTTATCACTTGGTCGGCACACTATTTGAACAATATTGGCTCATCCCAGTAGTATTGCCTAACTTCTCACAGGAATCTTTTCTTGGCACTGCATGCCAGATTTGGTGGTAGAATATTAATTGCTAGGTAGTTGACTATGTTAGTGTACCATGGCACGACATTGACTGCAAGCAAATACTCATCTAGAAATTCATCTCTTATGGTAGCGTTCTTACCATCTTCAAGGTGATGCTCTAGACGTGATAGGTGGTTAGCTACTAAGTTTTCACTGCCCTTCTTGTCTCGGATCTCGAGGTTAAATTCTTTTAGTAGAAGCATCCATCGGATTAGTCTGAGCTTGGCATCCTTCTTTGTCAAAAGGTACTTTAGTGCTGAATGATCTGTATACACCATAACCTTGTTACCAACTAAATAAGATCCGAATTTATCAAAAGCGAATACAACTACAAGAAATTCTTTCTCGGTTGTGGAATAATTCAGCTAAGCTCCATTTAGTGTCCGGCTGGTATAGTAGATGGTATGAAAAACTTTGCCACGTCGTTATCCCAATACTACTTTGACGCATAATCGTCGGCATCGCACATGAGCTCGAATGCCTCATTCCAATCTCGTGCCACGACTATAGGGGCATTAATCAACTTCTCCTTAAGTTTCTGAAACGCTCTTAAACAAGAATCATCAAATGCAAAAGTGGCATTTTGTTCCAAAAGCAAGCATAAAGGTTTAGAAATTTTAGAAAAATCTTTAATGAAACGACGGTAAAAACCTGCATGTCCCAAAAAACTTCTAATACCTTTTACACTTGTCGGTGGTGGCAATTGCTTGATTACCTCAATTTTTGCTTGGTTTACCTTGTGCCCGAGAACAATGCGCTCATTCACCATGAAGTGGCATTTTTCCCAGTTCAACACTAGGTTTGTTTCAATGCATCTCTTCAAGACTTGCTCCAAACTCTAAAGGCATTCCTCAAATATTTTGCCAAACACTAAGAAATCATCAATGAATACTTCCAAATTTTGTTCAATCATGTCGGAAAAAATGGACATCATGCAACGTTGAAATGTTGTCGGGGCATTACACAACCTGAATGGCATTCTTCTAAAGGCAAACGTCCCATATGGACACATAAATGTAGTCTTCTCTTGATCTTCTAGAGCTATGGCAATTTGGTTATATCCTGAATAACCATCTAGAAAATAGTAAAATACCTTACCAGTCTGCCCAACATCTGATCAATGAAGGGCAATGGAAAATGGTCTTTCTTGGTGGCATTGTTCAACTTCCTATAACCTATGCACACTCTTCATCCGGCAACAGTCCTGAAGAAATTAACTCATTGTTGCTATTTTGAACCATGGTCATGCCACCTTTCTTTGGCACACATTGCACCGGGCTTACCCACGAGCTGTCAAAAATGGGATAGATTATCCCGACATCTAGCCACTTGATAATCTCCTTCTTAACAACCTCTTTCATACTCGGGTTCAATCTTCTCTGACCCTCAATGGTCTTCCCATGATATTCTTCCAAGATGATTTTGTGCATGCAAATGGTTGGGCTTATTCCTCGGATATCAGCCAAGGTCCATCCCAACGCTTGCTTGTAATTGCTTAGAATTTCCAACAATCGTTCCTCCTAATCATTAGTGAGATCAGCATCAATGATCACTGGCAAGGTTGAGTATTTACCTAAGTAAGCATACTTGAGATGGTCTGGCAGTGATTTGAGCTCTACTTTGGGTGGCTCCTCAATGGATGATTTTGGTGCCACGATCTCTCTTCCACCAACTCTAATGGTTATGGTTGTCCAAAATAGCTTACTTCTACTAAGGCTGCTCCTTCAGTGTCCTCACATGTTTCACCTTCATTGTCACTTCCGCTGGAATCATCATCAGTATCTTGGCACTCCACCTTAAAAATAGACTCCATCTTATCATTTGCTTGGCATTCGTCTAAATCATCTGCACATTTCAAAGCTTGAAACACATTAAATGTAACCTGCTGATCATTCATGCGCATAGTTAATTCACCTTTATAAACATCAATCAAGGCTCTACTTGTGGCAAGTAACGGTCTACCCAATATAATTGGGACATTTAAATCTGCCTCATAATATAAGATGATAAAGTCAGATGGGAATATTAATTTATCTACTTTTACCAACACATCCTCAATCTTACCCTTAGGATGAGCAAAGGATCGGTCCGCCAACTGAAGTGTCACCGTGGTAGGCCTTGCTTCTATGCCAAGCTTCCTAAAAATATACATTGGCATCAAATTGATGATGGCTCCCAAGTCACACAAACCTTACCCATGAATCTATTGCCAATGGTACAAGGAATAGTAAAACTTCTTGGATCTTCCAACTTTGGTGGCAACCATTTGAGTATCATTACAATGCATCCCTCAGTGAGAGCTACATTTTCAAAATCACCCAGCTTCTTCTTTTTGGACAAGATGTCCTTCATGAATTTGACATAGTTGGGCATTTGCTCGAGAGCTTCCACCAATGGTAAATTGACTTGCAATTATTTAAGTACTTCCAAGAAGCGCTTAAATTGCTGATCCTACTTGTGCTTTTATAGTCTTTGTAGAAATGGTGGAGGTGGATAAACATATGTTGGCTTTACCGGCTTTGCCAAGGTTCTGCCGACATCCGACTGAGGTCTGGCATTAGACTATGGTCTAGCATTACCTATGTCCACTTCTTTCTTCTTTGGTTCTGTTAGTTTATCTACTGGAAGTTTCTTCTTCTCCTGGCAACTTTTTGGTCGCTTGATAGATGTCTCAGCCTCGCATTATTTTTGCCACTCCATAGAGTCAAAACTTTGCATTGTTCATTATGGTTTTGCCTGGCATCCTCTGTATCGCTTGGCAAAGTTCCTTGGGGTCTATTGCTGAGTGCATTGGTAATCTGTCCAATTTGTACCTCCAAGTTTCGCATCGATGCTGCCAAACTCTAGACAGTTGCATCATTCTTCTCCATGTATTTTGTCAAAGTCCCCTAGTTGTTTCTTTGCCATACATAAAAATTATTTTGTGCCCTTTGTGGCATGGCATTCTCATTGACCCCTGGCATGGCATTGTATTGACGTTGGGCATTGTTGTTCTACTGTTGGGCATTATATTTGTTGTTTCCTCGATTCCCCCAAGCTAAATTTGAGTGCTGCCTCCATCTTGCATTGTAAGTATTGGAATTTGGATTATAATTACGATTAAAATTGCCAACGAAATTTATCAGCTCAGGGTTGGCAGGGTAATCTTTCGTGTGATGATCCTCTCCACATATTGTACAGAATGGGGCTAATGCCTTAACTTTTTGGGCCTCGTAACTCTTTTGCAAAGTTCTCACCATTCTAGTAAGATTGGAAATCTCAGCGTGGATGGATGTGAGCTCATCTATTTGTAATTTCCCACCAGTTTTAGTGCGGTCCCAAGTCTAGAAGTAGGATATTCAAAATCGTTGATTGAAATCCTCTCAAGGATGCCAACTGCCTCTGTATAGTTTTTGTCAAGCAGTGAGCCATTTGTCGACACATCAACAACTATTCTGGTTTACGCATTAAGTCCATTGTAAAAGGTCTCCATTTGGGTCTATTTTGAGAATCCATGCATGGGACATCTCCTCAACAAATCTTTATATCTCTCCCAGGCATCATATAGGGTCTCATCATCAGCCTGCCTAAATGTGATGATCTCACCCCTCAGCTTGGCGGTGAGTTTAGGTAGCTGGAATTGTAACAAAAATTTCTAGCATAGAACTCCCCATGAGGTGATAGAACCAAATGGCAAAGAACTTACCACACTTTTGCTCTATATCTCAGAGAAAATGTAAACAACTTTAGCTTCACTGTATCCTTCGATACTCCAGGCTGTTGAAATAGCTGGCAGACTTCCATGAACTGCTTTAAGTGTTGCCTTGGATCTCCAGTAGGTGCTCCATCAAATTGTCCTACATTCAAAAGCATTTGTATCATTACCGGTTTGAGTTCAAAATTGGGTGTATTTACCTCGGGACCAATTAGTTTTGGCATCAAATTGTCAATGTTTGGTGCCGAGTGTTCTCTAATAGGTCTCTCTTCCTCCACATTTACAGCTAGGGCAACATGAGCTGGTGGTATTCCATTGTTATTGGGTGGATTTTCCTCATTGTTTAACACACCATTTCCTCCATTTCCTTCTTGAGCTATCTCTCGAATCTTTTTCTTTAACCATCGCAGGCTCTTTCAATTTTTGGATCATATAGCCAATCTTCCACCACAGGGTAGTTTCTGGTCATACATCGGTCAAAACAAAGAAATAAAATAAAGAACAAAAATAAAAAGAAGACAAGTAAAAATTTAAAAACAACAAACTCCGTTGCAATCCCTGGCAACGGCGCCAAAAACTTGTTCGACGATATGAGTGCTTGGAAAAGGGTGGAAAATGTATTGGAAATGTATGAAAACAGTGCCAAGACTAAGTATTTTGCGTGCAAGTATACACGGTCTGCAAGTAATACAATAGTAAGCTGGTTATCGATCCCACAAGGATTGGCCTAGGGTTTGTTTGCCTTGCTTGTTTACTCGTCAAAGGGAAAATGTTGTTGATTTGAAGATGGTTTTGGAAACAATTTAAACGAAAAGAAATAAAAGGAAAACAACATTGGCACAAAGAGAGTTTAAATAAGTGATGAGTGTTGGCAAGGGATGCCTGTTTTTCATGCTTTTCATGCCAGCTTTTAATAATTTTCTGCCTTGATATTATTTGCTGAGCAGATTCAAAGTTGGCATTTCCTCTGTCGATGGCAATGCCCGAAATTAACCATGTAAAAACCCTTTTATCTCTATAATGAAGTTTTTCATAAATCAATTTGATTAAGTCCCAATCTATACTCCTAAGGGGTAAACTCACTCTCGGAGTAAGTTCATCTACTTAAACATCTTCCGTCAAAGCATCTCTCCTTAGTATCTAGGAACTAATCGTTGCCCCCTAAGTATGTTAAGATATTAAGGTGCAATAAGAATACTCTGCTAGCGGTCGCTTGGCACAGAATTTAGAAAACTGTAAAACATGCCAGATAGGGAAAACAATGCCAAGGCATTTTTGGTTATTAAAATCTAAACATAAAAAACAGTGTTCAAACGCAAACATCCCCCATCAATTGTAAAAGTTTAGTTCATGGTGGGGGTATCCATCCAAAAACCATAATCGTATCTCAACATCATCATTATTAAAAATAAGAATAATTTAAAACAAAGAGAATAGGGTAGAAGGAGGTATGTTGATACAGCCCTTCAAGGCCCAAGCTCTCGATCAAGCTGGTCGAACCACATCTCCTTGGTGCAGCCTTCCTCTCAATCAAATCGTCTCTTCCGATCCCCCCTTTGTGATCAATCTCCTTTCTTTCTTTAAATAGGCAAGCACAAGACACCTAGGATAAGCCTTGAAATTTGAATTTTGAATGCGCAAGGGATAAGGGATGTGATCATCTTATCCTATATTTGAATCTTAGGGCTAACGTCATCAAGGTCCAACAGCTACTCGGCCAGGCATCAAACTCCTCTTCTCTGCCAACTGGTGCTTTGGCAATTTTTGGTCCATCACTGCCAACAACAACTCGGCATTCTCTTTGGCATTCCTTCCTTTCTACGCTGCTTTGCTCTGCCAAACATGTCCTTCTCTACTGAGCCTGCAATAATGCCAACAAAGCAACCCTTGTCACTGACATAACACAATTCCTAACTCCTTATGCAAATGCATGGATTTTAAGGCTAAATGCAACTAAACACACTTAAAGCAAGCAAAGACATTATGAAATAAGCATAAGATTTAGTACTTCTGATAAGTTAACACAACACCTCCAGTACATAATTTAAACAGAATGCTATGGTAGAACCTCCTGGATTTCAGCAAAAGACCTAGAGACATAATAAGGGAGTTTCTTCTTCTAATTCTAATTCTTTTGAAACGTCTTATCAAAGTTTTATGGACACTGCCAGGGTTATTTTCCCTATTTCACCTTTGAATATCGGTTTGATATGAAGCATGAATTACGTGTTTTGGTTTGAAGACATGAATTGCATTACTTACTATTTTTATGCATTGATAAATTTTATGTAGTGATTTTTCAAGAATAAGGATGCTTAAGTGAATCAAAATATGTTTCTAAAAAGGAATGTTATAGTTTCCATGGACAATGATGTTTGCATATGAAATTGGTTTTTTGAATGCATATGGAAAATAATATGTAAATGTGTTTAAAAGAATATATTGTCTATGTGACACACAAACATAAAGTCTCTGATATAGTTAGCATGCCTTAGAGTTTAAAGTGCACTATAATATAAGTCGATCACCCCATGGCCCTTGAGGAAGCAGTGATGATGCTCGAGATTGTGGAATTTGTAGCCCTTGAGAAAGCGATGCTGCTACTTGGGCTACATGAAAGTAAAAGGTGGTTTGAAGGTATCACCAGGAAAATTCGTGTATCCGATGAGTTTTGATAAGGCTTACGTTGTCATACTAATTGCCAATATATGAGGAACAAAAGAAAACAAGTATGAAAGCATGAAACCTTATGCAAAGAATAACATGCTTGTAAAACTAATCCGTGTATCCGATGAGTTTTGGGGCATTATAGGCCTTCCCATATCAGTATGGTGCCTTCCGTATCGGTACAAAGGGCCTAAACTAGACCAGGCACATGGGAAGTTAGCCTGAGTATCAATACGGGGTGAGCCATATTGGTACAACTTTTGGCTACTGGAATTTTTGTGCTTGAGTAATTAAGCCTAGGTACCGGTACAGTGTGAAGCGTACCGGTACGACCCTTGATCTTTGGGAGGCTTGGGATCAATATGGAGTTTCTAGTACTGATACTTCCTTGTCCGTATTGGTATGAAATCTCGTGTACCGATACCCAAGGTTGTTATGTTAGTTGATGTGATGTTGAGGTTGAGATTCTTTCATTTTAGTCATTGTTTGATTGAATGCTAATTGAATGTGTTCGAATGATTCATTTTATCTAAAAATTGACATGTAAGCATGAAACATTACTAATTTAGGACTGGTGATCTTAAATATAGGTAGTCCTCTTAATTTTATAGATTTGCAATTTGGTCCCTAGAACGCATGTTCCCGCAATTAGACATCAATTCAATGTCTGATTCGAATGAGATTTTAACCGTTGTCAATATGTTCACCATATGTTCTAATAACACATCTAGACAAGATAAGAAAAAATTGGACATAATCGAGTTATCGAGTTTGGGTTTGCTTCGACAAACCTAATGTGATCCTCTTGGTTCGTGTCTAGTGCCTAGGTCTAGTCGAGGGGGTTACAAAAGCTATCTTCAATAGAAACCAATTAACTGTCATTCTTTTTTGGTTAAAAACATTTTAATTAAATCAATTTAGTCACTAAAATCACTTGTCACATACTTTGACTTATTAAAACCATTTATTAAATATATATGAATTAAATAAATCTCACTTAAATCAACTCCCAATTTTCAAGTTAAATTCATATTTTAAAATCCTAGAATTAATGTTTAAATAAATTCGCTAATCTAGCTAACCAAACCGATTCACCTATCCGATTATCCTAGCCCAAATTTATGGATGTTATAGTGTAAAAAATTGGATAGGGAATTCGTCATTTGGGTTCTCTTATTTGGAGATTGAGTGATGGTCGACATGGGGTGATATGGTGTTTTCCATCACCGGGCCATAATATATTTCGTAAGGTGAACAGTCTTGCATGCGTTTTAGCAATGATGGGTGTCGGTTGAAGAATATGGCTTCAAGTGTTGCTTTAATAATGGGTGTGTGAGCGTATTGCACTCCTGGCCGTGTGAGGGTGTGCTCCTAGGTGTTGCGTGCTATGTTTCTTGGATGCATTTCAATGGTGTTTTCTTCTTGCTTTTCTTTCTCTTTGGCGTTTTTTCTTCGTTCGATTTTTACTATCAAGTGTACTATTTCCCTCTAACTAGGATTAAAGGGTTTTTTAATGAGGAACTTGGTAGTTCTTTTTGTATGATTTTTATATCAATAAAATAATACTCTATTGAGTAAAAAAAATGATCACTAAAGTGATCCTATCTCGAATGAGTAAAAACACAAATAATTTTAAAACTTTTAATCCACGATAATAAAATAGATATTCTAGATGCATCAATGGATCATATACAATTAAATTAGACAACATACAAAATTTCATTCAAACTAGATATCGAGAACATGTTCAATTTTAAGCAATACAGTTTTAAGGACCAAATCCTAAAAACAACAACTTCATGATCAAAACCAAAGCTAAACATATAGATATAAAATCCAACTAAAAACATGCTTGTAGGTTAAATTTTACCTTAAACGGGCCATGGAAACTCATACAATTGAACCACAGAAAATAAGGGACCAAAATACAAGAAAACGTAACTTTTAAAGCATACTAACCAACTTAACTACTATTTGTACCGGTACACATTAAGCCATGTACCGCTACACAGGAATCCAAAAATTCTAGTAGCTTAAATTCGTATCGGTACAGGGTACCATAGCGGTACGTAGAACAAGGTGTATCAATAATCTCTAGGGGTGTGCAAAATAAATTGTAACTATTAACCGTAACCATTAACTGGTATAACAGTTCATTTTATAGGTTAATTAACCTAACCATTAAAAGTTAAATAGTTTTGGTTAACCAAACTGCTAAAGAAGATGGTTAATGGTTCTATATGTACTTATTTTTAACTATGAAGTTTGTATTTGAAATCTCTCTATTTAAGTAAATTTTTTGAAAATTTTAATGCAACAATTATCTGAGAGATAGATTTATTATTGTAATAAGAAATAATGAACATTTGAAAAGAAAATTGTAATAGGTTATAGGTTAACCTATAACCGAACCGTTTCTTAGCAGTTAATCACTATAATGGTTAACCGTTTAAAAAATTAATAGTTAACCATTTTTTAACGGTTTGATTACAGTTAATAATCACTTAAACGGTTAACCAACCGTTTAAGCTAAACGGTACGGTTATCTTACCATGAACACCCATAGTACTCTCTGCCTAAACTTGCCAAACTTTAGAGAGTCATACCGGTACCCTCTTAACAAATTTGTAGTTTTGCACCTGCAATTCGATCTGAAACCCGCTATAATCGATTCCAAACATTCCCAACATGCTCCTATGGATGATCATATACCATTTATGTTCATTCACAAACTTTCAAACCTATAGAGTACTATATTTTGTACCTTTTTTTTACTTAGATTGTTGTTTAGACTTAGGCCTATTTAGTTGCATTTTTAGTTGTTCATGCATAAATTTGTAGTTTTTCCATTTATTGGGTTTGGCCATGTGTTTTACTATTTTTGTGGAGAAACTGCTTTTGTTTTTGCTCTCTTTACACAGTACGAATTGACGAGCCAATTATCGAGCGATTGCCAGGGTAACTCGGAGATAAGATCTAATTTTTCAAGCCTTGTCCTTATCCTTATCACATTAGAAAAAGTCCATATTTAAATTCAAGAGCTACTGTAGATATAGATAAAAGGATTATACCCTCTAATTTAAAATTTGAAATTCAAATGGAGATTTCCCCTCTCTATAAGTGGATCGCATCTATAACATCAAGAGGGAGGAGGACCAGATCGAGATGGAGGATAGGATCAAGGAGGAGTTCGATTTCTCCAGATTATTGTTCTCTTTTTATTTTTCAATTAAACCAATGTCTGGGTTTTTATCTTTGTTGATTTCTTCCAACTCAACCATGAACTAAATTAATTGGCTTGGGTTATTGGGTTTAAGATGTTTGTGAACGAATGAATTAGTTTGGTTTTTAATTCAACATTTGATGTTTATCCGATTCTTGGCTCGTTATTATAATTTCAAGTGAGCTTAGGAAAGAAACTTGAATGAATCAATTTATCTATACTCAGGAGAATTAGTGATAGCTCCCTAAAGAGCATGTATTTTCTCCTTATTTATTGATTAAATTGTCCCTACATTAGTGCCTCATGCACTCATTTCTGCATTTTTAGTTTGTTATTTGCATTTTTTGTAACCCTAGTCATTTCTGTATATTTGAGTCATCGTTAAAAGGTTGAAAAGAAGTTTGTAAAGCAAGCTTAATATTATCTTTTAATTAAATCATCATATGTTGTTACCTTGCTGCAATTTGGTAATCTACAGAGTTATACTGGGGGGATTTATTTCCTTAATTGATAATTTACTATCTTTGTTAGTTTGTCTTTATTGCTTCTACAATAATCTTTAAAATTAATCTTATCATTTTTCCTTTACAGTCACAACTACACTCACAATTCTTTTTACTTTCAGTGTTGCTTGCATCGACATAAGAATACAACCAAATTCCTATCCTTATGGGATCGATATCTGATGGTATTTACCTGTTAACTATACTTGCATCGACAGTGTATGCTTGCACAAATCGTGTGACATTATTTTAGTGATCAAGTTTTGGCGCCGTTGTCAGGGATGGTGTTATTTGGTGTTTATGTTTTTGTTTGCAATTTCATGTTATTTATTTAGTTTGTAGTTGTTACTAGTTTCATCTATTTTTGTTGTTTTCTCTTTTTATTCGCATATTTGGTGTTGTATGACCAGAATTTCTGCTACACCACTTCTCACACCTAATCCAAAAATTGAAAGGACTCTTAGAAGAAGACTTAGAGAACAAGGTGAAATGGCAGGATAGGCCAACAAAGCTACCATACCAATATTATAGCTACAAAATCCTAATGATCCACCGCTGCATCCACCATTTCAAATTCAAAATAGAACAATTCAAGATGTTGTAATTCCTCATTTGGATGATTTACAACTAGGAGTTGTTTGACCATCTATTCAAGCTAGAAATTTTGAGTTGAAGCTAGTCATGTTCCAAATGCTCTGAATGGGCAATATGTTGGGTTGCCACATAAAGATGCCAGGGACCATCTTCAATAATTTCTATTAATTTGTGCTTCTTTTAGTCAACAAGGTGTTCCTGATAAGGCCTTATGTACGCTATTATTTCTATATTCTTTCCAAGAAGAGCTCGTACATGGTTTTGTGGACTTTCTGTTGGATCTATCACTTTATGGAATGATCTTGCCACACAATTTGTGTTACGTTTTAATCCACCGACAATGAACTTACATCGAGGAATGATATCGCTGTTTATTATTAGTTGGATGATGAAACTCTTCGTACTACTTGGGAACACTACAAGTCATTATTGCGATATTGTCCCAATCATGGACTTCAACAAGAAACACAAAATGAGATATTCTATAATGTGTTGAATGCATCCACAAGGCATCTTGTCAATGGATCATCGAATAGACCTTTATTGGATTGCACTTACAATGATGTTATTGGAGTGTTAGGGCGATTTGCACAAAATGATTCTCAATATCCTATTTCGAGAGCTACTTCATGTATGGTTGCACCAAGAGTTTTTGAGCTGGATGATATTTCTTCTCTAAAAGCTCAAATTTCTTCTTTGGAGAATAAAATTAAGAATATGGAAAGCACGAGTGAAGTTGCTCCTATTCAACTTGTTCAACAGATGACTGCTTCTGTGTTCTGTTGCAAGATTTGTGGTGAAAACCATAGTTATGAATATTGCCCACAACATACAGAGAATTATGTCAGCAATATGAGGGAAAATATTGGGTAATTCTTACAATACAGCTAATAGGCAATCTTGTGGAAATTCTAGTGCGCAAAACTCAAAAGTATTTCGATCTGGGAATAATACTTTCCTAGGGAACTCAAGTGTGCGACAAGGGAATTTCAGTTATCTGCAACAACAATATACTCTGCAAGTTCCATTTTAGTCACAACAGAACAAAGTGCAACCATAATATTCTTCTTCACAGAATCAGCAAAGCTCTTTGTGATCTTGGAGCCAATAGTAATTGCTACCTCTCCAAAAGTACTGTTTTTAATCCCAATCACACAATCCTTTTGCTTGTTTTTAGGTACATTTAGTTGCATAAGGTTGTTAAAATCATGCATTTGTATAAGGAGTTTAGAATTCTGTATATGCAGTGTGAATGGTTGTTTTGTTGGCAATTTTGCAGGTTTGGCATAGTATTTGGCCCAAAAAAGAAACACAAGAATGAATGCAGAGAGAATGTCGAGTGCTGTTAGCACAGATGGACCAGACAATGCTAAGCACCAGTTGGCAAAGAAGTGAATTTGATGTCATGCCAAGAAGTTGTTGGACCTCAGAAAAATAGGATAAGATAAGGCTCCGAAAAGATAGCAATTGGATTAATCTCTGAAAAAATTACGGGTAAGATGGTGCCAAGATTGGTTGGCAGATTCATGCCAAGCTCGGCTGCCAAAGGATCGATGGCATATGACGTCAGCCCTAATGAAAACATGACCATCTTATCACCTTATCAGCTTATCACTTCAAATCTGGATAAGATGATCACATCCCTTATCCCTTACGCATTCAAATTCAAACTCAAAGGCTTATCTTATGCCCTTCTTGCACGCCTATTTAGAGACCAACCAATCAAGCATTCAATGGGTGGTTTTTGGGGGTGCTTGATCGTGAGTGATCAGAGTGAGGAGTTGGAGTGCGACAATTGACAACCGACCGCACCAAGGAGGGTGGTTCGACCAGCTTGGCCGAGAGCCTAGATCTTGAGGGCTGCATCGAGAGACCCCTCTCGCCCATTCTCTTACTTTAAGTTGTTTTGAATTCTTTTTAATGATGGTGTATTTGGAAAACGTTTATGGTTTTTTGGTTAAATCCCTCACCACGAACTAATCTAATAGTTGGTGGGGGATATTTTGCATTGAACACTATTTTATGTTTTACTTTTTAGTAATAAATCCGCCTTTGGCATTGTTGTATCTATTCGGCATACTTTAATGTTTTCTAAATACTATGTCAAGCGAGAGCTGGCACTGTTGCATAAGGTTGTTAAAATCATGCATTTGTATAAGGAGTTTAGAATTCTGTCTATGCAGTGTGAATGGTTGTTTTGTTGGCAATTTTGCAGGTTTGGCATAGTATTTGGCCCAAAAAAGAAACACAAGAATGAATGCAGAGAGAATGTCGAGTGCTGTTAGCACAGATGGACCAGACAATGCTAAGCACCAGTTGGCAAAGAAGTGAATTTGATGTCATGCCAAGAAGTTGTTGGACCCCGGAAAAATAGGATAAGATCAGGCTCCGAAAAGATAGCAATTAGATAAATCTCTAAAAAAATAGCGGATAAGATGGTGCCAAGATTGGTTGGCAGATTCATGCCAAGCTCGGCTGCCAAAGGATCGATGGCATATGACGTCAGCCCTAGTGAAAACCTTATCAGCTTATCACTTCAAATCTGGATAAGATGATCACACCCCTTATCCCTTGCGCATTCAAATTCAAACTCAAAGGCTTATCCTATTCCCTCATTGCACGCCTATTTAAAGACCAACCAAGCAAGCATTCGATGGGTGGTTTTTGGGGATTTTTTGTGGTGCTTGATCGTGAGTGATCGGAGTGAGGAGTTGGAGTGCAACGGTTGACAACCGGCCGCACCAAGGAGGGTGGTTCGACCAGCTTGGCTGAGAGCCTGGATCTTGAGGGCTGCATCGGGAGACACCTCTCGCCCATTCTCTTGTTTTAATTTGTTTTGAATTCTTTTTAATGATGGTGTATTTGGAAAACGTTTATGGTTTTTTGGTTAAATCCCTCACCATGAACTAATCTAATAGTTGGTGGGGGATATTTTGCGTTGAACAATATTTTATGTTTTAGTTTTTAATAATAAATCTACCTTTGGCATTGTTTTATCTATTCGGCATACTTTAATGTTTTCTAAATACTATGCCAAGCGAGAGCTGGCACTGTTGGCCTATTGCACCTTAATATCTTAAAAGACTTGGGGTGGCAACGAATAAGTTGTTGAATACTGAGGAGATAAGCTTCGAGAGAAGTCGTTCAAGTAGATAAACTTACTTCAGGAGTGAAATCTACCCCTTAGGAGCATAGATTGGATCTTAATCAATTATTTAAAAATAAACAGTATAGAGATATAGGGGTTTTTACATGATCAATTTAGGACAATGACCACCGAGAGAGGCTTTGCTACTTTTGAATCTGCTCGGCAAACAATGCCAAGACATGTTGTTGTTAAAGGCTGGCACGGCATTAATAGCGTGAAAACCAGGCATTCCCTGCCAACGCTCATCATTCATTAAAGCACCTTCATTGCCAACGTCTTTACTTTACTTTTATTTTCTTTTCAATTATTTCCAAAATCAACTTCAAAACAAATCAACTTTTTCTCAAGGCAAGTAACAATCAAGGCAATTGAATTACAAGTCAATCTTTGTGGGATCGATACTCAGCTTACTGTTGTATTACTTGCAGACCGTGTATACTTGCACGCAAAAGACTCATCTTGGCACTATTTTATACTTTTCCAATACATATTTTCTGCATCTTTTGCCAGCATTCACTTAGAGAGTCTACAGTAATCTTATGCCATTATCTACTTTTCAAAAGTAGGCATTGAAAAAATGAAACCTACTGTGGTCGCATTATAATTAGTTGATAGGTCTTTGACTCATCCAAACGGACATATTAAAGATGTGCATGTGCGCGTGGATAAACTTGTATTTCTGGAAGATTTTATTATTCTCGATTATGAAAAAGACAAGGACGTTCCTATCATTCTTGGACACCCATTTTTAGCAACTAGGAAAGCTCTTATTAATGTTTCAAAAGGAGAACTTACCATGTGAGTTGATAATATTAGATTATATTTGGGATGTTCAATTCAGATCTTGGGAGGGATACAAAAGAATGTCATCATCTAGATGTTTTAGAGGATCTCATCCAAGAAGACTTGCATCATCACAGTATACTCATTGATGAGGACACTACACTGACAACTTTTGAAGAAAATCTCCCAAATTGTGACAACATTATTAAAGTACTTACAGTTGTTGTTCAACACAAATGGCAGATTGAATCTTTAGATTTGGCAAACCGGACAGTTCCTACTTTCAAACCATCTATTGAAGAAGATCCTACTCTAGAATTGAAACCTCTACCTGCTAATCTCAAGTATGTATTTGTTGGTGATAAAGATACACTCCTAGTTATTGTCTCTACAACTTTGGATGAAATTCAAGAGGCAAAGTTGATTAGTATTCATAAGAAGCAAAAACAAGCCATTGCTTGGACTATTACGGATATTAAAGGAATTAGCCTTTCTTTGTGCATGCATTAGATCAAGTTGGATGATGACATCAAACAGTCTATCGAACCTTAACGCTGACTCAATGAGAAGATGCAAGAAGTGGTAAAGAAAGAAATTCTCAAATGGTTGGGTGTTGGTATTATCTATGCAATATCTGACAGTGCATGGGTCAGTCCAGTCCATTGTGTTCCCAAGAAAAGTGGTATCACTATTGTTCTTAATGATGCTGATGAATTGATTCCAACTCGTATTTCTACGGGTGGTGAATTTGCATGGACTATAGAAGACTCAATGTGACAACACGAAAAGATCATTTATCACTTCCTTTTATTGATTAGATGCTTGATCAGCTTGTTGGCAAAGAGTACTATTATTTCTTATATGGGTATTCTAGATACAATCAGATTGCTATTGCACCTGAAGACCAAGAAAAGACTACATTTACATGCCCATTTGGTATGTTTACTTTTCATTGCATGCCTTTTGGTCTATGTAATGCACCAACTACATTTCAAAGGTGCATGATGACAATATTCTCTGACATGATTGATAATTCCCTAAAAAATTTTATGGATGATTTTTCAATTTATGGGAATGATTTTGATCATTGCGTCGGCAATCTTAAGAGAGTGTTACATCGATGTGAGGATATTAATCTCGTCTTAAACTGGGAAAATGGCATTTTATGGTCACAAAAGAAATTGTGTTAGTCCATAGAATTTCTAAGGCTTGAATTGAGGTCGTTAAAGCTAAGGTGGATGTCATTGAAAGATTGCCTCCACCAACTAATGTAAAAGGCATTCAGAGTTTCCTTGGCCATGTTCGGTTTTACATGAGATTTATTCATGACTTTTCAAAAATCACAAAGCCGTTATGTTTATTGCTAGAGCAAAATGGAAAATTTGTCTTTGATGATGAATGTCTGGGTGCATTAAATCTAATTAAGAAGCAGCTTGTGAACACACCAACTATCGTTGCACCCAACTGGGGCAGCCTTTTGAACTTATCTGTGATGCCAGTGACTTCGTTGTTGGAGCAGTTATTGGAAAAATATGAGAAAAGATATTTTATGCAATCTATTATGCTAGTAAGACTCTTATTGAGGCTCCGATTAATTACACAACTGTAACACCCCAAAAATACCCCCAATTCAAAAACTTAATCTTAAAATCCCTAAATTCAAAACCCTAGAAATTGGGAATCTAAAAATGAAACCCTAATTAAGAAATTTGGAAATTAATTGAATTTTAAACAAATTTAGTGACCTTTTATAAAGAATTGACATTAGGTACCTACTATGTGAACCCTAAAAAAGAACAAGGACTTACCTTGTAATTTACCCAAAGAATTGTATATTTAACTTGTGTTAAAACCTATTCCTGCGACATTCTACCCTAGGTCTTTCATCCAGCAGCTGACTTTCTCATCCCTCTCAAATAGTTCGAAATGCATCCCCTTTACTTTTCTTTTTTTTTCTTTTTTTATTTAATTCGATCAAACCCTAGTAAGTCTCTAGCATCGCACAACCATGACTTTTATTTTTTTGCTTTGTCTCGTGGATGACATCGACTTTGAAGAAGACGAATTTTCACCTCCTTCGCCTATTCGATCTGACCGTGTGCGTACTACGAGATCTACACGTGAGTATTCTTTTAGCTTAGTATTAGTATTTTTAGCTTGGTGGCATAGGGATAAATTTTTAATGTAGAGTTTAATATCGTAGGTTCTGATTCAGCTAGGCCTAGTGCTAGATCTGAACGTGAGAGGCGTTCTTCGCGACATTAGAGCTATTGCTTCTTGAGGTGTACTTTCTTTCCGTGCTATAAATAAATAATTTTTATATGGTTTTACACCTTGTTTGATTATGATTTGCATTATGGCATGTATGGTTGACATCATATGCATACGATTTTAGAATGTGTTTCAATTATGATTTATAAAATATTTGATTTACAAAATATTGGATTTACGGAACTATGATTTACGAAATTGTGGACTATGATTTATGGATTTATGATATATGTTTATGGAATATCGGATTTATAGAATTGTGTTTATCAAATTTGAGTTTTAAACATCATACATGTATGAGCATGGGTTGGGATTTGTACGGAGGAAGTTCAGTGGTTTCACCCTTCGGGCTGAATTCCACTTCGGATTGGCGGACGTAGCGAGGAGGTTATGGGAACCTACCTTATCTTTGGCGGACGTAGTTGGGTACATTGCATTTCTCTTGTGATATTGAACCATTTTTTATGTTTTAAAGAATTTTAAGAAAATATTACTATGTTTTATGACTATGATTTCTTGCACTTTAGAGACACACTAAGCTCTTTAGCTTACTCCCCCATAGTTTTCTCTTACGGATATCTTTGGACTTTAGGCGACATGGTACTTGGAGGATCTCACATTTTATCTGGTTATTTTATTGTTCAGTACGAAACTATTTTTAGTTATTCAGATTATTATTTTGAGACATTGATATAATTTTATACTTTGAGACTAATTATGTTTTGGGGTTATTTTTGGCATTCATTTATTGTGGTTTTATTTAAGAGATTTTATTGAAATATTCGAATATTAATTATGAATTTTGTATTTTATTATTATGAGATATTTATTAAATTATAGTTATATATATATTCTTTTTAAATTAAAGTATAATTTTTTAAAAAATTGGATTTCTTGAGGGTTAAGTTTTCAAACGCGACTTCCTAGATTTGACCTATTTCTTTTGGGCCGGGTTTAGGGGGTTACAACAACCACAGAGAAAGAGCTATTAGCAGTAATACTTGCTTTTGAAAAGTTTCATTTCTACCTTGTTAGAGCAAAGATTACAGTGTTCACTGATCATTCAACCTTGAGATACCTTTTTGCTATGAAAGATGTAAAACCAAGGTTAATTCAATAGATCTTGCTGCTACAAGAGTTCAACATCGAGATAAAAGATCGAAAAAGTTAAAAAAATCAAGTTGATGATCAACTTTCAAGATTAGAATTGGGCAACGAAGATGGAAATAAAATTCAAATTGTATACGCATTCCCAGATGAAAAGCTATTTGTTGTGGATACAACTCCTTGGTATGCGGATTTTGTCAATTATCTTGTGTTTGGAAAGACTCCTCTAGGTATTACTGGGCATAAGAAATCAAGATTCCTTTGTGATGCAATTAAATATTATTGGAATGAACCTTATTTGTTCAAGGTTTGCAATGATAATATTATCATGCGCTATTTTCCAGAGGAAGAAATGATACTAATTTTACAACATTGTCATGATGCTCCGTATAGAGGTCACTTTGGTGGTATGAGAACTGCTGCAAAAGTCCTTCAGTCGATATTTTATTGGCCATCATTATTTAAGGATTCCCATGAGTTTGCACAATGGCGTGATTGTTGTCAGTGTAGAAGATCAATATCCAGACGAAATGAGATGCCACAACAACCAATTATGGCGGTAGAACTATTTTATGTTTGGGGCTTGGATTTTATGGGTCCTTTTCCCAAATTCTTTTAGTAATCTCTATATTTTAGTTGTTGTGGATTATGTTTCTAAATGGATAAAAGCTCTTTTTGTACCTAAGGATGATGCCAAGATGGTATTAATTTTTTTTTCACAAGCATATACTCACCCGTTTTGGTGTGTTAGGGTGTTTTGGTATGATTGAAAGCATGTTAAACCAGCAAAAGAGGACATTACAAGTGTAGGCGTACCGGTACAGGTGTCCTTATTTCTGTACGAGTAAGCCATTTCAGGCTTAGCGTACCAGTACGCGGGAAACTGTTTCGGTACGGGCCAAGGCAAAATTGGCCAGTGTTTCGGTACTCGAGGAGTCGTTTCGATACGGTACAATGTTTTTATGAAGGGAGTTCCGATACGCGGGGGCGTATCGGAACGAGTTTTGGCTACTAGAATCCATGAGCTTTTAAATTGTAAAGGTATATCGAAACGCGTGTAAGCGTACCAATACGTTACCATTAAATTAGTTATTTGGTATATTCTGAAGTTTTGTTTTCTTACATTTTAGTCCCTAAATGTTGTGGATGCAATTGAATGAGTATGGATACCTTTTTGAGCTGATTTTTGACATGTAAACATGGAACCTGCTTAATTAAATGTTGGTAACATAAAAATGAGCTATGTCCTTGTAGTTTTCTAAAATTTCAATTTGGTCCCTAAATCATAATTATGTTCAATCGGATGTCAAGTCAATGCCCAATTGAGTTGGGTTTTCACCTATGAACAGTATGTACATGTAGGATATTAATTGTGCATCTAGACAAGATAAAAGAAAAAAATGGACATGTTTCGAGTTATATCTTCACGGTTTACTTCTGTAAACCTGATGTAGCCCGCTCGGTTCGGTCTTGCGACTAGGCCGGGTCAATGGGTTACAGCAAGCTTGGCAATTATCGTACAACTTTTCCATCTTATGTGGTGCTATTTTTTGGAGTTTGATCCAATGCTATTTTCTTGCAATCTGATTTGGTCCTATTTTCTCGGGCTGGTATTGCCAAGGGTTCTTGGCAAAACACTTCTTGCAACTTATTGCCAAAGGTTCTTGGCATTTCTCTTTTGGTCTGACTTTGTCAACTGCAACTCGGCAACTCTCTTTTATTTTTTTGGCTTTCTACTCCTACGCTAGTCTGCTAGGCCTGCCCTGCTCCTAACCTGCATCAAAACAACATTTTACTCCAGAAAAATACAAATTCTAACTCCTTAATGTGAATGCATGATTTTACTAACTAAAATGCATATATGTATACTCAAAGGCAAGCAAAAGCATAGCAGTATATATATGAAAATAGTACTTTTGAGGAATTAATATTCACCTTAGGGATTAATTATGCATTTTGTCAAGATAAAAGAAAAAAATGGAACATGGTTTAAGGATTTCATTCGAGTTTGTCTCGACAAACCCAATGTAGCTCACTCAATTTGGTCTGGCGTCTAGGCCGGGTCAAAGGGGTTACAAGTTTGCATATATTACTTGCTATGACAAATGCCTGCTAAATTGCTAGAACCTGATGTTATATCCTATAATGAGATAATTGCCACGACATTTAGTTGAAATAACCTTAGACCTTAGGATTGGCATAGAATTAACTTGGAAATTTGCTATGATACTTTAATTGCTCACGTTGTTATGAATTGTTGATTTAGGGAGACCTAGTAAACGTTAGGTTGTTAAAAAAAGAAATTTGGCCATCTGGCTCTAGCTTAAAAAGTATTGAAAATTACTAGAGGTTCTCATCTGGCTCTAGGTTTTAAAAAATATTGAAAAATTGCTATAGGTGCCCATCTGGCTCTAGCCAAAAAAAAGAATTTTCTAGAGGTGCCTAACTTGCTCTAGCTGAATAAATTGCCTCGACAATATAATAAAAACTAAGGTTTGCTTGGAATCTTGTTGATTAAACTGTACACAACTCTGCACACACTTGTACCGGCATTGTAGTTTATTTTTTAGTAACTTTCTGTGCTTTCCAAAGGTCGAAATGTAATTGACTCTTTATTGCCACAGATCTGAGGATTGAAGTCAGGATTCGAAGCATGTTATTTGATAAATGCCTTGTCAGGTAATTGTTGTTAGTTCATGCATTGCTTGAAAACAAACTATAGCTCGAGTTTGGAGTGCGATAAGTATGAAAAAGTACTATATTTTGTACCCTTTTACTTAGATTATTGTTTAGACTTAGGCTATTTAGTTGGATATGTAGTTGTTCATGCATAAGTTCATAGTTCTTCCATTTATTGGGCTTGGCCTTGCGTTTTTCTATTTTTGTGGAGAAATCATTGTTCTTTTTGCCCTCTTTGCGCAGGACAAATAGTCAAGCCAGTTGCCAAGCGATTGTCAGGGCAAGTCGTAGATAAGATCATATTTTTCAAGCCTTATCCTTATCACATTGGATAAAAGCCTAGATTTAAATTCAAGAGCTACTCAGATAAAGATAAATAGATTATCCCCTATAATTCAAAATTCAAATGGAGATTTCCCCTCTATATAAGTGGATTGCATCTACAACATTAAGAGGGAGGAGGATCAGATAGAGAGTGAGATTGAATCAAAGAGAGGATTGGATCAAGGAGGAGTTTGACCTTTATAGATTATTTTTCTCTTTTTATCTTTCGATTAAACAAATGTTTGGGTTTTTATCTTTGTTGATTTCTTCCAACCCAACCATGAACTAAATTAATTGGATTGGGTTATTTGGTTTATGATGTTTGTGAATGAATGAATTGCTTTGGTTTTTAATTCAATATTCAGTGTTTATCCAATTCTTGGCTCGTTATTATAATTTCAAGCGAGCTTGGGAAAGAAACTTTAATAAACCCATTTATCTAGACTCATGAGAGCTAGATTCATGAAATCGATTGGATACAGTTTCCATTGAAACAGTCATTGGTGGAAACTAATTCACCTTAGGGATAATGAGTGAATTTCAATTATTAAAAAGATTTTACTGATCGATGATGTCCACCCAATGTTAACGTAGGGATGTATTATCGAGGCTTGCACAGTCATCAGTTCTTCAGTTAGGAATAACTCGAAAGCATCGAAGACCACTCTGTCGAACATCAAAGGGCAATTAATTGCCTCGACAACTTTGTCAGCAACTGCATCATTATGCTCAATAACCCAGCCTACTCTCTCAACTCAGTTTTTTCTTCCATTACCCTTAGACTTAGTTATTTTAGTTTAATTTACTTTCTTATTAGCCACCCTATCACCATCACTGTAACACTCCCTTCTCGACTCTGATCATCAGAGTTTAGTCAAAAATGTCACAAAACAAATACAATGTTGACAATGACCTATTTAAAAAAATACTATAAAATTTAAAACCGTAAAAGAATATTTATACTGACTTAAAACACAAAATCAGATCTCCTTTACCTTTCAAAAATAACAAAATAGCTATTTAATAAATAATAGACTCAGAACTAAAATAGACAATTTTATTACATTTGTACATGCCGCTAAAATTAATTACAAACCTCAAGTAGGATGTCATACTATGGTAGCTTGATGAAATTATCTGAACTTGATGCAACGCCTTGCTTTCTCCAATATCTCGAATCACCTACGTGTGCACAATCAAACACACGCTAAGTACGAACTTAGTGAGGCAGTAATCAAGATTAAAAACAACTAAATAGGCTTATTCAATTTCATGACTTATTAAACCTCAATGTTGCATATATATATATATATCATGCCATATGCCAATATACTAACCTTTATATTGCATTGGTAATGATTTATTACATGACAATGCCATCAAACTTTCATGCTTGTCCATTTGTCATAGTATGCCATATATGCATAAATGCATCATGATCACTAGGTATTTATTACCATCATGTTAATCATATATTAACATAATATAAGCCGGATATAAATTTCTTACCAATATACTTGCCATTTATT
Source organism: Hibiscus mutabilis (assembly GCA_019671005.1). NCBI lineage: Eukaryota > Viridiplantae > Streptophyta > Magnoliopsida > Malvales > Malvaceae > Hibiscus > Hibiscus mutabilis. Next base: position 27,071,635 of record CM033740.1, on the reverse strand, counting down.
CCAAAAGCTCATAAGTTTATTCACCTGTTTATGTTTTATTAACCAATAAACCATAGCCCAAATATAAAACTCTGAGGACCCTGGGTACTCGAGTCAAATATGCACTGAAGTGCTAATACACATAAGGTCATGCCCACCATAATACACATAAGGTCGTGCCCACCATATGCACTAAGTGTCTTTAATATACACTATAGTGCTAAACCGAGTATGCAACGTGCTGCTGGATTCTATGGCATTCCAACTATACCCTGTCCCTCAATGACATACTTGGGCATATATTCCATATTTATTTCATTCATGGCAATGTATATCAACATAATTTAACATTGGGCAGTTCATACCCGAAATAACATTCATGATATAACATCATATATAACTAGTGATCCATGCATTTATATTCAACTTCTGACATATTTAAAATATGTCAATCATATGCTCCATGACATAAATATAATGACAATAAAATTTGGGTAGGCTCATCGCAAGCCATCTCAATGATGTATAAAACATCAATGTGTCATGATATGTATGCAATTGCCCTCACCTTGGCCACTTAACACAATGCCTCACTAAGTCCTAGTTTGATCCTTTCTTTCATAGTACCTCAAACTTTCTTTGATTCGGACTTGACTTCATTAATCACATGAATAAAATAAAATATTTGTTAGATTCAAATCTAACAATACCTTAAACATGTTGTCTAATATAATCATTTGAATATAAATTTTCCAAATATTTTTCTTTCTTCCTTGTACTGTTCAATAACTCATTGTGCTCCTTAGTGACCAATTTGAACTTCCAAAAATTCTTTCGAACTTGTTAACTAACATTTAAATACAAAATGTTTAAAATTCCATTTTCTGACAGTTTTCGCTACCTTCAAAGATTTACTTATACAGAGCAGAATACATGCTAGATCTTAATTTCCTTTACACCGGAGAAACTAGATTCAATAATGGTTCTAACGGTATAAGCCGCATAAATTAATAAAATCTACAAAAATTATGAAAATTCCTTACATTCACATCATAGAGCTGTCCAGGTAAAAATTGCTCTGTAATTTTTTTGACCTTCATTCGATTAAAAATTTGTATCTTTTAACTCGAAACTCGAAATCAATTTCCTTTTGTTGGAAACGAAACTAGACTAACAAATCTTTACAACGGTATTCATCATCTAACCATTTTTGTAGAATTTTGGAAAATTTTAAAACTTACTGTCATAATTCAAATTCCAACATAACTTTCCATGAATAACTTCTCCTTATTTATCTACTTATCAATTTAGTCCCATCACTTTACTTCAAATGGCTAGAGTAAAGCTTTTATTCATATGTTCTCTTTACATCCTTCATTAAAATAAGCTTAAACCTTTACTCCTCTAATTTCTCTTAATTTGTCAAAATGGTCACCAAATTTCCAATATAAGGATTCAAGCTTCTTAACTTTGCAAATTAGTCCTCAAATCAACATTACTACCTTAATTCCATCATTTTAACTAAAAACCAGATTTACTCCTTCTACATATCCTTTTTTCCGAATAGACCATTCAAGTTTGAAAAAATTGAAAATGGTCACTAATGCGATTAATCATCGGTTTAGCATTCTAACTTCATTTTCATGTCTCTAACATCATTAATAATATAGATACACATCAAATTCATAAAAAATCAGATCTGGTCCCTTAATTTTAAAGCTTGCCGAAATGGTCCCTATGTATTTAACTTAGGGTTTTGCTTCCAAACAACAAATCAAGCTTACTAGACATTAATCCAACATAACAAACCCTAAGTTAGAGTTGAATCCATAAACCCTAATCTTCTCTATACAAACCGAAATATGTAGGGTTTAAATCCCAACTCAATAACATGATTCTAACATCATACAAGCATGATTCTAACTTAAAATCAACCATGGATTCATAAAATCATAAAAGCCTCAATTTGTTCATAAAACCTAATTTCTTTATCATATCAAATCTCATCAACCAAACAAGTATTCTATGAATTATTTACATCAAAAGATAGAGCTCGAAGAGTAGAACAACTTTGTAGTTCGAAAGATTACCTGAAAACTGAGATTCGAGGCTTAAATCGAGCTTGTAAAATTTTTCTCTTCTTTTTCTCTTCACCACGGTTTTGGAGGGTATTTGGCTGATACATCCTTCATATTTCATGTATTTAAGACACTTGTATTATGAAAAAAATGTTTTTTTAATTCAATAAATTCCACTTTCCAAAAACACCTTCCAACTAGATCTATATTTCTAATTTACCATTTTGTAACATTCCAACTAGACTTAGTTGGATTATAATCAGCCACTATTCATCAATAGAAAAAATCTCAAAATTCCTTCCATTTCCCTTTTGGGCAAAATGACCAAAATGCCCTTTACAGATCAACTTATTCACAAAATTACCATTCTATGTCATTTCAATCGATTTAATTTTTCCCAATCTTTTTAACATCCAAATATTCATAAAATGATATTTTATGACTCTTCTAAGGTCCATGGAACTATCTCTGAAATTTTAGCTCGATCCGATTATCAGAATATTTTTCCAAACTTTATCACTTTATAGCCATTAATACAAACTCCGTACGAAAAATATGGGTAACACAGAAACGTCATTCTTGGGGTTAAACTATTCATTTAAGGGGTTAAAATACATAACTTTTGAAAATGACACTTCGATCCTGAAACTTTTCCAAAGTTTATACTTTAGCCACAAAACTTTCAAAATTTACATTTTGGTCAATAGCCAAAAATTGGGATATTACAATTCTCTCCCCTTAAGAAAATTCGTCCTCAAATTTTCAACACGTACCTGGTTCAAAAAGGTGAGGAAACTGCTTTCTCATAACTCATTTTCTTTCCCAAGTCATTTCCTCAACATTACGATTTCGTCAAAGAACTTTAACAAGCGAAATTGACTTATTTTCTTAGTTCTTTGACTCCATGTTTTATCATCTTTACCTTATCTTTAACTTCTTTAATTTGCTCAAGGCCAACTACATCTCGATCCTTTGAATTTAATCACACATGCCTTTAACATATCCTCCAAAATCTAAATAGTTTGCTCTGTTTGTCCATCTATTTGAGGATGAAAAGTTGTGCTAACATTGAGTCGAATATCCAAGGCTCTATGTAAAGACTTCCAAAATTTTAAGTAAACCTCGGATCTCTATTAGATACTACCGAGGCTGGTACTCCATGTAGTCGAACTATTTCCTTAATATACAACTCAACATACTGATCCCTAGAGTAATCTATTCGAACATGGATAAAGTGTGCTAACTTAGTCAATCTATTAACAATCATCCAGATTGAATCCTTCTTATTTGATGTCAAATATATTCCTAATAAAAAATCCATCATCACTCGTTCTCATTTCCATTGAAAAATGGAAATCAGTTACGATAATTCAGAAGGTACTTAAAGTTATGCTTTTACTTGTTGACATGTCAGAGATTTAGAAACAAACTCAATTATAACTCTTTTCATGCTTGGCCACCAATATCAACTCTTTAAATCTTGATACATATGGTTTCCACCTGGATGTACAATCAAAGGACTATAACGTACCTCGAAGATAAGTTGTTTCTTCAATTCTTCATCGTTTGAAAAAATAGATTTTTTCCTCGATAATACAAGCATCCATCAGATTAACTTCAAAGTCTTCAATTTTACCTTCTTCCACTTATTTGAACCTTAACAAACACTTCTCATCTTTTCTCTAAAAATCTTTTATTCAATCTAATAAAGTTAACTTTATTCTTAACTCGAAAATCAAAGCGCCATCTTTTAATGTCAGTCTCGCATTCATAGCTCTTAAGGCAACAAATATCTTTTGACTGAAGGCGTTAGCTACCACATTAGCTTTTGCTGAATGATAGTTAATGATCACATCATCATCCTTAAGAAGCTCGATCCATCTTCTTTGCCTCAGGTTCAACTCTTTTTAGTTAACAAATACTTTAAACTTCTATAATCTGTGTAAATATAGCATCATTTACCATATAAATAATGACGCTATATCTTTAAAGCAAATACAACCATTGCTAGCTCCAAATCATGAGTAGGACATTCCTATCATGTGTCTTAAGTTGTCTCGAAGCATAGGCCACTACTTTTCCTTCTTACTTAAGTACACTTCCCAAACCTTTATGAGAAGCATCGTTATAAACCACATAATCTTTGCCCGATTCTGGTTGTACTAATACCGAGGCTTCAATTAATATCTTCTTTAATGTCTCAAAGTTTTATTGGCACTTATTTGTCCAACATAATGACATATCTTTCCTCACTAGCTTGGTCAATGGGGAGGCAATCATCGAGAAATTCTTTACAAACTTTCAATAATAACCAAAAAGTCCCAAGAAACTTCGAACCTCAGAAACATTCTTTAGAGGTTCCATTCAACTATAGTTGGTACTTTCTTGGGATATACTTAGATTCTCTTTGTTGAGACAATGTGACCTGAAGATGCAACTTGAATTAATCAAATTCACATTTCGGTAACTTTGCATACAATTATCTTTCCCACAAGGCTTGTGTAACACCCCCTACCTGGGTTGGCAGGAAACCGGTTCGGGAGCGTTACTAAGAAACAATACAAGCAAAATCGAGCAAGGAAAGGCTAACTCATCCCTATTAGATAGGTTACTTATCTAGAAAGTAACCAAGCAAACAAGTTTCCATTTTCATTTCATTGTTCATTAACTTGATTTCATATAACATTACTTACATAACTTGCTAAACATAATCAATTGTACATACCTTGGTTCCAAGCAAGCCATGCCAAACCTTACCTTTCGGCATTTACCATTCAAGCATATAAAATACTACAACAAGGTATGTTTACACAAGTAATTATCTCCTTATACAAGGAATTCGAATAGCATGATAATTTAAGTCCATTACTTTGAACATTCCTTAGACATTTATCCATACATTTACCCATCAATATGCGCAGCAAGATTACTTCCATTACATAGAATTCGAGTTCATTGATGATTCACATAAACGATCAAGTTCACAAATAGTAGGCCCATTCAAGACACACATATATATATATACAAGTTCAAGTGTTCAAAATGCATGCACTAGACATTATATACTACTAAGTGCCACCAACTAGGGGAGTACAAAACAAGTATGTATCATACTTTAGCAAATCTTGTGTCTTGTTTCAAGCTCAAGGATGCAGGCTTCAGGATCAAGCAACAATCGACTCCTTAACCTGTGGTTGGGAAGGATGAAAACAAGAGTGATAAGTACAAGAATGTACTTAGTGAGGTAGTAACTAGTTCTAACCCATTGATTTATCAAGTAAGTGTCATTTAGTCAAGAATAATCCTAGCTAAGGATTCCAAGGCAATCGAATAGCACAATTTGCAAGAGTCAATGAATCGCAATTCATACTTTGTCCATTCAAGCATGTAACATGTTATTCAAGACAAGTAGTTCATGTAGCATTGTTATTCAAGACATGTACTTCATGTAGCATGTTATTCACGACATGTAGATCATGTAGCATGTTATTCAAGACATGTTCATGTAGCATGTTATTCGAGACATGTAATTCAAGCTATTCGAGTAATCAAGGTTTCATGTCAAGATTCAAGTAGTTCATGTCAAGTAATTTATATATTCAAGATGATATTAGCTTGTTTAATATCTTTAACACAATCCTTGGTTCTTAGTTTGACTAGGTAATAAAGTCTTCAACCAACTGTCGCCACAAGATGTGCCGTAGCACACAAGATGTACCGTAGTACTGTGCCATAGAACTGGTCAACCCTCCTACTGTCGCCAAAGACCACACAAACGTACCCTCCGTCTGTCGCCAAATAGGGGCCTTAGCCCTGGAACGTAGTCCACCCTTACACAATGAGCTCTAGACTCTAAGGCATGCCCTTCTACCTATTCAACTAGCAACCAAGGTTGTTTGACCACACTTTATTCATTCAAGGATTTCAAGATTATACAATTCAAGATCATGTAGTCAAGAATCATTTCAAGCAAGTATAACAATATTATGCTTTAGCCCTTAGGCCAATTGAGCTTTAGCTCTTAAATTTCATTTCACATTTCATGTATTTCATGGTCAAGGCAAACCATTCATGTTCAAGGCAGTACATTTCATGTTTCAAGCAATGCATTTCATGTTCAAGACAATAAATTTAAGTGGCATTCGATAATCTACACCCAAGGCATTCAAGTAGCATTCATGTAGACAAGTTTCATATATTATCTTATTTCATACTTCCCTTAATATTTATATTAAAGTTAAATTAGGTTCATTATCATGGCATATCCATAGCAATAAAATAATCATGCATATTTGGTTAGGACCTAAGTCCTAACCCTACTTGTAAACTACACTCGCAATACTCCAAGCTTAGCTAGTCTTAGATCCAAATCCCCTTGTGTTTGCCATTAGCTTGGCCACTCCTATCTTCTTCCACAAGTTTTACTCCTTGTTCTATCAATCATACAAGTAAATCAAGGTCAAGACAAGTACATTCACTTATTCAAAACAAGAAAACAATGCACATAATTCTTTCATTTCAAACATCAAGGCTGCTGCTACTACCAGGCAGCATGTGCACTGTTTACTAAAACATGCATAACTTTCATTCCGTACGTCGGAATTTCGATTGGTTTACACCGTTCGAAAGCTAACTTAATAGTATTTCTAACCATATAGGCCATGCATTTTAATTCTTTACCAATTAATACAGTGTTTTACTTAAAGACAGGGTAATTACAACACTGGACAGTTTGCACTGTCCCTAGTGTTTCATTTCTACGATCCATTCTACAATTCCGAATTCAATTCCGTTTTCTCTTAATTAATTTAGAAATATTAAGGTACAATCCATTAAATTTTCAGCCTTAAATTCCATTTTTACAAGTTATAAAGATTTTTCAAAGTTACTACCCAGAACAGGGTATTCTGGGCAGATTACTCTAGCTTAAGTTTCGAGCCTCTTTAATCATTTAGTTAACACTTCTAACATGCCAATTCAACTTATATACATATTCTTACATGTCTAGGTCATTTTAATTCACTTATCTCTGTGATCAAAACAAGGCATTATATACAACCAAGCAAGTTTACACATTTTCAACTAGCAAAACAGTCCCTATTCTTCATTCTTACCCAAAACGATCTCCATTTTCTCATGTTTACAAATATTCAAACCAAAGCAATCCATGCAAAGTATTATTAACTCATTATAATTACAACCAGACTCTCCCCTATTGAATCATCCTAAACAATCCTCGAGAATTTCTATAGCAAATCAGTATCCCCCATTCACGTTTAAATTCTTCAAACAGTCCTTAATTACTTCTATTGGGGAAGGCAGTTCAAACACATATTCATATTATCCTAAATGATCAAGAAAAATCATATTTACATTTATATTCACAAACAGCCTTCCCATTTTCTTTTCGATGCTAAACAGTCCATACATGGATTCTTATTTCAAAATACATTTACAACCAAGTTCAGTCATAGTATTATACACAATAAACTCAACCGTTTACTCAACCATCCTTAATTCATTGTATTTACACTTGAACCTATCAAGGCTACTTATACATTCAAAACTTTCCTAGAATAAAGAAAATTATCAAGCATATCGTCCAGCCATTAGAAGCAAAACCACATACATAAATATACATTTCATATTTTCCAGCAACCAATTTTTTTTCATGACATAGTTATTGAAAGCTTTAATTTCATTCTAACATAATTCTCTTATTTTTGAAGTTAGGAAAAAGGTTTTTACCTTGAGCTAAAGCATGCTGCAACAATAATCTAACCGTTTGAACTAGGATTTCTAAGAATGATGAAAATTTCTCTTGCTTTCCTTCTAGAGCTTGGTTGCTAAAAATGAGGAAGATTAAAGGAATAACCCTTCATCTCATTACCGAGAGTCACTCTCCCTTCATGAATCAATTCCTTGACATGTGTAAGAACCACATTCAAAAATTATTTTAGCATGCAACATCTACATTTCCTTGTTTTTATAGCTCAGTCCATTAAATTTCGAGTTTCCCTTATTTCCTTCTTTTCAATTTGATCCCTAACCCCATTTAATAAACAAGCTACAAAATAAATCATGGTAATCGAATTGTAATTAATGATAACATCCCACTAGGCCATTCTTTGGGGTATTACAACTCTCCCCTCTTAAAATAAATTCACCCTCGAATTTACCTGAATTGAATATGTGAGGATACTGCTTTTTCATGATTCCTTCAAATTCCCAAGTTGGCTCTTCTATCTTGTGATTTCTCCACAAGACCTTGACAAGAGGAACGATTTTGTTCCTGAGCTTTCTGACTTCACAATCAAGAATCTGAACTGGTTCTTCTTCGTAAGACAAGTCAGGATTCAACTCTACTTCTTCGGGCTCAAGGACATGGGATGGATCAGATCGATATTTTCTAAGCATAGATACGTGGAAGACATTATTGATCTTATAAAATTTACTAGGAAGAGCTAATCGATAGGCCACTGGCCCTGTCCTTTCAATTATTTCGAATGGTCCAATGAATCAGGGACTAAGTTTCCCTTTTCTTCCAAACCGAAAGACTTTCTTCCAAGGGGACACTTTCAGGAAAACTTTGTCTCCAACATTGTCTTGAATGTCTCTCCTTTTCAAGTCTGCATATGCTTTTTGTCTATCAAAGGCTTGCTTCAATCGATCACGTACAATCTTCACTTGTTCTTCGGTTTCTCTAAGCAATTGAGGTCCCAATACTTTGTTTTCTCCCAATTCAGACCAGCACAAGGGAGTTCTACATTTCCTTCCGTATAGAGGTTCGAAGGGAGCCATTTGGATAGATGTCTGGTAGCTATTGTTGTAAGCAAACTCTACTAGGGGTAGAGATTTCTCCCAGATCTTTCTGAAGTCTATAACACAAGCACGTAGCATGTCTTCAAGTACTTGGATGATTCTTTCAGATTGTCCATCTGATTGAGGATGAAAGGTTGTGCTCAAATGCACTTTGGTTCCAAGGGCTTTTTGTAAGGATTTCCAAAATTGAGAAGCAAATCTAGGGTCTCTATCGGAGATTACGGATGTAGGTACACCGTGTAACCGAATCACTTCACGGATGTATAGCTCGGCTAAGGTTTCCAAGCTCATGTTCATTTGAACAGGGATGAAATGAGTAGACTTTGTGAATCTGTCAACAATCACCCACACAACATCATTCTTTCTTGGAGTGGAAAGAAGACCAGTAACGAAGTCCATTGTAATCCGATCCCATTTCCACTAAGGGAATTCGATAGGTTGGAGCAATCCAGTAGGAACTTGATGCTCGGCTTTGACCCTTTGACAAGTTAAACACTTTGAAACAAAGTCTGTGATAGTCGATTTCATGCCTGGCCACCAGTATAGTGGCTTTAGGTCCTTGTACATCTTAATCGATCCAGGGTGAATCGAGAAAGAGCTTTGGTGAGCTTCTTGTAACATCTCGTGTCATAGTACTTCGTTGTTAGGAACACATACTCTATCTTTGAAATAGAGGAGTCCATTCGACTTGAGGAAAAAATTAGAATTAGACTCAGAGTCTAGCTTGGACATGATCTTCTGAAGATCTGATCAATTTGTTGAAGTTCTTTGATTCTCGAGGTTAAGCTAGATTGAACTTGAAGTTCATACAAGAATTTTTGTCCTTTGGATAAACAAAAATGAGAATTGATAGCCAAGGAAGCTATAAACGAATGGAAAAGATCATTAAGGGAGATTTTCGAATAGTTACTTGTAAGTTAAGAAAAGTCTAATTCAAATGAGTTTTCTAGGATTTAGATTTAAGGATTTACCCGAGTATGGTCTGCGACTAAGGGCATCAGCAACCACATTTGTTTTCCCTAGATGGTAGTCGATAACTAAATCGTAGTCTTTAAGTAACTCTAGCCATCTACTTTGCCTCAAGATCAAGTCTTTCTGAGTTAGGAGATACTTGAGACTCTTGTGGTCTATGAACAAGTTGCATTTCTCCCCGTACAAGTAATGTCTCCAAACTTTGAGTGCAAACACGATAGCTGCCAATTCTAGATCATGTGTAGGGTAGTTTGACTTCTGTGGTTTTAGTTGCCTTGAAGCATAAGCTACCACGTTTCCATCTTGCATTAGGACACTTCCTAGTCCCAAATGAGATGCATCACTGTAAACAGTGTACTCTTTGCCCGATACTGGTTGGATGAGAACCGAAGCATGAGTCAGGGCTTGTTTAAGTTGATCGAAGCTTCGTTGTTGGTTCTCCGACCAAACAAAGGGTGTATCTTTGTGAGTTAGCTTAGTTAAACTTGCGGCAATGGATGAGAATCCATTGACAAAACATCGATAATACCCAGCTAAACCAAGAAAGCTTCTGACCTCACCAACATTCCTCGGAGGTCTCTAATCCAGGATAGATTGAATTTTGCTAGGGTCTACTTTAATCCCTTCTGCTGAAATGACATAGCCAAGGAACGAAACTTCCGATAACCAAAATTCGCATTTAAAGAACTTTGCAAATAATTGACGTTCTCGGACAGTTTGTAATACAATTCGAAGGTGTTCAAAATATTCTTCCTTATTCTGAGAATAGACTAGAATGCCATCAATGAAGACGACTATGAATTTGTCAAGATAGGGCTTGAATACACTGTTCGTGAGATCCATGAAAGTAGCCGAAGCATTTGTTAATCTGAATGGCATTACAAGGAATTCAAAATGGCCATATCGAGTACGAAAGGCTGTCTTGGGTACATCTTCTTCTTTTACCCTCATTTGGTAGTATCCCAGTCGTGGATCGATCTTTGAGAACACTGAGGCATCTTTGATTTGATCGAAAAGATCTTTAGTCCTTGGGAGAGAATATCGATTCTTGATAGTAAACTTGTTCAATTGTTTGTAGTCAATGCAGAGTCTCATAGTCTCGTCTTTCTTCTTCACGAACAGGACTGGAGCACCCTAGGGAGACGAGCTAGGCCTAATGAAACCCTTGCTTGTAGCTCTTGGAGTTGCTTCTTGAGTTCTTTCAACTCAACAGGTGCCATGTGATAAGGTGTGATGGACACCAGAGTTGTTCCAGGTTGGACATCAATCCTGAACTCTACTTCTCTGGTTGGAGGGAGACCAGGGAGTTCCTCAGGAAAAACATCAAGATATTTAGATACGATAGGAACACTAGGTAAGCCGAATTCAATTTCATCTTGTAGGACCATATTAGCAAAGATTGAGGTTGGTTTCTTGTCAATTATAAGGATTGATTCCTTTCCTAAACCTCAAAGGTAAAGTCTCTTATTTAGGTAATCTATCCAGGCTTCATGCTTGCTTAACCAATCTAGTCCCAACACTAGATCGAATTTACATGTTTGTAGTACATATAGATCAACAAGAAATGGCGCATTTCGAATGAATAGGGGACAGTTTCTACAGATAAGGCTTATGTTTGTAATTCCCCCTATTGGGTTCAAAACTACAAGGCTTTGTTTTACAATTTCAGGCTTTAAGTTCAATTTTTCAATCAAGGTTGAGCATACAACAAAATGAGTGGATCCCGAGTCTATTAAAGCATAAATAGAAGTCGAGTTTAATTCAACGGTACCTGCTATAACATCGGGTGATTCTTCATCTTCTTTTCTCTGTATTTGATAGATTTGAGCATGAGCCCGAGATTGTTGGTGAGTAGGGCCATTTAAATGTTGTCCCTTGCCTTTCCCTTGATTTTCAGACTGAGCTTGTTTGGGACCTTTGTTTCGATTAGAAAGAGTTGATCAAGCATTTATAGGAGTTCGATTCGAAACCTTGTTAGGATTCTGAGGGCAATCCCTGGTATAGTGATCGGAGGCTCCACATAAGAAACATAGATTCTGTTGAGTTCTACACTGACCAGTGTGGTGTTTCTGGCAGAACTTGCAAGTAGGATACTGAACAGCTTTACCGGAATTCCCCGTACTATCGACAGAGATAATCGGGCTGAAGGCTTGGTTACCAATTGGGGTCTCGGGAGTGTAATTCGAGGAGTGATCCTTAGAGTATTTGGACTTCTTTGACTGCCAGTGAGGCTTGTCAACATTTCTAGATCTCTTGTCTTTCCAGGAGCTTCCACTTTTATGTTTCTCAGAGGCCTTCATCTTCGCCTCTGTTGCAATGGCCTGGTTCACCAGATTCTAGAAGTTAATGATATCTAGGACAGTGAATAATGGACTTAATTCATCATTCAATCCATCAATAAACATCCTACACTTCTCAGCATCAGTCTTGATGTATTCCGACCCGTATTTACAATACTTGCAGAAGTCACTCACGTACTGTTCGATAGGTCGGCCGCCTTGCTTGAGGTACAAGAAACGCTTCCAATGTTCAGCCAAGTATTGTTCACTAATGTATTTCTTCCTGAATTCCTCAAGGAATAACTTCCAAGTTACAGCTTCAGCAGGAGCAGTCAGGGTAGTGGTTTCCCACCATCTCAGAGTTTCATCTGCCAACAGGGCTATAGTACATTCAAGTTTGTGTTCATCAAAACAGGGCAGTTGTTTGGTCAGGGTTTGAGTAGCGGTCTCCAACCAGTACTAGGCTACTTCAGGATTGGCTTCATCAGTACCAGTGAAGTTATAAGCCCGATGTTGAGCCAACTTGTCAATCAGGGCTCTAGTTGGAGTAGGAACAGGAGGAGGAATAGGATAGTCTCGTTTCAAGGAAGTTGCAAGATAATCGAACATCTCTTTCATGCTCAGGAGACATTCCTGCTGCACAGGATTTATAGCAGGAGCTTCCTGTTGAGTAGCAGCTTGGGCTTGGGTCTGAGGTTGTTGTTGTGCAGAATTCTGCTCCATCCTCACACTGTCTCCTTCATTCGAGGAGCCTACGAGACTTTTATCATCCCGGCCAAGCTGTGTTTCAGACATTCTACATTCAAGTAGAACAATTAGGAATTCAGTTAGTTAAGCAAAGACACAAGCTATATAATACAGGTCTCCTAGGTGGCACAAGTATCCTATATGATGCAAGAGAGCCCGGTTTAGTCCTAGAACCGACTAAAAAGCTCTGATACCAAATAAATGTAACACCCACTGCCCGAGTTGGCAGGAAACCGGTTCGGGAGCGTTACTAAGAAATAATACAAGCAAAATCGAGCAAGGAAAAGCTAACTCATCCCTATTAGATGAATTACTTATCTAGCAAGTAACCAAGCAAACAAGTTTCCATTTTCATTTCATTGTTCATTAACTTGATTTCATATAACATTACTTACATAACTTGCTAAGCATAATCAATTGTACATACCTTGGTTCCAAGCAAGCCATGCCAAACCATACCTTTCGGAATTTACCATTCAAGCATATAAAATACTACAACAAGGTATGTTTAAACAAGTAATTATCACCTTATACAAGGAATTCAAATAGCATGATAATTTAAGTCCATTACTTTGAACATTCCTGAGACATTTATCCATACATTTACCCATCAATATGCGCAGCAAGATTACTTCCATTACATAGAATCGAGTTCATTGATGATTCACGTAAACGATCAAGTTCACAAATAGTAGGCCCATTCAAGACACATATATATACATATGCAAGTTCAAGTGTTCAAAATGCATGCACTAGACATTATATACTACTAAGTGCCACCAACTAGGGGAGTACAAAACAAGTATGTATCATACTTTAGCAAATCTTGTGTCTTGCTTCAAGCTCAATGATGCAGGCTTCAGGATCAAGCAAAGATCGACTCCTTAACCTGTGGTTGGGAAGGATGAAAACGAGAGTGATAAGTACAAGAATGTACTTAGTGAGGTAGTAACTAGTTCTAACCCAATGATTTATCAAGTAAGTGTCATTTAGTCAAGAATAATCCTAGCTAAGGATTCCAAGGCAGTCGAATAGCACAATTTGCAAGAGTCAATGAACCGCAATTCATACTTTGTCCATTTCAAGCATGTAACATGTTATTCAAGACAAGTAGTTCATGTAGCATTGTTATTCAAGACATGTAGTTCATGTAGCATGTTATTCAGGACATGTAGTTCATGTAGCATGTTATTCAGGACATGTAGCATGTTATTCAAGACATGTAATTCAAGCTATTCGAGTAATCAAGGTTTCATGTCAAGATTCAAGTAGTTCATGTCAAGTAATTTATATATTCAAGGTGATATTAGCTCGTTTAATATCTTTAACACAATCCTTGGTTCTTAGTTTGACTAGGTAATCAAGTCTCCAACCAATTGTCGCCACAAGATGTGTCGTAGCACGCAAGATGTACCATAGTACTATACCGTAGCACTGGTCAACCCTCCTACTGTCGCCAAAGACCACACAAACGTACCCTCCGTTTGTCGCCAAATAGGGGCCTTAGCCCTAGACCGTAGTCCACCCTTACACAATGAGCTCTAGACTCTAAGGCATGCCCTTCTACCTATTCAACTAGCAACCAAGGTTGTTTGATTACACTTTATTCATTCAAGGATTTCAAGATTATACAATTCAAGATCATGTAGTCAAGAATCATTTCAAGCAAGTATAGCAATATTATGCTTTAGCCCTTAGGCCAATTGAGCTGTAGCTCTTAAATTTCATTTCACATTTCATGTGTTTCATGGTCAAGGCAAACCATTCATGTTCAAGGCAGTACATTTCATGTTTCAAGCAATGCATTTCATGTTCAAGACAATACATTCAAGTGGCACTCGATAATCTACACCCAAGGCATTCAAGTAGCATTCATGTAGACAAGTTTCATATATTATCTTATTTCATACTTCCCTTAATATTTATATTCAAGTTAAATTAGGTTCATTATCATGGCATATCCATAGCAAGAAAATAATCATGCATATTTGGTTAGGACCTAAGTCCTAACCCTATTTGTAAACTACACTCACAATACTCCAAGCTTAGCTAGTCTTGGATCCAAATCCACTTGTGTTTGCCACTAGCTTGGCCACTCCTATCTTCTTCCACAAGTTTTAATCCTTGCTCTATCAATCATACAAGTTGATCAAGGTCAAGACAAGTACATTCACTTATTCAAAACAAGACAACAATGCACATAATTCATTCATTTCAAACATCAAGGCTGCTGCTACTGCCAGGCAGCATGTGCACTGTTTACTAAAACATGCATAACTTTCATTATGTACGTCAGAATTTCAATTGGTTTACATCATTGGAAATCTAACTTAATTGTATTTCTAACCATATAGGCATTGCATTTTAATTCTTTACCAATTAATACAGTGTTTTACTTAAAGACAGAGTAATTACAACACTGGACAGTTTGCACTGTCCCTAGTGTTTCATTTCTACAATACATTCTACAATTCCGAATTCAATTCCGTTTTCTCTTAATGAATTTAGACATATTAAGGTACTATCCATTAAATTTTCAGCCTTAAATTCAATTTGTACAATTTATAAAGATTTTTCAAAGTTACTGCCCAGAACAGGGTATTATGGGCAGATTACTCTAGCTTAAGTTTCTAGCCTCTTTAATCGTTTAGATAACACTTATAACATGCCAATTCAACTTATATACATATTCTTACATGTCTAGGTCAGTTTAATTCACTTATCTATGTGATCAAAAAAGGCATTATATACAACCAAGCAAGTTTACACATTTTCAACTAGCAAAACAGTCCCTATTCTTCATTCTTACTCAAAACGATCTCCATTTTCTCATGTTTACAAATATTCAAATCAAAGCAATCCATACAAAGTATTATTAACTCATTATAATTACAACCAGACCCTCCCCTGTTGAATCATCCTAAACAATCCTCAAGAATTTCTATAGTAAATCAGTATCCCCCATTCACGTTTAAATTCTTCAAACAGTCCTTAATTACTTCTATTGGTGAAGGCAGTTCAAACACATATTCATATTTTCCTAAATGATCTAGAAAAATCATATTTACATCTATATTCACAAACAGCCTTCCCATTTTCTTTTCGATGCTAAACAGTCCATACATGGATTCTTATTTCAAAATACATTTACAACCAAGTTCAGTCATAGTGTTATGCACAATAAACTCAACCGATTACTCAACCATCCTTAATTCATTGGATTTACACTTGAATCTATCAAGGCTACTTATACATTCAAAACTTTCTAAGAATAAAGAAAATTATCAAGCATATCGTCCAGCCATTAGAAGCAAAACCACATACATAAATACACATTTCATATTTTCCAGCAACCGATTTTTTTTCATGACATAGATATTGAAAGCTTTAATTTCATTCTAACATAATTCTCTTATTTTTGAAGTTAGGAAAAAGGGTTTTACCTTGAGCTAAAGCAAGCTACAACAATAATCTAACCGTTTGAACTAGGATTTCTAAGAATGATGAAAATTTCTCTTGCTTTCGTTCTAGATCTCAGTTGCTAAAAATGAGGAAGATGAAAGGAATAATCCTTCATCTCATTACCGAGAGTCACTCCCCCTTCATGAATCAATTCCTTGACATGTGTAAGAACCACATTCAAAAATTATTTTAGCATGCAACATCTACATTTCCTTGTTTTTACAGCTTAGTCCATTAAATTTCGAGTTTCCCTTCTTTCCTTCTTTTCAATTTGATCCCTTGCCCCATTTAATAAACAAGCTACAAAATAAATCATGGAAATCGAATTGTAATTAATGATAACATCCCACTAGGCCATTCTTTGGGGTATTACAGCTTGTAGCACTATTCATAAATGTTTATCATAATCTTATTTCATACTGCACTTTTGATAAAACCATTTTTATACTCGATTGATAGCTATTACTGTAAGAAATTTCATCAAACAATTTTTCTTTTTTTTTTCACAACCAATACTGTAACTCCCCAAGGTAATTTACTAAGTTGTATAAAGCCTCAATCCAATAGTTCACATAACTGAACCCTTTAACTCTCTTATCTCTATAAGAGTCATTTTGTACCGTACCCTTTTATATAAATTCAGTGCCAGAGAAAACCTAAATCCTGAATTTCACTTCACGATCAGATGGTAACCCTGGCAGTTCCTGAAGTAATTCATCTTGATATTCATTGGTAGTTGGGATACTTTCCATGTTCACCTTTGAATACTTGTATATTTTCAACATAAGCTAGAAAGTTCTTACATCCTTAAGATAACAGTTTCTTTAAAAATACTACTGAATCACATTGATCAGAAAAATCTAATTTTTCCCTCATCATTACAATCTACGAACTTTCTAGTTCCTTTCAAATTTATTAATTTCGAGCATAAATTCATAATGACATAATAGGCCCACAATCATTCCATACCCAGCAAAATCGCAATTCATAAAAAGGCACCTCTATTAAGTCTTACTAAAAATTTGATTTCGTCGAATTACTATCAAGTAATTCTTATAAATTTGACTTACCCTTGTGCTATATCCCAAATGATAAGTTACTATCATATCGAGCTTTTCCTGATCACCACAACGAAGCCCTTCTAGCATCATCTTTATATTTATTAAACCAATAGTCTATCGACATTGGTTTTCCATCAATATCCTACCTGAAGTCTAACACTTCGAGACTTCTCAGCTCTCTAGTAATAAAAGTCTAAGGAATTTGGGGTTGAATTTTCTCTAAAATTATATCCAGGGTTCGAAATAATAAACCTTGGTTTAATTAGGCATTTCCAACTTCACCAGCACTTTAACATCACATTGAGCAAAAAAACGATTAATGATTAACCTTGTTACTTCTTTTATAGGCCTCATTCTTACCCAACTATTCGATCGCTCTACGCGATTTCTCAATTTCGGACATCTATAACTTTATTTAATCAATTCAATAAGCAGTTCCATCAAGTCACTCAAGCATCCAAACAGTAATTATGACATCCTAGTGGCATGTATACACTTACTGACTAACAACAAGCTCGCTTTGGATCCAGAACCAGCTAAACATGCTCTGATACCAATAAATGTAACACCTCATTCTCGACTCCGATCATCAGAGTTAAGTCGGAAATGTCACAAAACAAATACAATGTTGACAATGACTTTTTTTAAAAAATAATATAAAATTTAAAATCATAAAAAATATTTATACTGACTTAAAACACAAAATTGGAGCTCCTTTACCTTTCAAAAATAACAAAATAGCTATTTAATAAATAATAGACTCTGAACTTTAATAGACAATTTTCTTACATTTATACATGCCACTAAAATTAATTAAAAACCTCAAGTAAGATGTCATTATTGTGGTAGCTTGATGAAATTCTCTGAACTTGATGCAACACCTTGCTTACTCCAATATCTCAAATCACCTACGTGTGCACAATCAAGCACGCGCTAAGTACGAACTTAGTAAGGCAATAATCAAGATTAAAAACAACTAAATAGGCTTATTCAATTTCATGACTTATTAAACCTCAAGGTTGCATATATATATATATATATATATATTATATATTTATTTACTACATGTCAATGCCATCAAACTTTCATGCTTGTCCATTTGTCATAGTATGTCATATATGCATAAATGCATCATGATCACTAGGTATGTATTACCATCATGTTAATCATATATTAACATAATATAAACCGGATATAAATTTCTTACCAATATACTTGCCATTTATTCCAAAAGATCATAAGCTTATTCACCTATTTATCTTTTATTAACCAATAAACCATAGCCCAAATATAAGCCTATAAGGACCCTGGGTACTCGAGTCAAATATGCACCGAAGTGCTAATACACCTAAGGTCGTGCCCACCATAATACACATAAGGTCGTGCCCACCATATGCACTAAGTGTCATTTATATACACTATAGTGCTAAACCGAGTATGCAGTGTGCTGCTGGACTCTATGGCATGCCAACTATACCCTGTCCCTTAATGATATACTTGGGCATATATTCCATATTTATTTCATCCATGGCAATGTATATCAACATAATTTAACATTGGGCAGTTCATACCCGAAATAACATTCATGATATAACATCATATATAACTAGTGATCCATGCATTTATATTCAACTTTTGACATTTTTAAAATAAGTCAATCATATGCTCCATGACATAAATATAATGACAATAAAATTTGGGTAGGCTCATCGCAAGCCATCCCAATGTTGTATAAAACATCAATGCGCCATGATAGGTATGCAATTGCACTCACCTTGGCCACTTAACACAATGCCTCACTAAGTCCTAGTTCGATTCTTTCTTTCATAGTACCTCAAACCTTCTTTGATTTGGACTTGACTTCATTAATCACATGAATAAAATGAAATATTTGTTAGATTCAAATCTAACAATACCTTAAACATGTTGTCTAATATAATCATTCGAATATAAATTTTCCAAATATTTTCCTTTATTCCTTGTACTGTTCAATAACTCATTGTGGTCCTTAGTGACCAATTTGAACTTTCAATAATTCTTCCGAGCTTGCTAACTAACATTTAAATACAAAATGTTTCAAATTCTATTTTCTGATAGAGCAGAATACATGCTAGATCTTAATTTCCTTTATGCTGGAGAAACTAGATTCGATAACAGTTCTAACGGTATAAGCCGCATAAATTAATAAAATCTACAAAAATTATGAAAATTTCTTACATTCACGTCACAAAGTTGTCCAGGCAGAAACTGCTCTGTAATTTTTCTGACCTTCATTCAATTAAAAATTCATATCTTTTAACTCGGAACTCGAAATCAGTTTTTGTTTGTTGGAAAGGATACTAGACTAACAAATCTTTACAACGGTATAAAATTCATCATCTAACCATTTTTGTAGAATTTATGGAGAATTTTAAAACTTACTGTCATAATTCAAATTCCAACATAACTTTCAATGAATAACTTCTAATTTACACCAATTTCTCCTTATTTCTCTACTTATCAATTTAGTCCCATCACTTTACTTTAAATGGCTAGAGTAAAGCTTGTATTCATATGTTCTCTTTACATCCTTCATTAAAATAAGCTTAAACCCTTACTCCTCTAATTTCTCTTAATTTGTCAAAATGGTCACCAAATTTCCAATTTAAAGATTCAAGCTTCTTAACTTTGCAAATTAGTCCTCAAATCAACATTACTACCTTAATTCCATCATTTTAACTAAAAATCAGATTTACTCATTGTACATATCCTCTTTGCTGAATAGACCATTCAAGTTTGACAAATTGTCAAAATGGTCACTAATGCGATTAATCATCGGTTTAGCATTCTAGCTTCATTTTCATGTCTCTAACATCATTAATTATATAGATACACATCAAATTCATAAAAAATCAGATCTGGTCCCTTAATTTTAAAGCTTGCCGAAATGGTCCCTATGTATTTAACTTAGGGTTTTGCTTCCAAACAACAAATCAAGCTTACTAGATCATTAATCTAACATCACAAACCCTAAGTTAGAGTTGAATCCATAAACCATAATCTTCTCTATACAAACCGAAATATGTAGGGTTTAAATCCCAACTCAATAACATGATTCTAACATCATACAAGCATGATTTTAACTTAAAATCAACCATGGATTCATAAAATCATAAAAGCCCCAATTTGTTCATAAACCCTAATTTCTTTCTCATATCAAATCTCATCAACTAAGAAAGTATTCTATGAATTATTTACATCAAAAGATAGAGCTCGAAGAGTAGAACAACTTTGTAGTTCGAAAGATTACCTGAAAACCGATATTCAAGGCTTAAATCGAGCTTGTAAAATTTTTCTCTTCTTTTTTCTCATCACCACGGTTTTGGAGGGTATTGGGCTGATAATTCCTTCATATTTCATGTATTTAAGACACTTGTATTATGAAAAAAATAAATTTTTAATTTAATAAATTCCACTTTCCAAAAATACCCTCCAACTAGATCTTTATTTCTAATTTGCCATTTTGTAACATTCCTACTAGACTTAGTTGGATTATAATCATCCAATATTCATCAATAGAAAAAATCTCAAAATTTCTTCCATGTCCGTTTTGGCAAAATGCCCTTTACCGATCAACTTATTCACAAAATCGTCATTCTATGTCATTTCAATCAATTTAAAATTTTCCTAATATTTTTAACATCCAAATATTCATAAAATGATATTTTATGACTCTTCTAAGGTCCATGGAACTATCTCTAAAATTTTAGCTCGATCCGATTATTAGAATATTTTTCCGAACTTTATCGCTTTATAACCATTAATACAAACTCCATACAAAAAATCTGGGTAACACAGAAACGTCATTCTTGGGGGTAAACTATTCATTTAAGGGTTAAAATACATAACTTTTGAAAATTACACTTTGATCCCTAAACTTTTCCAAAGTTTATACTTTAGTCACAAAACTTTTGAAATTTACATTTTGGTCACTAGCCAAAAATTGGAATATTACAATTTCAGTGCGAGAAGCTAAAAGTCAAGTTTCACCAATCCCTGTGGAGACGATCCTAATCTAAACTATTACTTGCGACGTGTATACTTGCACCATTTGCGTAGCACTTAAATCACACAACACTTATCTTATGGCTTGCGAACTATATCTGATCTCAAACTTTATTTGTCACAAGCCAATATATTCATTTAAATTACAATTACTTACTATTTTTTATGCAAAATATAAAAGAACTTATTCAACAAGATGTTGCTCATGGCAACCACACCAAATCATATTGGAAACTTATAATGGTGCACTTAAGCACTCTCAAGCTTGTTTAAACATTGCATATCAAATATGATGCATAAAACAGTAAGTTAAACATGTTGGTTTTTCCAAAACAAATCATATAGTCATAATCTCATAGGATGATTCAAACCAAAATCAAGAGAAAGTTAGAAAAACTTACTTCCAAGTTTAACAAAGCTTGTTAGGCTTTCATTAAACTCCCCAAATAATATTTCAAACCTTGTTTGAAAGCTACGCATAATTCGCACTCACACACAGGCCTAAGGCTTAACGCTGAAAGCTTTGTCGAAAATGTCGATAACGCCGGATAAGAGCTCACATTCCTTCGCCACTTTTGAGACGTCTACAACTCAACAACAATATAATTTCACATCAAAAACAAATCAAAAAGTTCTAGCAATCATCTCTAAAGCTGATCTTGTTCCGAAACACCTCCTAAACACCAAAAATTCATCCAAAAAGCATATAATCTTATCCGAACTTCAAATCAGCATATAATATCAAAATATAATCCTTTTCAATCCTAATATTATCCAAAAACCTCGTACAACAATAGATAACACTTAGGAACCCAAATCACCATCAATCTTTCATAAATCTTCAAGAACACCTAACTTAATTTAATCGGGTAAAACTTTGATACATAAGCTGTGTAAAATTAATTTTATACAAGCATGTGTATTTACACTATAAATCAAAATTAAAACCTAAACCCTAAAAAAATAAACTCCAAACCCTAAATCCTAAACCCTAAATTCTAAATACTAACCTTAAATTCTAAACCCTATAACCCAAACCCCTAAACTCTAAACCCTAAACTAAACTCCTAACCCCTAAAACTAAAAGGTCTATATAAACTAAAATTTACACAGACTGTGTATTGAAGTTTTTCTCAATTTAACCAATATAATTAATTAGGAGAATAATCTTATAAAATTGAGTTTAGATTATTTAACCCCTAAAGAAACATCATAACCCTATCAAAATCAATTAGGTTTCCATTGCACATCAATATTTCATCAATATACCTCTTAAAACTCAATTTTTAATTAAATCTTTATTAATACAATAAAAACTATAGAAATGTAAGATTAAAAATACAAAGCATGTAGAATATCATTAAGAAATATCATCATATCTTGCTTTGATTGGGAAAATGGATTTGAATAAAATATCCCCAAAGTTTATGTGAATTTTGGTAGAAAATCATGTAAAGAAAACCAAATGATTTGCTAGAGTTTAGAAAGAACTTAGGAAGAGAAATAATTTAGAAATGTTTAGAAATCAAAAAAATGGATTTGAGAGAAAATAAAAAACTCACTTTTAGAAAATAACGGTCGATTGTTAAAATAAGAAATGAGGAGAAATTTTTTTATTAAAACAAATGGCTTAATTGTATCCCAAAGATTCTTAGCTTGTATATCCTTCAATTTTTGTTACCTAAAATATTTACAAAATAGTCACCGAATCTCAGTTAAAATTTCAATTGATTTAATTAAAGTCATGCGAACAAAAAAATTTATTTAATAAAATCATTAAATAATCCAAAATATTTTAACATATCGAATATATCAAAAATCATTTTATCAAACTTTAATAAAACATCAGAATTAATTATTTAGGTAAAGATCAAATTAAATCTTGAACTAAACCGACATAAATCATACTAAACTTCTAACCCGGATTTTGGGATGTTACAAACTACATGGTGCGGAAGTACCATATGTAGCCTCCACATATCCCAAAGTTCAGAACCCATAACTAGTCACCCATTCGGCCACTAAGGAGTTGTCAGGTGTTTCTGCCTCTAAACATACGGATTGCAAAAGGCCATATTTATCAACCCACACGTCATTCCAAAAATGCATCTGCTTACTGTCTCGAATATTCCATCAGACAATCTCTCGTACAATATCCCAAACAACAATAATACCTCGCCACAGACGCGAGCAATTCCTGGCCTAATGTTGTCGCGGGATTGCATTCGCTTTCAAAACATGTACCCATAATTCATCCGAATCAGGAATGAGTTGAAAACTAAGTTTTATAAGAACTACACTATTTTGATCGTGCAAATCTTTAAAACCTAACCCTCCATCAGCAAATCATTTTTGCATCATTGGACAGTTTACTAGGTGTACCTTTCGAGTATTCGGTGTAGAGCCCCATACAAAACCGCTTGACTCACTGACTTTGTGAGAGAAATCCGACCGACTAAGGACAGAGATCGAGTCGCCCAACCTGACAATCTACTTCTCATTTTATCCAGTAAATAACCATATGTTGCTTTCGTTACCCTTTGATGAAGAAGTGGGACACCCAAACACTTGCCAAGGTCCTGAACTTCTAAGATAATGAAGCCTCTAGTTGTATCTATATGCACATTAATTTCCTCAAGGGTAGAAAAAATATGGGTCTTCGCCACACTGATTCGATGCCCAGAAGAGGCACAAAATTGTTGAAAAATACGCTGGATCACTTACATTTTCTACGTTGAAGCTTCTACAAACAATACTAAGTCGTCAGTAAAAACAAGTGCGACAAACTAGGACCTTTTCGACTTAAATGAATTTGTCGCCACTCCCCCGTTGAAGTTGCTGAAGAGATAGACTGAGACAGTCTTTCTATACATAAGATGAATAAATACGCTGAGAGGGGGGCGCTTGCCAAGTTCTACGTGATGGTCTAAAAGTATCCTAAAGTTCGACGTTCCATAGAATCTATGTCGAAACGGATATAACGCATACAAAAATGAGTTCATTCAGAATTCCAGCATCCTCTAAAGTTCTCGATGAATTGCTTCTTCAATCTATCATAGACCTTCTCCAAGTCTACCTTAACCGCCATCCATCTCTTGTTTCCGACCTTTTTCTCATGGAATGTACAATCTCTTGCGCGAGAACAATGTTATCAGTTACATTTTATCCAGGAATAAAACTTGACTAATTCTCAGTAGCCCAATTTAGCAAAAACGGCTTCAAACGATTAACAATTACCTTAGTCACAATTTTGTAGAGGATTGTACATAAACTAATCTGTCGAAACTTGGTGAATTTCTCCGGGTTGGAACCTTGGGCCATAAAACGAGAAGCATTCTATTAACCTGTTCATCACAGTTCTCCCCCACAAAGATTTAACACACGAATTTGTGAACACTAGCTCCCACAATCTCCCAATTTATCTGATAGAACATGGTATGGAGACCATCCACTCCAGGTGTTTTTAATGGTGCCATAGCAAATATAGATTGTCTAACCTCTTCCATGGAAACCTCCAAAATTAATGGTCGCAAATCAGCATCAGCAAATCTAAAGAATGATCCACGCTGGCCACTGGCTGCATCTTGAGCAGTTTCGGTTGAAAACAAACTTGCATAGAATTCGGTTGCTTTGGATTTCAGAATGGCCGAATCAAAGCACCATTCCCCATTGTCCAACCGCAAGCCACTTCCATGGAAACCTCCAAAATTAATGGTCGCAAATCAGCATCAGCAAATCTAAAGAATGATCCACGCGGGCCACTGGCTGCATCTTGAGCAGTTTCGGTTGAAAACAAACTTGCATAGAATTCGGTTGCTTTGGATTTCAGAATGGCCGAATCAAAGCACCATTCCCCATTGTCCAACCGAAGCCATGAATTACATTCCATCATCGTCTAACCATCGTGGGTCGATGAAAGAACGAAGTGTTATGGTCGCCATTCTCTAACCACATGCTCCGTGATTTTTGATACCACAACTATTCTTCTTGTTTCAAGACATCATCCAATTCTTCTTTCAGCTCATGTTCAAGGCTTGAAAAAAACATTGAACATATTATCATTAATCATTCATATTTATGGATGGACTCCACTATTGACATGGTCGTCTACGTCAAGAAACATAAAACTTAAAGTAAGCAAAATCTGAACAGGTTCTTAGTGACTACATTCTCCAGAAGTAGACAAGTTTTGTATGTGTTGGCCTCCACTTTATATACAGTGGTGGTTCAGTGACTATAATCTTTTATTTTATGGTCACTAAAGTGCTGGTTGGTTAACAATGTTTTCTTTTCTTTTTATTTAAAAGTTAAATTCTCCCATTTTGTACTTTATCAGGTACGCCTGCTATGACAAGAGGTCTGATTTTGAAACCATTGCGGAATTCTTATCTAGAGCTGCTCAGATCACAAGTGCAGTTCAGAGAGATCATGGAAAATTGCGGAAAGAGTTTCTGAACTGTCTTTACAATAATAAAGATGTGGTGGATCTTCGGAACGGGTCGAGGCATTTGCAGCTCAGTTTGCAATGCCTGGATTTGATGATACTAGAAGCTTTTATAACGATGCTCCTTCTCATCATTCTACTGCTTCTCTTGCATACCCTCAATTATTTTTCTTGGGTATCCATTTATTTCCCATAAAATTTGTGTAAATTACAGCAAATAGGTCAACTGTTCTGCACATGTTTCAAACATTATAGTTTACAGAAATCACTTTGCTGAACTAGCTTAGCCATTAAATAATATTTTGATGCAATCATAGTTTATGAAGTTCACTGAGGCAACTTCCCCACACTTCCTGTTCGTTCTTTTCTTTTTCTTTTTTAAAAAAATTGTATAGTTTCAGTAATGGGTGAATAGGGAACAAAGGCTGGAGCCTTAAAAAACTAATGGTGAATGAATACAAATGGAGAAACATGAAATGTGGGTTGTTGAAAGGGAGAATGATACGCAACTTTGCCCCAAATTATGCACCACTCTTCCAATACCATGATTTTATTTTTCTTATGCCTAAACTTACCCAACTACCACCGCTATCTATCTCTCCTTTTTCTTTTCTTTTATTTATTTATTTATTTATTTATTTATTCACTACTTGACATTTGTCTGTTTTGTTTTTATTCTAAACTTGGTTTTGTTAATTAATTCAGCAGCCTTTCATGGAAGATGGAACCCTTGAAGGGAGGCAAGGCATGAATTTCCGGCCGGGTCAAAAAGCGTGATCCTTTGACATACGGTTTACAAGTGGAAACCTCCAAAATAATATCCAAATTATATACTCAACCCTCATTCATCTGCTTTGTTTCTTTTATTTATTATGTAACCTTAAAGTCTAATACTTATAAATTAAAGAGTATTAAGTATTTAAACACTCAAACTTAAATTTCATTGTATGTTGTAACAACAAAGCCAATAATCAAACTTAAAATTACTCTTTAAATAGTTTTTCTTTTTCAAATAACTATTTGAGCCATCCAATAACAAAATATGAACTAAATCAATAAAATCAGATCATTTAAATTTGATTAAAATTAAATTATTATTATAAAATTTCTGACTGAGTTGTGAGAATCTACTGATATTATTCAATCTGATCTTTTGCCTTGTATTCTCTTTTTCTCTTTTATTGTATACTCCACCGTATTAGTTATTGTGTCACATGTAGATTTTTCACGGAATTTTGGAAAGAAAAAATTGTACGGTGTAAAGTAATTTAAATGATAAATTTGTCCTTAGAAAGTTAACTTTTGTTTTTGTTGGAAAACTAAAAAAATAGAAAAGTAAATTTATGTTAAAAAAGTTAGTTGAGTTTTTTAAAGTGACAATTTGAGTGGGACATTTAAAACAAAAAAGTGACAATTTTATTGGGACATAGGGAGTATATACTTCTAGGGCGATCGTTCGATTGAGTCAAAAAGTTTTGAGTTATTCGAGTTGACGCATCATATTTCACAACTTAAACTTTATTTAAAATTTTTCGATTCGAATCGAGTTTTCGAGTTCCTATACAAATTTAATTGTAATTATTTATCATATTATAGTATGATTTGATTCAAATTTAAAAGACTTTCTCTTATCATGTAAGATATACATACATATATTTCTTCATAGCTTTTCATATGTAGCATATATATCTTCATATTTTTTATATTGGAATATATATATATATATATATATATTATTAGAAATTTGAGGGACCGACTAAAACTTAAAAATTATTCCGCTAAGTACTAAAAATTTCGAGTTTTTTTAATTTTCATTTTACAATTCAAACTTTATTTGAAATTTTTTGAGTCAAGTCGAATTTATAAAATTTTGAGTCGAGTGAAAAAAATTTAATTTTTTTTCAAGTCAAGTTTTGCCCACCCTATATATTCATTTTTTAAAAAGCTTGTTTAAGCCCACAATTACTCTGTTTCAGTTGGCATCATATCTTTTACCTCAGGATTTTGATGATAATATCTCCAAAGTAGAATCTAGTCAATGAATGGAAATAAATACACATTTGATTTTTAATGGAAAATGAAAAAGGGTACAAACAACAACCCGAAAAACAAGTGATTTGGTCCACCTTAACATTATGAAATTCCTACTCCTGTGTTTTGTTTTCCCAGTTTTCATTTCATCCTCTACCTATGAGTGCACAAATCCAAAAGTTTCTTCCTTCCTTCAACTATCTCATCAAAGAAATCATCAAGTTGGGATATAATGCTCTCGGCCCCACCTCTCAACACCCCAAAGCACCCTTTCATGTTATCCACTCTTTCCCTCATCATCCCTTCATCTCTTCTTTGGGTCTCCATTTCCTCTCTCACCTCTTCCATCGCCGTCTTCGCCCTCCTGTACTCATACATCAATAGCCCATTCATCCCCTTTATATCTTCCGCCACCCTCCGCTGCAGCCTCGCCGTTGAAATCATGAACGTTGATCCGAAGAATGTACACCTTTCGTATCCTCCTTTCAAGAAACTCGATTCCGGCCAGCAATACACCAGGCCGTACAGCAAGATCATCAGCAGCAATGAACCCACATTCCTCATTGCATATAACACTCCTCGAAAACCATTAAACCCGTTCAGCTTTGATTCTTTTGATACCTTCTCGTCGAACTTTAATGAAAGCTGTTGGATTCTCGTCTGCATCAAAGTTTTGTTCTCTTCTTCTAGTCCCAGAGCTTCCCTTCGGCACCCTGAAATTGCCCGGATTATCTGCTGTTTTAAACAAATATCAGACCATCAATTCAATGGTTAACAATTAAAAACCCAAAGGACTTAAAAGTTATGAGCTTTGGGGTATTCATTTAATAACCTGTGTGGAGAGCTGGGGGCTAAGACGTGGATGAGTGTCAAGAGAAGAAGTGATGTTAAATCCAGCAGAGTAGTAATTTTTCATGCCTGAAAGGCCTGACTTAAGGACATGGCAAGCTTCCCAAAGCTTGGAACTTTCGTCCATGTACTCATCAAGCCACTTATCACCAACGGGAAGGTGAAGCTTTTGGACAAGAAGTAGTAGCTGGGAATGGAAAGATCGAAGAAGGGATAGAACCCTTTGAAGGAATTGGGCTGACATGAAGTTATTCGAGAGATAAACACGTTCAAGATCATCTATGCCACGAATAAGGAAGGTGTAGAAGCCATTGGCAGAGCTTGTGGAAGATGGATCCATTGTTAAAGAGACAAAAGAAGAAGAAAAAAAGAGTTTTGAGAGTGAGAGTAAAAGAGGGAAGTGAAAAGGTTATAAAGAGGAGGATATTTAGAAGCTCAAGTCTCTAAGGTTGAGAATGTTGTTGGGAGCAATGAAGGATGTTTCGTACACAGGGGAAAGGATGATTGGTGATATACCATTTTCATTGTTTAATGGGGAAGAAAAATAAAGGCAGAGAAATAGAAATATAAACATATATATTAAAGAAATTTTAGGAATAGATAAATATATAGAAGGAATATATAATTAAGAGTAAATGGCACAAAGGCCTCTATACTTTGTCAATTTGACAATGTAGTGTCTCTACTTTCAATTTGTTTAATGTGTTCTTGTACTTTTGCTTTTGCTTTTGCTTTCGTGTTCTATTATATCCCTAAGTCTAACATCATTAATTGATTATGTAGCAAGACACATGACACACTCTTGTAATTTCAGGCGGCGTTTTCTCTACTTCTCTCCTATGAAACCTGTAGTCACCAATTTTATCCGACCCTTTAAATTTTATTCTTGTAAATATATTAGAGTTCGTTTATAAATTAGAGTCCATAAAAAGAGTCCATCAAAAAATAAAAGAGGAGTCCATGTATGAGTAAAGGCCCAATTGGCCCATTTTTTATTGAGGTACAAGCATTTTGTAACCAGAATTTGAAGTAATAAAACTTGAAGCCTTGTTGAGGTGCATTATCTTGTTATTTTTATATATTATTATTATATTCGTAGTGAAAGAGTAAGGAAAAAGGGTCATTATCGATCAAGTCGTTGTCGTTCGCCATCATGGTCGCCGTCGCGATTGGAATCGTCTGCCACCGTCAGTACCACCCGCATGCCCGCTGGAGTCATGAACGGAAATTATTTTGAACAGGGGTAATTAGGATCGGATATAAAAGAGGGAAGGTCTGATCAGGCTCGGTTTTAGATTAGAATGAAGAACACTAGGTTTACGGGTAGTGTTCTTGGGATTTTGGGTGTTTGATTGAAAAAAAAAAAGCAAATTTGGTTGAGTGATTTCATGTTTGTGAAGATCCGGATAATATTTTAGCTGAAGAACATGGGAGTGTTCTTGGTAAAAAAGGGGTTTGATCCAAAATTTTAAGATTTTCGGGTTTGGGGGTTTGATTGGGCCCTTTATTATTTATGCTATTTATTTACATTATTTATTTATTGTTAATATATGTGATGTTAGGATTAGAGCCTTTAATTTATTTATTTAGTTAGGATTCTTTTAAATAACTATAGCCCTTAGTTTAGGTTTCTTTAAAATTAATTATAGAATTAATGCCCTTTAGGTTTAAATATAAAATCTATACCGCAGAAAACTTCATAGGTTAGATCTTTTAAATTAGGCCAATAAATCACACTTTACATTTTTTAGGCTGTAAATAGGTTTTAATCAGGGTTAACTTAGATCTTTAAATAACTTAAATCTAGTAACTTCAGTAAATATCACCTCACTTAATACATCCTTAATTAAAGTAAAATTTAAAATATTAAAATATGTAGATATTGGGCTTAAATGTGAATAATGCATTTATAAACCCAAAAACATTAAAAAATATAAGTGATCAAATTAGCGCCATTTTTACGAGCATTGTGGGGTGCTAATCCTTCCCCGCATGTAATCGTGCCCCCCAAACCTTTGAGATTTCGTAATCCTTGGTTTGCTTTTAGGTTTATGGTCTACCTATTAAAAAAGGACCGGTGGCGACCCCGTTATCTCAGCTTGGCGACTCCAGTGGGGACTTTTGTAAGTGGGCACAACTTTTATTTGGTCACAAGGTATTTTCTTTTGCATTTTGGGTTTTGTTTGTTTATTTTGTTTGTGTTTTTTTTTTGTATATATTTGCAAAGTAATGTTTTTCTTTTTGCCTTTTTAGAGTGCATCATGACATGGGCCTCCTACCAGGGCTTAATCCCTTTAGGTGGAAGTTAGTAGCTCTGTCTTCATGAGTAATCCTTCGTATGGGCCAGTGAACACTTTTGAGGTGCAAAGTACCTAGGCCTTCATAAGTAATCCTTCGTATAGGCATAGTGAAATGCACCCCTCAAATCATGTTCGATACGCAAGCCTATTATAGGCCAGGATCGAACTTCTCACCTACCTTAGTAGGGGATGGGGTCGGTTCGAGTGCCCTTTAGACCATGAACCCACATGAATAAATATTCTAGAAAACCCACCAAATTAGAGCCATGCATGCAAACTAGGGCTTATATTTTTGTAATATGCCATGTGTTAATAATTTATTTTGCTGTACTAACCTTTTTCTTTTGTTGTGTGTTTATTTCTGTATTTGTTTAGCTTGCATCATATCATACACTGTTGGTATTCCAAAATGAAAGTCAATCCTTGATCATGAACCTTCGAGTGGCATTATCCAGCGTCAGTGTAACACCCATAACGTATAGTCGTAATACGAATATACATTACAGATGCTACTAAAACATGTACTGAAAACTGGCTTAATTTTTTTTATTGGTAAATAGCACTTTTCAAAATTTTCATTTGAAAACATTTATAGACAATCGTAGCTAGTTTTAACCCTGAATTAGTTTATAAATTATAAAAAATAAGTTATTTGAAAGAAAATTCATTCAGGGTGAAAACGTCGCTTACTGTCTAGATCCTTTCTTGTTTATAAAAAATTTTACGTGATAAGGTTTAAACATTGAGCCAACCCATTTTACTTTCATTGTACCAATAACATTATTTCATTTTCATACTTCATAATTTCTTATGCTTTCATATTTGTAAATTTTATACTTTTAAAGCTTACCAAACAGTTCTTTGAAAATATAATTACATGCCCACTAGTACTTGACCATTTTAAATATGTACGTACTTTCACTTACCGATAACTTGACTTCCAAATGAGTGGCTCCTCCTTGCTATGTATGATCTGAAGAACCTACGTGTGAAATAAAACACACGCTAAGTACGAACTTAGTGAGGCAATAAAACTTATGTATATAACATGAAATAATGAAATACAATATGTCATAATAAAGTGCATTTCATTTTCTCTGTAACATGGCAAGT
The DNA here is from genome assembly GCA_019671005.1 of Hibiscus mutabilis. Lineage (NCBI taxonomy): Eukaryota > Viridiplantae > Streptophyta > Magnoliopsida > Malvales > Malvaceae > Hibiscus > Hibiscus mutabilis. The sequence continues at coordinate 27,039,454 of CM033740.1, read as the reverse complement.
ATTTCACAATGAACTTATATCATGTATCTTTTTTATACTCATTATGTAACATACTTCACGATCATGTAACTCACTTTCATAACATCATATATCATAACATGGTCATTGATTTTATCATGTAAACATTTGCATGATATGTATTCTATCATGAACATACATTTATTATGCAGTCATTTGCATATACTTTATCATGATCATACTTTGTCATGCAATCATTTGCATATCATGTATTCTTTCATATACTTCATGTGTCATGTATCGTATAGATCATGTATCATCACTATCATGTGATTCATGTATCATCATGCAGTCATTTGCATGCTCGTGATTTATCATATAACCTTCTTGTATTCTTATTAACGTGTCTGGCTAGAGGCCGAGGGAAACCCTGTAGCCTATCTACACCGTAGTGCTTTGTATAGTACTTACTCGAGAGGACGCTCTTTGCTCCTCATATAAGGACACTCTTTGCTCCTTATATCAAACACATCGTTAGTGCCTTTTGCACTATGGGGTTGGATCCCCAAGGTGTATCTTGTTTCATTTAAATCTTGTCATTATCCATATTTCATGTATGCATAATGCATCATCATTTATGCAACAATAGTTCGTACCTGGTATTCCATCAAGCTTGCCATGTCGAGCATTGTATCATATCATGTATTATAGAGAAATGCAATGCCATTTTCAATGTAATGCAAACATTTAGAAATGCACTCACCTGGGCCATTTATTAACGTGTTTCACTAAGCTCTATTCGATCTTTTCCTTTATAGAACCTCAAATCTTCTTTTTGTTTTGAATCCAACTTCATTTATCACATGCATGTAAATAAACATTTGTTAAACTCACATCTAACAATATTTCAATTAGGCTATCTAAGTATTCAACATAAAAATTTCCATAAATTTATTCATTCCTTATACTGTCAAATACCTCATTTTGGTCCTTAATAACCATCTCAAACTTTAAATAATTCTTCCAAATTTACTAACTAATTTTAGATACAAAATATCTAAATTTTCATTTCTGGCAGCTTTTACTACCTTTAAAGATTTATTTCTATAAAATAATCTAAAACTCGAAATCTGATTCCGTTTGTTCTGAAATAAACTAGATTCATGAGGATTTTCACCCATATAAATTAATAGCCCAGATTCAACTTGTACGATTTATGGTAAATTTTCAAAGTCAATTTCCAGTGCTAATTTCAGAACAGACTGGTGCTATGTTTTCTGACCTTTCGTCACTTAAAAATTCATATTTTTTTACTCGGAACTCAAAATCAGTTTCCATTTGTTGGACACGAAATTACACGAATAAATCTTTACATCGGTATAAAATTCACCATCTAACCCTTTTCATAGAATTTATGGCGAATTTTCAAACTCACTGCCAAAATGCAGTTTTACACAATTTCCATACATAGCTTCAACTTTTATACTAACTTCTCCCTACTCCTCTACTTATTTTTACCAATTGTTCATTATGGTCCTTAATGACCATTTTGAACATAAAACAATTGTTCAAGCTCAATTTAAATAATTTCCAATACTACCTCTTCATTTTGGACTAATATCCTTTTAGTCCTTAAACTTTATAAGAATGGCATTTTAGTCACTACTTTTACATTTGTACATTTAATTCATGTAAAAACCTAATATTTACTCATTTTATCATTTCTAGAAAATTTCCACTAATTTCCAATCTTTATCAATTCAACCTTCACAAAAATTCTTTTTTTCAAAAAGGTCCCTAAACTTTCCTTCCTTGTCATTTCAATCCTTTTAACTTCCTTTCACTCATTAAGCATCAAATCTATCAAGTATTCATAAATTTAAGACTAATCCTATAACTTTCTTGAATTTTTGAAAAGGCCCCTAAATTTTCAAGAATTGGCAAATGGTCCTCCAATTTCCAAAAATTTCCATTTTGATACCTAATTACCAAATCAAGCTAATTTGATCATATTATTAAGAATCACTCTTCAATCCCGCTTCAAAACAATAATTTCCACAAGTACCCCTTTATTTCTTCAAATTGCCGAATAAATCCTCAAACCTTTAAAAATGTTCAATTTGGTCCTAAATTGTCAATTCAAGCTTGAAATAACATCTTCTATTCATTTCCTTCATCAAATAAATTTTGATAATTTAGTCCCTAATATTCCATAAAAATTCAAATTGGTCCCTAATAGAAATTTAATCTTCAAACTTCAAAAATTAAGTTCTAACATCAACATAAAGCTTCAAACAACTTAAATCCTTTAATATCATCATCAATTCTCAAACCCCTAACAAAACCCTAAATTTCAAGATTAGGGTTTACAACTTCCAACATGAAATTAACTTGATTTCAAGCTTGTTTTCATCAAAACAAATCTTAATTCACTATCTACTACAACAATTCTAATAAAATTTCATGAAACCCTAATTTCTCTCTCTTCAAACCCTAACTCAAAAATCATAATTCCATGAAATTTTACTATCAAAATATAGAGAATGAAGAGTAGATCACTTTACCTTAAACAATCTTGCTTGAATTCTTGATCAAAAGCCTTGAAAATAAACTAGGAAAATTTTGGTATTTCCCCCTTTCTTTCTTGGCTATTCGAACAGCCCAAGGATGAACAAAAAATGTTTGTTCATCTTTTAAACAATCCACATGTTTAAAGATTGAAATGAGTTTTTAATTCATTTTAAATAGTAAAATTACTAATTTGCCCTTTTATTATAATGGCCAATATTCAATCTCATCAACATCAATGGCCATGATTAAATCCATGTGTTTTTTCCCTTTCATAATTGCCCTCAAAGTTCCAAAATATTTCAAAAATGCCATCCATGACAAATGACCAATTTTCCCTCCAACTAGACTTTATTTACAACAAGTCTTGAAAATTGCCATTCCATTAAAATTGAACCAAATTGGTTCCAATCCAACCAGCCATGTCTCAAAATATCTTATATTTTTATTTATGGCATTTATTCGATCCAAATATTCAAAGTTCACTCAATACAATTTCCAAATTTTCTTTCTACGAACTTTAAAGCTTTATAGCCACTACTATAGGCCTCGTACGAAAAATCTGAGTAACACGAAAGTGTCACTCTTGGGGGGAAACTATTCATTTACGGGGTTAAAATACATAACTTTTGAAAATTACTCTTTGATCCCTGAACTTTTCCAAAGTTTATACTTTAACTACCAAACTTTCAAATTTTCCATTTTAGTCACTAAACTTCAATTCCCACTCCAATTTTCCTCAAACTTTTACCAACTTTGAAAGTACCCAATTTAACTCACTATCTATCACATGATACTTTTAAACCTAAAAAATTTCCTTTTATAAAGACTTAGACTGAATTTTCTTAACTCAGTCTATTATTCCGATAGTTATCGAAAATCTCCATAAAATAAAATTTCTCTTAGAAATCCTTTATCGACAAACCATTCGAATATTCTTTACTTTTTCTAAGTCCAAAATATCAATTAGAAACATTTTTATGGGACCTTCCCGGAGGTCACCCATCCTAACATTTTCCTAGCCTGAGTATGCTTAACAATTCTATTCAATCCAAATTCAATACTTTCTACTGTATCTTAATTCTCAAAACTGATATCAAGGTTCTTATTTCGATCAGATTCACCCTTATACTGAATAAAATCACTTGTTGGGAGAAATTTACACTTTAGTCCCCAAACTTTTCCCAAGTTCACACTTTAACCCCCTAAACTTTCAAAAATTACAATTTGGTCACTATTCCAAAAATTGGGATATTAGAGTCAAGGCTTGTCGTCCAAACACAGATGTCAAAAATGAGTCCCTAAAGCTTCAACGCCAGCATGGTGACAGTGTACAGAGAGACACAGTCTGAAACTTGGCAAGACAGATACATATAGGCCTACCACAGAACAACCTGTCCAAGCTGGTCATTTTGTAGGAAAGTTTAAAGACCCAAGACCAAGCCATATTCGCTAGGAAATTCAGGGACATAGCCTTGTTAATCAGAGTGAAAGTGGATGAGCCCATGATTTCAGCAACCATTAAATTTTGGGACCCAACATAACGTTACTTTGTCTTTAACTAAGAAGACATAACCCCCACCGTTGAAGAGTTTGAAAAACCAGCATTGAAACACATCAAAGGAGAGGAAAAGCAGCCAGAATGATCATATTTTTTTAGGTTTCAATAATGTGTACATGAACTTCATGACAAATGAAACATGTTTTGATTTTGAAATATCAACAATCTTGCATCATCCTCATTTGCATCGCATTTTCGCATCTTATTGATGGTTCGAAACATTTTGAGGTCTATCAAAAGGTGTTGTTATATGAAACCTGATTAAAGCTCATGTCAGGTAAGTTTCGATCTCGTTGGTTCGGATCATTTATAGTTACTAATGCACTTTTCATGGCACAGTGGAAATTAAAATCTTGGATTCAGACAAAAGCTTCACGGTCATGGCGAACATGACCAACTCCAAGATAGAAGGAAGTGATTTCCAAAAGAGGTCTCACCGAGGCAAAAGAAAAGCGAGCATTAATGCAAATGATGGACCTGAAATGGAAAAGATATGATTCAGTATGAGACGTTCATTTTTAGTCAGCAACCCTCTATTCAAAAGAGGATTGACCCATCAGTGATGAAATCATAGTTGAAGATTGAAGGGGGCATCACCTTGTGTGAGGAAGGTTTTTATCCTCTGCACTTTCAAACAAAGAAAAAACATCTCCTACACTTTCAAACGGAGATATCAAGACGTCATCCGCACTTTCAAATGGGGACATAAAAGCATCTCCGCAGTTTCAAACAAAGATCCAAAGTCTCTTCTTAGAGTAAAGCTATTGAGATATCCTTTGTACCTTCAAACGGGGATACCTCCTAAAGACATAAAGACTCTTATGCACTTTTAAATGAAGAGCAAAACATCTTCTACACTTTCAAATGAAGATATCAAGACATCCTCTGCACATTCAAATAGGACCGTAAAAACATCTTTGCACTTTCAAATGAAAATCCAAAGTCTACTCTTAGAACAAAGCTATCAGGGCATCATCTACACTTTTAAACAAGGATACCTACTAAAGACATAAAGTATCTTCTGCACTTTCAAACGAAGAGCAAAACATCTCATGCACATTCAAACAAAGATATCAAGACGTCCTTCACACTTTCAAATGGGGCCATAAAAACATCTTCGCACTTTTAATCAAAGATCCAAAGTCTCTTGTTAGAGCAAAACCACCAAGCATCTAGCACCTTCCCCTAGCCATGTGCCCCGCTTCAAGCGTCCAGCGAGAAAGCATGAACCACCCCATCCATAGTAAACTCCTTCATAGTTTTCTTTACTTTTTTTCTTTTGCATTTATTTTCATTGAGGGAAATGTTTTCTCAAGTTTGAGGCAAGCATGTCCATAGTTAACAGTTAGTTTTATTTTATTTGGTCTTGCAATTTAAGGTTGCTATGGCATTGGTAGTTTGAGTATGTTGTTTAAATTTATTATGATGTCCTATAATGATGACTTGTGCTTAATTGATAGCAATTAGTTAAAAGCTCTAGTGATTGGAACTTAGGGTTGATTATGCTGAAAATTATACTTGACACGTTGCATGTTTTCAAACACTTATGAAGCCTTAGAAAATTTTAGGTCGACTCTCTGATGCCTTAGCATAAATTGATAATAATGAACTGAATGTTTAATGTTAGCATAAAGGCTAAAAACTGAAACTCCCAAAAAAATCAAGAAAAAATAATGAAAAAAATGAATTTAAATGTAAACTCGATGCCAAAGGCAAATTGTTAAGGGACACTCTAATATGCTTTGCTAGCTTGGTACACTAGGTGAGTTATGTTTGCTCCATTTAACTTTCCCTGGTAGGAACAATAGTACTAGCATAATAGTGAATAAAAGTATTCACAGGATGCCTCTGCTAGTAGGGCTCGGGGATGAGGTATTTGCTCCACTTCATTTTCAGGCCTGAAGAGTAGTTGTGATAAGCCGATGCCCCAAGGATACAATTTAATGAACTAAATAACTAAGAGTAAAATAATATGATAAATGGAAAGAAAATGCTAGGTAAGAATAGAGAGCAATCCTAAAAATTCTTTATGGTCATTAAGTATTGATTGTATGCAACACAGCACACACTTCACTTATAGTGGAATCGATCCTAGGAATGAACATGTTGAGCTTTGTTATATTGCATATATCTTTTATTTTTTTTTAGGATTAAAAATGTTGTGGTGTGTTCAGATTATTGATGCCATAATATAGTTTCTTTTTTTAGTTTTGCATGTCATTGCTGGAGGACAAGCCATAGCTTGAGTTTGGGGTGTGACAACTCTGTTGAAAACCTATATTTTACGCTTTTTTATTTGAGTTGTTGTATGAAATCAAGCTCATATAGTTTCATTTAGGTCTAGTTTGCATTAATTTTAGGAATTTAACTTTGTGCTTCAATAATTTATATTTGGATGCTATTGATGGGAAAGGTAGGGCATTTTAGTGGTGTTTGTTCTAGAAACTATGAAGTAGTAAAGTGCCAGAGAAGTGGCGCAGTGCCCTCTCGTGATCACTAACTCATCACAATCATAGAACTTGTTAAATTTCAACAAAGGCCATTTTCTGACTCTACATCACTTCAAGAGATGAGGCAAGGATTGAAAGAACTTAATTAACAAAGAAGTCAGAGGGTTTCTCTGAGTAAAGGAAAGATATAATGTCGATCAAATTCACATGACTTGAAGGTTTGAATAGGGAATTAACAACAAAATTTTGGGGCAAAATTTTGTTGGGCATGAAGATCGATTTAATACTTCAAATGCAGAAATTAAGAAGAAAATCTTAAAAAGAATTTCATGCATCTATGCATATCCATTAATCACGAGTTTACATGAATGTACACATCTTTGCATCACATAACATGCCCATGCCTCATCTTAATCATAACATTATTATAAAGCATTCACACAGGAAGTCAAGTAAGCAGAATCCAAGAAGGCAACTTCGACAAGAATTTCATGTATCTTTGTATCAACTAGGAAAACATGTACTTACGTGTCGTCTACATTTTTCATAAAATGAAGATTTCTTAATTCTATCCTTTCTTAAGGATGTTTCTCTCAAAACACAAAAGAATTTCTTAATTCTATCCTTTCTTAAGGATATTTTTCTTAAAAACGCAAAAGAATTTCTTAATTCTATCATTTCTTAAGGATTTTTTTTTCTTAAAACACAAAAGAATTTCTTAATTCTATCCTTGCTTAAGGATGTCTTTCTTAAAACTACAAGAATTTCTTAATTCTATCCTTTCTTAACGATGTTTTTCTTAAAAACACAAAAGAAATTCTTAATTCTATCATTTCTTAAGGATGCTTTTCTTAGAACACAAAAGAATTTTTTTAATTTTGTCCTTCCTTAACGATGTTTTTTCTTAAAAACACAAAAGAATTTCTTAATTCTATCATTTCTTAAGGATGTTTTCTTAAAACACAAAAGAATTTCTTAATTCTATCATTACTTAAGGATGTTTTTTTCTTAAAACCGCAAGAATTTCTTAATTCTATCCTTGCTTAAGGATGTTTTTCTTAAAACACAAGAATTTTTTAATTCTATCCTTACTTAAGGATGTTTTTTCTTAAAACCAAAAGAATTTATTAATTCTATCCTTTCTTAAGGATGTTTTTCTTTATTCTCCTTGGGTTCGAAGAAGCAAAAAATGAGACAATAGAGATGACCATTTGTGATTATTTTGTCAACCAAGAGTGCAAGATCACTGGATTGAGTGAGCAAATGCGCAAAGACCAAATGAAACGAGAATTGAAAACTTTTTCTCACCATATAATACATCGTGCATTCATGGGTTAGGCATCCCTAGGAGTATGCAAACTCATCACAGTATTTTGACAGGAATATAAGGACCATTTACAGAAGGGGTAATAAGCGAACGACACCTTATGCCACTTCGTTTTTCAACAGAAGTAGTAGGCGAATGACACTCTATCGCTTCAGGGGTAGGACACCCACATCCTCTTTAATCGGAGTAATAGGAGAATGACACCCTATCACTTTAGGGATAGGACATCCCATCTTCTGAAGGGGTAATAGGCATTTTGTAAGGAAAAAGGGTCATTACCGATCAAGTCGTTGCAGTTCGTTGTCGTGATCGCCACCGCAATTGGAACCTTTCGTCGCCGTCAATACCACCTGCATGCCCGCTTGAGTCATGAACGGTAATTGTTTAGAACAGGGTAATTAGGATTGAGTGTAAAAGGGGAAAGGTCTAATCGATCCCGGGTTTAGATTAGAATAAATAACACTAGGTTTACGAGTAGTGTTCTTGGGATTTTGGGTGTTTGATTGAATAAAAAAACAAGTTTAGGTGAGTGGTTTCATATTTGTGAAGATCCGGGTAATGTTTTAGCTGAAGAACAAGGGGAATGTTCTTGGTAAAAAAAGGGGTTTGAACCAAAATTTTAAGATTTCTGAGTTTGGGGGTTTGATCAGGCCCTTTATTATTTATGCTATTTATTTATTGTTAATATACATGATGTTAGGATTAGAGCCTTTAATTTATTTCCTTAGTTAGGATTCTTTTAAGTAACTACAACCCTTAGTTTAGGTTTCTTTAAAATTAATTATAGAATTAAGGCCCTTTAGGTTTAAATATAAAATCCATAGCATAGAAAACTTCTTAGGTTAGATCTTTTAGATTAGGCCAATAAATCACACTTTAGATTATTTAAGCTGTAAATAGGTTTTAATCAGGGTTAACTTAGATTTTTCAATTACTTAAATCTAGTAACTTTAGTAAATATCACCTCACTTAATACATAATTAAAATAAAATATAAAATATTAAAATATGTAGATATTGGGATTAAATGTGAATAATACATGTATAAACCCAAAAACATTTGAAAATATGAGTCACCAAATAAGCGTCGTTTTTTATGGGCGTTGTGGGGGTGATAACCCTCCCCCACATGTAATCGTGCCCCTGAACCCTTAATATTTCGTAATCTCTAGTTTGCTTTTAGATTTCCAATCTACCTATTTAAAAAGGACCAGTGGCTACTCCGTTATCTCAAAACCCAACTATTGTCACCCATAAGCCTTTCATCCATTAGTGCCCCTTGTATGCAATCTGTTAAAGTGACACCACTTCATGCTTTGTTTGTTCCATCTAGGACAACCAATAGTGGATACTGAAATATGTTTAGTTCGGGTAATTTTCCCTGCCATCCACTTTTACATCTAACAATGTCATTCTGATAACATTGAGTCTTAATTCATCAAAGACTGTTGGACCTAGTCAGATCAAGGGGGTGGAAAAGGTTGTATTAATAGCCAAAATTGAGGATAAAAAGAAGAAAGATTGTGTTTTTGGTGTGCATCAAAGTACACTCCTAGTTACATATGCACCATCTCTCAGATGTACCGGACTATGGTTGAAGGGTTAGAAGAAGAATTCTGCTAGAAATGTTTTCAGATTGTGAGGAAAATAAGGGTTGAGGGCTTTGAAGGGTCTAGTATTATCCTTGTAGGCTATGTGGGAAGCAACTGGCTTTGTGTCGATTTTGCTAACGCTTGGCAAAAGAATGAGAATTCAATGTAAATAGGCAAGAGATAATGTAACCCCCTTGACTCGGTCTAGTCGCAAGATCGACCTGAGCAAGCTACATTAGGGTTTGCTGAGACAAACCCAGAATATTTACATTGAAAATGGTCTCTTTTTTTATCTTATCTAAATGCATTTTTAATTCCTAATGTGATCATGCTGGTTATGGTGAAAGATTCAACTCAATAGGGCGTCAATTTGACATCCAGTTGTATGAATTTGCAAAATAGGGACTAAAATATAACTTCCAACAATTATGGGTTCAATCATGAAATTAAGGTTACCAGTCCATAATTAGTCACATTTAATACCTTCAGGTTAATTCTCAATTTAAAATAACCATTCAAACTCATTTAATTGCATAATTATAGAATATGGACTAAATTGCAAAGAATACAAACTTCAGAAGGCATCCTAACTGAAATAACAACTGGCGTAACGGTATTGGCACTTGCCGTATTGCAACGGGGTGAAATTGTAAAGGCGTACCGATACAGTCCACAAGCGAATCGGTACGAGTAGGTGAGTTCAATAATCTTGGATTCCAGTAGTCAAAGGGCGTACCGATATGGTAACCCGTGTACAACACCAGGCCTATTTACCAGCTATGTGTACCGATACGATCCCTAGGCTTATCGGTACGCCAAGGCAATTTTGCCCAAATTGAGCTGAGACAGGTCCCCGCGTACCGATCCCTGAGGACCCGTACCAGTACGAACAGACTCGTAATGACCTCTTGGTCCAACATATGACACTTTGGCTCAATCTAGCATACTCCAAACTATATGAAATCATCATGTAACTTCACAAACATCAAATCCTAAAGCATAGCAGAATGGTAGAAGCTCAAACACAACATCTCAAATCCAAACATTACTCCTATAGGCATAGTTTCTACTCAAGCATGCATAATGTTTCTCAACCCCACAAGACCAAATATTATGCATCATACAAGTCCAAAACATCAAACCAAACTTGTACAAACAGGGAGTATCCAAAATAAACCTCTCAAATACAATAAAAACCATATGTTTAAAATGTCCCAATCCTTGGATCTCCTCTTGCGTACTTGCTGTCCGACAAGCCTATTTCTCTGCATTGATGAGAAAGGAGTGTGTAAGCTATAAACTTAGTGAGGGAAATCTCAAAAACACTCATCAATGCATTTAAATCATTTTAATTCAAATCAATTTATAAGTCTCATAGCAAAATTATCTCATGCTTCAATAATCTCTTCAAATATGCACATCTAAATCATTTGCAACACATGTATCATGGATTCTATCACAAACCTCAATTTAAGCTTCATATGCCAAAATCTATGTAACAAGCTTAAAGAGCATCTCATGTATAAATCACATTATACAAATATAATTCATTTCTCATGATTCATTAACTCATATCCTGGCTTACAAGTGACTCAAAACTAGAACCATTTCATTTATAAAACATATTGGATACACGAATTTCCCAAGTGGTTCCTACGACCACTTGACATACATCCTCGAACCGGACCAACGAAACAATTACCCACCTCAACGATTATGATGTATAAATCCACCAGCGGGAGAAAATAGAACAATTACCCACCTCGACCACTGTGGTTCTCATGGTGGAGCAACAGAACAATTACCCACCTCGACACACATGAGTCGACTTATTATAGTTCACTTTAAAACCTATGGCTAGCCAACTATATCCGATAACATTTTAAACTCAGCCACTTGCCAATATATTCATTAAAACAACATTACTTCACTATTTTATATATGCATCAAATCAATCCAATTTCAAATACATCAAACCATGTATTTTTGTAAACATTAAATACTTTCATAAAACCATATACCATTCTCATTAGTCATCATATATGATCATTTGCAACATCTTTCATTTCTAAAACATGCATAATAGAGTGAGTAATCAAAACCATAACCATGTGCATGAGATTTTATTTTGCAAAACCGAAATCGAGAGAGAGCTCAACCAATACTTACTTCCGAGTTTAGATAAGTGTTTCAAACTTTATCTAAACTCCCAACAACCATCTTCAAACCTTTTAAAAGCAATGACATGTGTTTCCATTCACCAACAATCCAAATCTCACTAGTCGATGCAAGAATCAAGCTTCTAAAGCTTCTGCAACCTCTTTAAAAGCTGTCAGACTCAAATCCTCAGCTTCACCCAATCAAAAATAGAGGATTAAAGCATTTTCATGCACCTCTAAATTCCAGCAACCAACAACACAAGTTCTCTTCACAAGAATCCATCGAAACCCTCTCTAAAACAACATAACTCATCATCAAACCTCATATACACAAAGCCCAGCCAAAACTCATTGATTCTAACATCTTAACAACATCAATTAACATCCAAAATCGTCTTGATTACGGCCTTATTCCTCCAGCACCTCTACAGCACCAAGATCACACCAAAATCTAACTATTCACAACTTAGAAAACTAGCAATTCACATAGTTTCAGGATTGCTTTAATTTATCACTTCTTTCAACATTAAAACTCTTCTAAATAAAGGTCTAAATCAATTAGATTCATCACAAAATAGATCCAAAATAGTATCCAACAAATTTCCATATAAAAACTCAATTTAATTACCAAATCCATGTTTAAATCATAATTCCATGACATAGATTAGTTGTAAAGGATCAAGAACTTGGGAATTTAAATAAAGAACCTTTAATTAGAAGAGAGAAATAAAAATCACCTCTAATTGCTGATTTCCCCCTTAATTGGCAAAGATTGGTTGAAATCCAAGTAGATTTTTTGCAAGAATCAAAGGAAATCAAGTAGACCAAATCCATGTTTAAATCATAATTCCATAACATATCTATTTTCTTTTACTATTAAAAACCAATTAATATACTTTAAAAATAGCCTAAATTAAGGGAAAATCTGATGGAAAATTTTGGTCAAATAACTCCTTAAAGATTCTAAGTTTTGACCCTTTTACGATTTAGTCACCAAAAATAGTTTTGAAAACTTTACATTTTAGTCACTAGACCAAAATGTCCCAAAATTAGATTTAATTACTTCAAATTGAATTTACCAAAATACTTAAAAATTAATTAAATATTTTCTAGCATTTTTCCATATTTTATTTTAGCCAAAAATAATTTATTAGAATTTATTTCCTGAAACTAACTCGAATTGCCTAATCCAGTTCCCCGAGTCGTCTACCCAATCCGATTAACATCTAGGCCCAATTTCAGGGCGTTACAACTCTACACCTCTTAAGAAATTTCTTCCTCAAAATTTACTTGGCAGAAAAAGGTGAGGGATCTGCTTGAACATGTCCTCCCTACTTTCCCACGTGGTTTCCTCAACACCATGATGTCGCCACATCACTTTCACCAACTCTATGGTCTTACCATGAAGTACCTTGCTACTTGAATCCAATATTCCCACCAGCTCCTCATCCCTCCAAAGCATCGACACATGGAAAGCGTCATGTATCTTCTCTAACTCAGCAAGCAACCTTAATCTATATGCAACTGGACCAACACGCTCCAACACATCGTATAGCCCAATAAATCTAGGACTTAACTTTCCCTTCCTTCCAAACCTCATCACCTTCTTCCACGGTGAAACCTTCAAGAACACACGATCACCAACTGCATACTCAATCTCCCTTCACTTTAAATCAGCATATGACTTTTGCCGATCCGAAGTCGCCTTCAATCGATCACCTATAAGCTTCACTTTCTCATTGGTATCCTTCAACATATCCGGCAAATAAACATACTTTTCTCCTGCCTCCACCAGCAAAGTGGCGTGTGACTCCTTCTACCATACAAAGCCTCGTACGGTGCCATATGGATGCTAGATTGATAAACATTGTTATAGGCAAACTCAACCAAAGGTAACTGCTTCTCCCAAGATCCTTGGAAATCAATGATGCAACACCACAACATATCTTCCAACACTTGGATAATGCATTCAGACTGACCATCCATTTGAGGATGATACGAGTTACTGAAATTAAACCATGTACCCAAAGCCCTATGCAAACTCTTCCAAAACCTTACTGTAAAACGCATATCTCTATCCGATACAATATACTTTGGCACTAAGGCAACCTCACAATCTCAACAATATACAACTCCGACAAGTTGTCTAAAGTATACGTCGTATGCACAACCAGAAAATGTGCACACTTCGTAAACCTATCTACAATCACCCAAACAGAATTCTTCTTTGATGGCGTCAAAGGTAAACCAGACACAAAATCCATGGTAATTCTCTCCCACTTCCATTCTGGAATCTTCAATGGTTGAAACAACCCTGAAGGAAACTAATGCTCAGCCTTAACACGTTGACAAACCATAGAACATGCAATATAAGCTGCAACATCCTTTTTTAAACTAACCCAAAAATACTCATTCTTCAAGTCTTGATACATCTTTGTACTTCTCGGATGCATAGAAAAAGGACACAAATGCGCTTCAGACAAGATAGTGTGCCTCAACTCTTCATCCTTCGGCACCACCACTCGATCCTTATAACACAAAACACCTTCCTCGCTAAAGCAAAAATCTATCTAATTGCCGTCTATAATATCCTTAACATGAGGTACCAGGGATTCATCAAACGATTGCTTCTCTTTGATTAAGTGCAACAATGATGGCTTCACTTGCAACTCAGCAAATAAACCACCATCGCACGTTACACTCAATCGAGCAAACATCGCCCTCAGCTCAACCGCAACCTTCCTACTCAAAGCGTCAGCTAAAACATTAGCCTTACCCGGATGATACTCGATTGTCAAATCATAATCTTTAAACAACTCCAACCTTCTACGTTGCCTAAGATTCAACTCCTTTTGCGACATTAGATATTTCAAACTCTTGTGATACGTATACACAGTACACTTCTCGCCATAGAGATAATGCCGCAAAATTTTTAGCGCAAACACCACCGCAACAAACTCAATATCGTGCGTAGGATAGTTGCGCTCATGCACCTTCAATTGTCTAGATGCATAAGCTAAAACTCTTCCTTCTTGCATCAACACACACCCCAACCCAACGTAAGATGCATCGCTATACACAACAAACTCCTTCCCTGACTCAAGTTGAATCAAGATTGGAGCTTGTGTCAAGGCTTGTCTACTCTCCGTCCACTCAAAACTCACATCCTTTTTCAACAATTTCGTTAAAAGAGCAGCAATCCCCGAGAATCCATCCATAAATTGTCTATAGTATCCTGCCAACCCCAGGAAACTACGAACCTCCAACACCGACTTTGGTTGCTTCTAATTCACAACAACTTCAATTTTCTATGGATCCACATGAATATCCTCGTTTGAAACAACATGACCAAGAAAAACCACCTGCTTGATCCAAAACTCACATTTACTCAACTTGGCATAAAGCTTATTGTCCAACAGAACTTGCAACATATTCCGTAGATGTCGATCGTGATCTTCCTCAGTATGGGAGTACACAAGAATGTCATCGATGAAGACTACCACAAATTGATCCAAGAATTCATGGAACACCCGGTTCATCATATCCATGAATGCTGCCAGTGCATTTGTCAACCCAAACGGCATTTCCAAGAACTCATAATGCCCATAATGCGTGCAAAAAGCTATCTTCGGCATATCTTTATCCTTCACCCTCAACTGATAATACCCAAACCTCAAATCAATCTTAGAAAACAATGTAGAACCCCTAAAATGATCAAACAAATCATCAATCCTCAGAAAAAATATACTTATTCTTAATCGTTAGCTTGTTCAGTTGCCGATAATCAATGCACATTCTCATCGTGCCATCTTTCTTTTTCACAAACAACACCGGTGCTCCCCAAGGTGACACACTTGGCTGAATGAAAACACAATCTAACAACTTCTATAACTGCGTCTTTAACTCCTTCAACTCTTTAGGTGCCATACGAAATGGTGCAATCGACACTAGAGCCGCATCTTCGTATTTCTCAATACAAAATTCCATCTCTCTGTCCGGCGGAAAACTAGGCAACTCTTCAAGAAAAACTCCTAAAAAGTCACAAATTGTACGAATATCTTGGGCACACACTTCCTTCATATTAGGATTCATAATATAGGCTAAATATGCTTGACCCCCATATTCCATCATATTCCGCGCTTCCAATGACGAAACAACAATGGACAAGAATTTGACATTCTCGCCCACAAACACTACTTCATAATCCTCTGCAAGTTTTAGCGAAACTCGCTTGATCTCAAAATCAACTACAGCTCTATGTTTAGACAACCAATCCATCCCCAAGATTACATTAAAAACAAAAACGGTAACTCTATCAGGTCAGCCGTAAACACATATCCTTGAACCATCAAAATGCACTTCCTATACATCTTTCTAGCAACTACGGTCTCACCAAAAGAATTGGTTACCTTCATACCAACATCTAACACCTCTACAGGAAGGTCTAGCAAACAAAGATGCTTGTGCAGGATATATGAATGCATAGAACCATAATCAATTAAAGCAAGCATAGGTATGGACTGCAAAATAAAGGTACCTACAATCATGTCAGTATCATTTCTTTCCACCCTATGCGCAAAAACCCTTACCAGTCCACCTCTCTTAGGCTGAACCGCTATGGTGTTGTCCACCACCCTCTGTTCATCTTCCCTACGCTGGAAATGTCTACGATCGTGCCCATAGCCCCTCCATGGCATACCACCAGGTGCAGGAACCTGACCTTCCCTGGCTAACTCCAGACAGTCTCGTCTGATATGATCCCGTAATCCACAGCTCCAACAAGTGCCCTGAGCACCCCAACACTCCCCTAAAATGCCTCCTACCACATCTCCTACGCTCAGGCACTCCAGCATGGGTATTCTGACCCTGGTATTCACGTCCAGCATAATGTCTTCTACGTCTCTGCTCCAGACGGTACCTTCTATCCCTACTCCTCTTATAACAATCTTTTTTGACATTCAATTTAGCACTCCTTTTTTTCCCGTAGAAGAACTCCCAAAACGAGCAGACAACCCCAAATTTTGTTCTATGTCCTTAGCTCGAGAAACCAGAACATCAAACTATGTATACTCTATAGCTAATATGTATGTCTTCACCTCCTTGTCCAACCCATAACAGAACTGATCACATCACTTTTGCTCATTCAAAACCAGTTCAGGAGCATACTTGTTGAGCTAGACAAACTGGATCTCATACTTGGAAACAGACCTGTTGCCCTGCTCTAAAGCTATAAACTCCATCTTCTTCTCATCCTAATATCGAGATCCCAAATACTTCTTCTGAAAAGCAGCACAAAAGAATTCCCAAGTCACATCGACAGGTTTCATGCCTGCGATCGCAGTTGTCCACCAACTATAAGCATCACCCTAAAGCAACGACACTATACAGCCTAACTTGTTACCATTTGTACACTCTATTTGGCCAATGATCCTCTCGGTACTAGCAAACCATTCCTCGGCAACTTTAGGAGCTAGACCTCTGAACTCGGTACCACCCATGCTATGCAGGCGCTTTAAAGGTAATATGATATTAATAGTTGTAGGAGCCGGTGTAGGTACTTGCACTCCAGCTATGGCCGCTTGGAAAGCTCTAGTTATCGCTTGAATTAACGGTGCCAAAACACTGAAAATAGGTCCTTGTGGTGCCTGAGGCTCACCACCCTCAACTCCAACACCAGCAAGAGGAATCGGTGGAGGAGGAGGAACTCATCATCTTGTCTATCTACCACACTACCCATATGAGCTCTAGTCTCTCGTCTCGGTCCTATATGCAAAAATATGAGTCTAAAACATGACAATGCAATAAAATGAAACAATTAGGCCAGCTTGTAGCAAGAATCCAAGTCACTTTTGTTTAAAAACAAAATCATTTAACTCTAGTAGTAATAAGGCAATGTGTCCCCAAGTTTAAACTCTAAACATATCATATTTCAATCATTATCATTCAAAATCAAACACCGTGCATAACAATCAGCATATTCATGTAATAACATTCAACCATACAACCATAACCCACCTTCCAACAATCATAACCTGGCTCTGATACCACCAAATATAACCCCCTTGACCCGGTCTAGTCGTAAGATCGAATATAGCGAGTTGCATTAGGGTTTGCCGAGAAAACCCAGAAGATTTACATTGAAAATGGTCTCTTTTTTCTTTTATCTTATCTAAATGCATTTGAAGTCCTTAGGTGATCATGCTGCTTATGGTGAAAGATTCAACTCAATCGGGCATCAATTTGACATCTAATTGTATGAATTTGCAAAATAGGGACTAAAACATAATTTCCAACAATTATGGGGTCAATCATGAAATTAAAGTTATCAGTCCTTAATTAGTCACATTTTATACCTTTAGGTTAAATCTCAATTTAAAATAACCATTCAAACACATTTAATTGCATAATTATAGAATAGGGACTAAATTGTAAAGAATACAAACTTCAGAAGGCATCTTAACTGAAATAACGATTGGCGTACCGGTACAAGCACTTGCCGTATCACAATGGGGTGAAATTAAAAAGGTGTACCGATACGGTCCTCAAGTTTATCGGTACGGGTAAGTGAGTTCAAAAATCTTGGATTCTAATAGCCAAAAGGCATACCGATATGATAACCCGTGTACCGACACCAGGCCTATTTACCAGCTATGCATACCGATACGGTCCCTAGGCATATCGGTATGCCAAGGCAATTTTACCCAAAATGGCTAAGACAGGTCCCCGCGTACCGATCCCTGAGGACCCGTACCAGTACGGTTAGACCTGTAATGACCTCTTGGTCCAACATATGACACTTTGGCTCAATCTAGCATACTCCAAACTATATCAAATCATCATGTAACTTTACAAACATCAAATACTCAAGCATAACAGCATGGTAGAAGCTTAAACACAACATCTAAAATCCAAACATTACTCTTATAGGCATGACTTCCACCCCAAGCATGCATAATGTTTCCCAACTCCACAAGACCAAATATTATGCATCATACAAGTCCAAAAAATCAAACCAAACTTGTACAAACAGGGATTATCCAAAATAAACCTCCTAAATACAACTTGACCACATTGCCTCTTATTACTACTTAGCATATAAAAACCATAGGTTTAAAATGTCTCAACCCTTGGATCTCCTCTTGCGTACTTGCTGTCTAACAAGCCTATTTCTCAGCATTGATGAGAAAAGAGAGCGTAAGCTATAAGCTTAGTGAGGGAAATCACAAAAACACTCATCAATGCATTTAAAATCATTTTAATTCAAATCAATTTATAAGTCTCATGGTAAAATCACCTCATGCTTCAATAATCTCTTCAAGTATGAACATTTAAATCATTTGTAACACATGTATCATGGATTCTATCTCAAACCTCAATCCAAAATCTCTATAACAAGCCTAAAGAGCATCTCATGTATAAATCACATTATACAAATATAATCCATTTCTTATGAAACATTAACTCATATATTGGCTTGCAAGTGACTCAAAACCAGAACCATTTCATTTATAAAACACATCGGACACACGGATTTCCCAAGTGGTTCCTACGACCACTTCACATACATCCTCGAACCGGAGCAACAAAACAATTATCCACCTCAACGGTGATGATGTATAAATCTACTAGCGGGAGAAAATGGAACAATTAGCCACCTCGACCGCTGCGGCTCTCATGGTGGAACAACGAACAATTACCTAGCTCGACACACATGAGGTGACTTATTATAGTGCACTTTAAACCCTATGGCTAGCCAACTATATCCAATAACATTTTAAACTCAGCCACTTGCCAATATATTCATTAAAACAACATTACTTCACTATTTTACATAAGCATCAAATCAATTCAATTTCAAATACATCAAACCATGTATTTTGTAAACATGAAATACTTTCATAAACCATATATCATTCTCATTAGACATTATATATGATCATTTGCAACATCTTTCATTTCTAAAACATGCATAATAGAGTGAGTAATCAAAACCATAACCATGTGCATGAGATTTTATTTTGCAAAACCGAAATCGAGAGAGAGCTCAACCAATACTTACTTCCGAGTTTAGATAAGTGTTTCAAACTTTATCTAAACTCCCAACAACCATCTTCAAACCTTTTAAAAGCAATAACATGTGTTTCCACTCACCAACAATCCAAATCTCACTAGTCAATGCAAGAATCAATCTTCTAAAGCTTCCGCAACCTCTTTAAAAGCTGTCAGACTCAAATCCTCAGCTTCACCCAATCAAAAATCGAAGATTAAAGCATTTTCATGCACCTCTAATTTCCAACAACCAACAACACAAGTTCTCTTCACAAGAATCCATCGAAACCCTCTCTAAAACAACATAACTCATCATCAAACCTCATATACACAAAGCCCAGCCAAAACTCATTGATTCTAACATCTTAACAACATCAATTAACATCCAAAATCGTCTTGATTACGGCTTTATTCCTCCAGCACCTCTACAGCACCAAGATCACACCAAAATCTAACTATTCACAACTTAGAAAACTAGCAATTCACATAGTTTCAGGATTGCTTTAATTTATCACTTCTTTCAACATTAAAACTCTTCTAAATAAAGGTCTAAATCAATTAGATTCATCACAAAATAGATCCAAAATAGTATCCAACAAATTTCCATATAAAAACTCAATTTAATTACCAAATCCATATTTAAATCATAATTCCATAACATAAATTAGTTGTAAAGGATCAAGAACTTGGGAATTTAAATAAAGAACCTTTAATTAGAAGAGAGAAATAAAAATCACCTCTAATTGCTGATTTCCCCCTTAATTGGCAAAGATTGGTTGAAATCCAAGTAGATTTTTTGCAAGAATCAATGGAAATCAAGTAGAAAATTAAAAGTAAATCAAATAGGATTGATTCCTAGAAATTTTGAAGAATTTTGATAGTTTGGCTGCTGAGAAAGTTGAGAGAAAAGTGATATCAAAGTTAGTTACGTAAGAAAGTGATTTTATGAAATTAAAATCTTTTTATTATATCTATTTTCTTTTACTATTAAAAACCAATTAATATACTTTAAAAATAGCATAAATTAAGGGAAAATCTGATGGAAAAGTTTGGTCAAATAACTCCTTAAAGATTCTAAGTTTTGACCCTTTTACGATTTAGTCACCAAAAACAATTTTGAAAACTTTACATTTTAGTCATTAGACCAAAATGTCCGAAACTTAGATTTAATTACTTTAAATTGAATTTACAAAAATACTTAAAATATTAATTAAGTATTTTCTAGCATTTTTCCATATTTTATTTTAGCCAAAAATAATTTATTAGAATTTATTTCCTGAAACTAACTCGAATTGCCTAATCTGGTTCCCCGAGCCGTCTACCCAATCCGATTAACATCTAGGCCCAATTTCAGGGACTTTACAACTCAACACCTCTTAAGAAATTTCATCCTCAAAATTTACTTGGCAGGAAAAGGTGAGGGAACTGCTTGAACATGTCCTCCCTACTTTCCCACGTGGTTTCCTCAACACCATGATGTCGCCACATCACTTTCACCAACTCTATGGTCTTACCACGAAGTACCTTGCTACTTGAATCCAATATTCCCACCGGCTCCTCCTCACTCCAAAGCATCGACACATGGAAAACGTCATGTATCTTCTCTAACTCAGCAAGCAACCTTAATCTATATGCAACTGGACCAACACGCTCCAACACCTCATATAGCCCAATAAATCTATGACTTAACTTTCCCTTCCTTCCAAACCTCATCACCTTCTTCCACGGTGAAACCTTCAAGAACACATGATCACCAACTGCATACTCAATCTCCCTTCACTTTAAATCAGCATATGACTTTTGCCGATCCGAAGTCGCCTTCAATCGATCACCTATAAGCTTCACTTTCTCAGTGGTATCCTTCAACATATCCAGCAAAGAAACATACTTTTCTCCTGCCTCCACCCAGCAAAGTGGCGTGTGACTCCTTCTACCATACAAAGCCTCATACGGTGCCATCTGGATGCTAGATTGATAAACATTGTTATAGGCAAACTCAACCAAAGGTAACTGCTTCTCCCAAGATCCTTGGAAATCAATGATGCAACACCACAACATATCTTCCAACACTTGGATAACGCATTCAGACTGACCATTCATTTGAGGATGACACGAGTTACTGAAATTAAACCATGTACCCAAAGCCCTATGCAAACTCTCCCAAAACCTTGCTGTAAAACGCATATCTCTATCCGATACAATATACTTTGGCTCTAAGGCAACCTCAAAATCTCAACAATATACAACTCCAACAAGTTGTCTAAAGTATACGTCGTATGCACAACCAGAAAATGTGCACACTTCGTAAACCTATCTACAATCACCCAAACAGAATTCTTATTTGATGGCATCAAAGGTAAACCAGACACAAAATCCATGGTAATTCTCTCCCACTTCCATTCTGGAATCTTCAATGGTTGAAACAACCCTGAAGGAAACAAATGCTCAGCCTTAACACGTTGACAAACCATAGAACAGGCAATATAATCTGCAACATCCTTTTTTAAACTAACCAAAAAATACTCCTTCTTCAAGTCTTGATACATCTTTGTACTTCTCGGATGCATAGAAAAAGGACACAAATGCGCTTCAGACAAGATAGTGTGCCTCAACTCTTCATCCTTTGGCACCACCACTCGATCCTTATAACACAAAACACCTTCCTCGCTAAAGCAAAAATCTATCTAATTGCCGTCTATAATATCCTTAACATGAGGTACCAGGGATTCATCAAACGATTGCTTCTCTTTGATTAAGTGCAACAATGATGGCTTCACTTGCAACTCAGCAAACAAACCACCATCGCACGTTACACTCAATCGAGCAAACATCGCCCTCAGCTCAACCTTCCTACTCAAAGCGTCAGCTAAAACATTAGCCTTACCGGGATGATACTCGATTGTCAAATCATAATCTTTAAGTAACTCCAACCATCTACGTTGCCTAAGATTCAACTCCTTTTGCGACATTAGATATTTCAAACTCTTGTGATACGTATACACAGTACACTTCTCGCCATAGAGATAATGCCGCAAAATTTTTAGCGCAAACACCACCGCAACAAACTCAATATCGTGCGTAGGATAGTTGCGCTCATGCATTTTCAACTGTCTAGATGCATAAGCTAAAACTCTTCCTTCTTGCATCAGCACACACCCCAACCCAACGTAAGATGCATCGCTATACACAACAAACTCCTTCCCTGACTCAAGTTGAATCAAGATTGGAGCTTGTGTCAAGGCTTGTCTACTCCCCGTCCACTCAAAACTCACATCCTCTTTCAACAATTTCGTTAAAAGAGCAGCAATCCTCGAGAATCCATCCATAAATTGTCTATAGTATCCTGCCAACCCCAGGAAACTACGAACCTCCAACACCGACTTTGGTTGCTTCTAATTCACAACAACTTCAATTTTCTATGGATCCACATGAATAGCCTCGTCTGAAACAACATGACCAAGAAAAACCACATGCTTGATCCAAAACTCACATTTACTCAACTTGACATAAAGCTTATTGTCCAACAGAACTTGCAACATAATCCGTAGATGCCGATCATGATCTTCCTCAGTATGGGAGTACACAAGAATGTCATTGATGAACACTACCACAAATTAATCCAAGAATTCATGGAACACCCGGTTCATCATATCCATGAATGCTGCCAGTGCATTTGTCAACCCAAACGGCATTACCAAGAACTCATAATGCCCATAATGCGTGCAAAAAGCTATCTTCGGCATATCTTTATCCTTCACCCTCAACTGATAATACCCAAACCTCAAATCAATCTTAGAAAACAATGTAGAACCCCTAAAATGATCAAACAAATCATCAATCCTCAGAAAAAGATACTTATTCTTAATTGTTAGCTTGTTCAGTTGCCGATAATCAATGCACATTCTCATCGTGCCATCTTTCTTTTTCACAAACAACACCGGTGCTCCCCAAGGTGACACACTTGGCTGAATGAAAACACAATCCAACAACTTCTGTAACTGCGTCTTTAACTCCTTCAACTCTTTAGGTGCCATACGATACGGTGCAATCGACACTAGAGCCGTATCTTCGTATTTCTCAATACAAAATTCCACCTCTCTGTCCGGCGGCAAACTAGGCAACTCTTCAAGAAAAACTCCTGAAAAGTCAAAAATTGTACGAATATCTTGGGCACGCACTTCCTTCATATTAGGATTCATAATATAGGTTAAATATGCTTGAACCCCAGATTCCATCATCTTCCGCGCTTCCAATGACGAAACAACAATGGACAAGAATTTGACATTCTCGCCCACAAACACTACTTCATAATCCTCTACAAGTTTTAGCGAAACTCGCTTGATCTCAAAATCAACTACAGCTCTATGTTTAGACAACCAATCCATCCCCAAGATTACATTAAAAACAAAAACGGTAACTCTATCAGGTCAGCCGCAAACACATATCCTTGAACCATCAAAAGGCACTTCCTATATATCTTCCTAGCAACTACGGTCTCACCAACAATCCAAAGCTCACTAGCCGATGCAAGAATCAAGCTTCTGATGCTTTCGTAACCTCTATAAAAGCTATTGGACTCAAATCCCCTGCTTCACCCAATCAAAAATAGAGGATTAAAGCATTTTCATGTACCTCTAATTTCCAGCAACCAACAACACAACTTCTCTTCACAAGAATCCATCAAAACATTTTCTAAAACAACCGAAATCATCATCAAATCTCATCTAAACAAAGCCCAGCCAAAACTCATTAATTCTAACATCTTAACAACATCAATTAACATCCAAAAACATATTGATTACGTCCTTATTCCTCCAGCACCTCTACAGCACCAAGATCACACCAAAATCTAACTATTCACAACTTAGAAAACTAGCAATTCACATAGTTTTGGGATTGCTTTAAATTATCACTTCTGCCAACATTAAAACTCTTCTAAATAATGATCTAAATCAATTAGATTCATCACAAAACAGGTACAAAACAGTATCCAACAAATTTCAATATAAAAACTCAATTTAATAACCAAATCTGTGTTTAAATCATAATTCCATAACATAAATCAGTTGTAAAGGATCAAGAACTTGGGAATTTTAATGAAGAACCTTTAATTAGAGGAGAGAAATGAAAATACCTCTAATTGATAATTTCTCCCTTAACTCTCAAAGATTGGTTGAAATTCATGTAGATTTTGTGCAAGAATCAAAGGAAATCAAGTAGAAAATAAAAAAAGAAAATCAAATAGGATTGATTCCTGGAAATTTTGGAAGATTTTTGATAGTTTGGTTTCTGAGAAAGTTGAGAGAAAAATGATATCAAAGTTAGTTTCGTAAGAAAGTGATTTTATGAAATTAAAATCTTTTTATTCAATCCATTATCTTTTAATATTAAAGACCAATTAATATACATTAAAAATAGCCTAAATTAAGGGAAAATCTGATATAAAAATTTGGTCAAATAGCTCCTTAAAGATTCTAAGCTTTTACCCTTTTCGATTTAGTCACCAAAAATAGTTTTGAAAACCTTACATTTTAGTCACTAGACCAAAATGTCCCAAAGTCAAATTTAATTACTTCAAATTGAATTTACCAAAATACTTAAAATATTAATTAAGTATTTTCTAGTATTTTTCCATATTTTATTTTAGCCAAAAAAATTTATTAGAATTTATTTCCTGAAACTAACTCGAATTGCCTAATTGGGCCCGAACCGTCTACCCAATTCGATTAACCTCTAGGCCCAATTTCAGGGCGTTACACCAAGGGTGAGTCTTTTGCGTGTAAGTATACATGGTCAGCAAGTAATACAGTAGTGAGCTGAGTGTCGTATCCACAGGGATTGACCAAGAATTTAAGTGTTCAATGGTTTACTTGTTAAAGGGATCAAGAATATTGAAATTGATTTGGATTTTTGCTTTAGAAAATAGCTAAGATAATGCAGTGGAAGTAAACATAGTTCGGCAAATAAAAGTATTCAAATAGATGATGAGCGTTGGCAAGGAATGCTTGGATTTTACGCTAGTTACGCCAGTTATTAATAATGTCCTGCCTTGGATTTATTAACGAACAAATTTCAAGTATAGTATTACCTCTATCGATGGTAATACCCTAAGTTAACCACGATAAAAACCTTATATGTATATAGTTCAGATTTTCATAAATTAACTTCATTAAATTTCAATCTATACTCCTAAGGGGTATATTCACTTCTGAAGTAAGCTCATCTACTTGAACATCTTCTGTCGAAGTTTCTCTCTTTATTACCTGGCAACTTATCGTTACCCCTTAAGTCTTTTAAGATATCAAGGCATAATAAGCATTAAAAGGCAACTATCGTATGGCAAAGAATTTAAGGAAATGAAGTGCTAGCAAGATAGAAAATAATGCCAAGGCATTCAAAATATTAAAGAACAAAAAATAAAATGAACATTAATCACAAACATCCCCAACCAACTAAAAAAGCTTAGTTCTTGGTTGGGGGATCCATTCACAAAATATCGTATCTTAACATCACCATTCAAATAAAAATTAAACTAAGAGAATAGGCCAAGAATGAGGCTCATCGATGCATCCCTTCAAATGCTCCAGAGCTCTCGGTCTAAGATGGTCGAACCACATTGCCTCTAGCTTCCTCGTTCACCACAGTGCAGCCTTCTTGTCTAAATGATTGGTCTTCTTTAAATAGGAACCCATGAAAACCCTAGGATGAGTTTGAAATTTTATTACACACCAAGATAGGCGTTTTACCCTCTTATCCTCTTTTGAATTCTAGGGATGATGTGTACTGGGGTTTAACGACTACTTTGATTGGGCATTGGGCTTCAATTATTTGCCAATCAAGCTTGGCAATTTTTGGTCCAACTTTGCTATCTACGACTCAACAATTCTCTTTTTCTTTTCCTGCTTTATGCTCATGCGCTGCTCTGCTATGCCTGTCTGCTCCTGACCTATATCAACACCAGCAAAACAACCATTCACACTGTCAACAGAACAACTCCCCAACTCCTTATGCAAATGCATGATTTTAACAACTAAATGCAACATATATACCTAAAAACAAGAAAAATCATTGTGAAATATGCATAAAAATCAATACTTTTTAGGAGTTAACACTCCCCCAAACCTAGTTCATTGCTTGTCCTCAAGTAATGCAACTACAATCTATAAAAATTGAAAAATGAGAAAGAGTACCTTGGCAAAATTGTTTTGATTTCCAACACCTACCAGCAAGCAAAATATATCCCTAGGTCTATCCTCAGATATCCTGTGTATTAATGCCAAAGAGATCAATAATTTCAAGTGCAAAAATATAGCTCTAGTCTAAGGTCATGAAGTGTGCATGAAGTACTGGCAATATGCATCAAGAATATTCAACTCCCTTAGTCAACTTTACTACCCAAACTCAGGATTATACACGTTCTTTTCTCTTATTATTATTTTTTTATTTATTTGCCAAAGGTTTCTTTATGCTGGGATTTAATTAGGATTTGCGTCATGTTACAGTTTGGCATAAGACATAAGAGGGGACAAACCATGAATACCCACGTTAATCCAGATTACATCACTAAGCTAACCCATTACACTCATACCCTAAAGTTTTGTTGGCTTGAGAACTAAGAGGGAGCAAACCACAAAAACCCAAGTTACTCATTGTCTCTAAGGCAAATGAGTGTTCTAAAATATTTTAGCTTTTGGCAAAACATTGCTGCCTTATTCTTTCTTTTTACCCTAGAAGTATTTTTATTCAGAGTTCAGATTCAAGAGTCCTAAGTTTGTTTTGGGAACTAGATGCATACTACGTGTCAAGTGAGACTAGAGTTTCCTAAATTAGAGATCAATTGCCAAGCAACCTGGCATTACTAATCTACTGGCATATAGTATCTAAGATCCAATCTCTTCATCAGACAGATAATTCTAGAACAAATTCTACTAAACTAGCAGTGTTGGCAAAATTATCAGCACAAAATTGACCGAGGCAAAAAAAATAATAGTTTGGTATGCATGTGCTAACCTACATGGCAATCTAAATGAAAACTAAAATGTAAACATGCATGCATGTCATGGCAATAAATGGGGGGCAACACCCCCAAACTAAAGGTGTGCATTGTCCTCAATGCATGAAAACAAAATATATATATATATATACATATGAAACATAAAATGCATGAACATGTGAACAAAATGAAATGAACGCAAGGAGTTCAAGGGGAAGAGGACTCTCCTTCGGTGTTTTCTATGCGTGAAACATGGGTTCTTCTTTTGATAAAGCTCCCACGATTAGGGGCTGCATGCTTCTTGTGCTTGAGGCTGGGCTTTGATGCGGTTGTGGAGGCTCCAATGTCATGGAGAACTTCCTTGACAATCTTTGCTGGCTTAGAGGTGGCGGGGGCATCAGTGGCAGCAGATGGGGCAGGTGCAACAGGTTTTGCGGTATCTTTGGCTTGGATTCCTCCTTCTTCTAATTCAGGCGGTGTGTCATTCTTGCATACTCGACTTAGATAGGGGACACGGGTACGGTGGCATCTGATTGTGTCAGAGTATAGATAGAATAAGGATTGGCTAGCATATCATCATTGGCAAAAGGTCAGCAGGGAACTCAAGGAAGGCTAGTAAAGTATACGTGGACATTCTTTCAAGATTTTTCTTAAGGGCACAGTCCAAGGCATGAGCATATTGTCAGAGCATGGTGTTCTGCTCCTTTGCTTTCTCCAGCTTTTGAAGAATGAGCTCTTGGCTTTAGTAGATTTAAGAAAGCATTTCCACTGATCCAACTAGCATAAGAGTCTTAGGTTCTGCCTTGGGCACCTTAGCCTTGGACACCGACTCTGTAGCCTTTTCTTTGCCCTTCTTCTTAGACTCTATGGAAGTTAGTTGCCACCATAGGGAAGCGGTGATAGTTTTTCGTTGTCTAAATCAAGTTGTGGCACATTATGTTGCATGCAAATAGTAGAGATTAATGAGGGAAAACCAAACTACCATTGCCCTTACCAGCGCATTTATAGGTCTCATCCACAATGAGACGACCGATGTTGATCTTGCGTCATACGATGATTGAATGCAATAAGGCCATCCTCTCCTCTAAGACAATCTCGTTATGGGTGGTTCGCATAAGATTTGCTTTCAAGAAGTGGTTCTACCCCTTTGGCTGTGACTTTAGTGCCAACCGCTTCACCATCCTATGATCTTTTGATGACACATTCCATTTGGTGCCAGGCTCGCATAAATCTTTCAACAGTATTTGCCTCTTGGCAGCATCCAACGATTCAACAAATTCAGAGTGCTCTTTCCCTTTACCATCCAATTTAAACATAGTATTAATATACCCCTCATCAAATCTAACACACGTACCTCGTACAAAAAAGAAAGGCAAGCCATTGGTCGTGAGGTGGGCATAAACTTTTGGACGATAATGGAATGGACTTCCCTAGTTTGCTGGCAAAATATCTCTCACTTGTGCTTTTTGACCACCACGATGAACTCCGGTGAATAACCTAAGTTGGGTTCATTTTTTAGCTTGAAGCCTTTTTCATATCAAAAGGTTCTCGCAGCAAAGTCCTCTTGATACTTCTTTTGGATTTCTTCATTGAAGAAGATCTTGAACGATTTCGAAGAAGATGCCATGGAAAATCTTTTGAGGGAACTGGAAAATTTTGGGGAAAATAAAGTTTGATCCTTGATTTCTTGTTCGTGAGAGAAGATGAAGAGAGATTGTAAAATTTTAGCTAAGGCAAGGTTGGGATTTAAGTAGAGGGAAAAGAAACAGTTGAGTGTTTTAATAGGGATGTTGAAATTGGATGATTTAAATTGGGATAATGATGAAGAAGTGGCAGTTATGCGTGTTTAGGGAAGAGGGATAATGATGAGTTAAAGGGTAAGGAGATAAGACGGTGTGGGAAAGGTTTTTAGGGTAAAAAGATTGGGTTGAAATTTCAATTTTTACCCTAGACGGCTAAGTTTAAATCCAAAACTTAGCAAAAATTTTCACTCTTCTTGGGCCTAACTCGCGCATGTCCAATTGATGATCAGTGTTTTAACTCTCAATGCTAGCCCTTGCCTTGGCATTCTACCTGGCAAAAAATCTTGTACTTACTCAAAGAAATCCTTTCAAAACAGGAAAATGAGATAAAAATAAAATAACATAAAGAAAATAATAATTGAATCAAATACTGAAAAATCAAAGAAAAACATCTAACCTACTATGTACATACATCAAACGATGATAGTGGGGTTCACTGAATTTCTGCCAGGAGAACAATCTTCTTGGCATTCTTTTGATTACCTCTCAGATAATATTTCAAACTTTGGTCGTTTACCTTAAAAGTTGTTCTAGTCTTCAAATTCTTGATGTCAACTGCTCTATGAGCATATGGCTTGACAACTTCGAAGGGGCTCGACCATCTGGACTTAAGCTTCGTTGGAAATAGCTTTAACCTAGAGTTAAATAATAGAACTCTTTGGTCGGCTTTAAACTGCCTTGGAAATATTATGATGTTATGCCACCTTTTTGTTCTCTTCTTGTAAAGTCTGGCATTCTCGTAGGCTTGCGTTCTAAATTCCTCCAATTCATTCAGGTCTAATAAGTGCTTTGTACCAGCAGCCCTCCATTCCATATTAAGCTTTTTGGTTGCCCAATAAGCTCAATGTTCCAACTCCACTAGCAAGTGACATGTCTTCCCTAAAAGAGCATGTAATAGGAAGTTCCCAATGGAGTCTTAAAAGCTATTCTGTAAGCCCAAAGGGAGTCATCTAGTCTCAAGGACCAGTCCTTCCTTGTTGGGTCACAGTCTTCTCCAAAATGTTCTTAATCTCCTTATTTGAGATCTTCGCTTGGCCATTTGTTTGGGGATGGTAGGCTGTGGCAATTCTTTGCTAGATTCCATACCTACACAAGGCTTTAGAAATTAAATTACATTTAAAGTGTGTACCTTCATCATGTATGATACCTTTGGGACACCGAATCTAGTAAAAATATGCTTGTGCGGGAACTTGGCAACAACCTTGGCATTGTTTGCTGGTAAAGAAATAGCTTTAACCCATTTTGAAATGTAATCAACGGCCAAAAGGATATATAGGTTACCAAATGATAGAGGAAAGGGACCCATAAAGTCTATTCCCCATACGTCAAACAACTCTATTAGCATAATGTTTTGGAGTAGCAATTGATGTCTGCTAGAGATATTACCCATCCGCTAATATCAATCACATGCCTTGGCAAAATAATGGGCATCCTTGAACAACGTAGGCCAAAAGAATCCTGACTACATCATTTTGGCCGCGGTTTTTATTCTAGTAAAGTGGCCTCTATACGGTGCTGCGTGGCATAGTTGTAGTATGTTATGTTGTTCATCTTCTAGCACACACTGATGTATCACTTGATCAACACACTACTCGAACAAAATTGGCTCATCCCAATAATATTACCAAACATCTCGCAAAAATCATTTCCTGGCAGTACTTGCCAAATTCGATGGTGAAATATTGCTTACCAGGTAGTTGACTATGTCAGCGTACCATGGCATAAAATTGATTTCAAGTAAATACTCATCGAGGAATCCATCCCTTATTGCAGTAGCTCTACCATCCTCAGGGTAATACTAAAGTCGTGATTGGTGGTCAGTTACCAAGTTTTCACTCCCTTCTTGTCTCAAATTTCAAGATCAAATTCTTGTAGCAAGGGTGTCCATCAAATCAGTCTGGCTTGGCATCCTTCTTTTCCAAGAGATTTTTCGATGTTGATTGGTCTGTGTACACCAAAACTTTGTTACATACCAAGTAAGATGTTGCGCGTAATAAGTGCTACGCAAATGTGCAAGTATACACGTCGCAAGTTATAGTATAAAAGATATCGTCTCCACAGGGATTGGTGCCACTTCAAGAATCTAGTCTCTTGCACTGTAAAAAGTAAAAACACAAGTAAAGGATTATAGAAGTTTTAACTAATAACTAATCTAGAAAGCAATTAAGTAAATGAAAAGATGAATTCAATTGAGAGAGATAGGCTAGGTTATCGTGAGTTGAGGTGTGATAGCCGATTGGATTGTCTTGGTAAAAGAGTGCATGGGCAACTCGGTTTGTCGTGGCGACTTGCACAACGGGGTTGCCTTGGCAACTAATTGATGGTTGCTTGGGCGACTAGTTGGGCAACTACTTGGGCGACTGGGCAGCAACTTCAAGGTTCGGCGGAGCGTTCTTCAATGGTTTCTTCTTATCCCTAAGTCGAAACTCTAGCTACTTGTGCATGCCTTGATAATACATCCTGCGTGAATCAAGGGTGAACAACAACCAATCTTGCGCTCCTCTTAGCCGTTGAAATCCTTAACTTATTCCTAAGCCGGATTAATCTTCACCATCATTGGATTGCATAAAGATCATATTCATTCGTTTCTTGAATCTAACTCTCCCGATATTAGATAAATGGATGAAATCACGAGATCCTCTCCCAATTCACTCGCAAACAATAATAAGAATCAAGAATGAATAAACCTTGAAATAGAAAAGTGCAAACTCTTATTACCTAAACAAAAACCAATAGTTTCTCACAACCACAAAACACAATAACCATAGCCAAGTAAATTTAGTTCATGGCTAGGTTCCAAAGAAACACAAGATAAACAATCCCTAGCATGAACCCAATCGAACAAGGAAGAAAAGATGAAGCTTGTCGAAAATTCCTTGCCCTAGATGCTTGCCGAAAATTCCCCTTGCTTCCTCTCTTGGAGTTGTCGAAATTCCCTCTTGCTCTCCCCCTTTATCTTGTCGAAATCTCCTTGGTATTTATAGGGCTAGGCCAAAGTCCTTCTTTGAGGAGGAGTTTGAGTTGGAATTAAATTATCTTTAAAGAATATAATTCTTTATTATAATTTTATTCCTATTAGAACTTCTCCTATCCTCTTGGAATTTAATTCTTCTTTAATCTCTGCATGGCAATCAAATTCCTTTGGGCTTGGGCCTTGCTCCATGTCATCTTGGGCTTGTAAAATCATGAATTTCGACATCCCTATTGTATTTTGTCTTTGTCGACAAATGCCATGGCAAATGGCTCGGCGTCTCCTTCATGCATTGCCCTGGCAACTAGCTCGGCATTGCTTTGGCAAGTGATCCTGCACATACACACACAAAAACACACCAAAGCAGCATCTATTTCCACAAAAATCACCAAGTTATGTAATCAAGCTCAACGATTGAAGGAAACATGGATTAATGCATGAATGGCTAACTATGCAACTAATATGAGCCTAAGTCTAACAATAATATGAGTAAAAAGGGTAAGAAAAATAGTACTTTTGAACACTTATCATAAGATCTAAACTTGTCAAATGTAAAGACAACTGTGAGAAACATTTTCTTGGTTGTGGTGAAGTTTAGATGGGATTCATTCAACGTCTGAATGGCATAATAGATGCTATAGAAAATTTTGTCACGCCTCTGTCCCAACACAGCTCTAACATCATAGTCATTGACATCACACATGAGCTCGACTAGCTCATTCCAATCTAGTGCCATGACTATCGGGACATTAATTAACCTTTCTTTAAGTTCTTGAAACGCTTTTAAACAAACATCATCAAATGCAAAAGCGATATTTTGTTCCAAAAGCAAGCATAAAGGTTTAGAAGTTATTGAGAAATCTTTAATAAAATGACGATAAAAACTTGTATGTCCCAAAAAGCTCCTGATACCTTTTACGCTTGTAGGATGTGGCAATTGTTTGATTACCTCTACTTTCTCTTTGTCTACTTCCAGGCCTCTCTTGGTCACTTTATGTCTGAGAACTATGCCTTCGTTCACCATGAAGTGGCATTTTTCCCAGTTCAGGACCATGTTAGTCTCAATACATCTTCGCAAAATAAGTTTCGAACGCTAATGGTATTCCTCGAAAGTTTTGCCAAACACCGAGAACTCATCCATGAAAACTTATAGATTGTTCTTGATCATGTCAGAGAAAATCAACATCATACAACATTGAAACATTGCTGGAGTGTTACACAATCCAAAGAGCATTCTTCTAAAAATGAATGTCCCATATGGATAAGTGAATGTGGTTTTCTCTTGATCTTTCGGAGCGATGGCAATCTAATTATATCCCAAGTAGCCATCTAGGAGGAAATAAAATGCCTCACCTGCCAATCTGTCCAGCATATGATCAATGAAGAGAAGTGGAAAGTGGTCTTTCTTGGTGGTATTATGTAGCTTCCAGTAATCCATGCATACTCTCCAACCTATAATAGTTCTGGAGGGAATCAACTCATCTTTGCTATTTTTTACCATGGTCATTCCATCCTTCTTTGGCACGCATTGCACCGGACTGACCCACGAGCTATCAAAAATGAGATAAATTATCCCGACATCCAGCTACTTGATAACTTCTTTCTTAACTACCACTTTCATGATCGGGTTCAATCTTCTCTAGGCCTCGATTGTTTTGCCATGATAATCTTATAAAATGATTTTGTGCATGCAAATAGTTGGGCTTATTCCTCGGATATCAACCAAGGTCCATCCCAAAGTTTTCTTATAATTGCTTAATATTTCCAGTAATCTTTCCTTCTAATCATTAAGGGGATTAGTAACAATAATAACTGGAAAAGTTGAGATATTACCTAAATAAGCATATTTAAGGTGGTCTGGCAAAGGCTTCGCTCCAATTCTGGTGGCTCCTCAAAAGAAGGTTTGGGTGCCTTGATTTCTCTGCCGGCCAACTCTAGTGGCTCTGGTTTTCCAAAATAACTCACAACTTCATTATCCAAGGTTGGTCCTTCAGGTTCTTCACTCATCTCAACTTCATCATCCAGTTCTCTGGCATCATCATCTGGGTCTTGGAAAATTTGTGCCACTTCCATAATGAAAATATACTCTATCCTCTCGTCAGCTTGGCATTCCTCAGGTTCATCTACGCATTTAAGAGCTTGAAACACAATTAATGTAACATGTTGGTCATTCATGCACATTGTAAGTTCACCTTTGTGAACATCAATTAAGGCCCTACCTGTGGCAAGGAATGGTCTACCCAATATAATTGGGACATTAACATCTGCCTCATAATCTAAAATCATAAAATCAGCTGGTAATATAAATTTGTCTACTTTGCCAACACATCGTCAATCTTACCCTCAGGATGTGCAAAAGATCGGTCTGTCGGCTGAAGTGTTACCGTGGTAGGCCTTGCTTCAATTCCAAGATTTCTAAAAACTTACATTGGCATCAAATTGATGCTGGCTCTCAAGTCACATAGTGCCTTACGCATGAATTTATTGCCAATGATACAGGGAATAGTAAGACTTCCTGAATATTTCAGCTTTGGTGGCAATCAATTGAGTATTATTACACTGCATCCCTCAGTAAGAGATACGGTATCAAAATCACCCAATTTCCTCATTTTGGACAAGATGTCCTTCATGAATTTGACATAGTTGGGCATTTACTCGAGAGCTTCCACTAATGGTATATTTATTTGAAATTGTTTAAGAACATCCAAGAAGTTCTTAAACTATTGGTCTTGCATGTGTTTCTAGAGCCTTTTTGGAAAAGGTGGAGGTGTATGTTGGATTTGTTGGCTTTGCCAAGGTTTTGGTGGCATCTGACTGAGGTTTGGCATTGCTCGTACTTGCTTCTTTCTTCTCTGCTTCTTTTGTCTTATCTACTAGTACCTTCTCTTCATCTTGGCAATTAATTGCCTACTTGACAGGTGTCTCAGCCTCGCATTGCTTTCAACTCCAAAGGGTTACTGCTTTACATTGTTCATTGCCCTTATGCCGAGCATCTTTCGTATCGCTTGGAAAAGTTCCATGGGGTCTATTGCTGAATGCATTGGCAATCTTTCTGATATGAACTTCCAAGTTCCACATAGATGCTGGAAACTCTAGACAGTTACATCATTTCGCTCCATGTACTCCGTCAAAGTCCCTTGGGTAGTTCTTTGTCCTGCATAAAAATTTGTTTTGTGCTTTCTGCGGCATTGCATTCTAGTTGAAACCTTGTGCATTGTTATTCTAACGCTGGCCATTAAATTGATTACATGCGTGGTTTACCCAAGATAGGTTCGGGTTCTACTTCCAACTTGGATTATAAGTATTAGAATTTAGATTATAATTACGATTGAAATTGCCAACAAAATTTACCGGCTCGGGGTTTGTTGGGCAATGTTCCATATGATGATCCTCTCCACATATTGTGCAGAATGGGTCTAATGCCTTGACTTTTTGAGATTCAATACTTTTTTGCAATGTTTTCACAATGCTTGTGAGATTGGAAATCTTAGCGTTAGTGCATCAAGCTCCAATTTTTTAGTAGATTTTGTACTTGTTCCTAGTTTGGCAGTAGGATACTAAAATGAATTGGCTTTCAAGGATGTCAACTGCCTCCGTATAATTCTTGTCTAATAGCAAACCATTTGTGGAAGCATCAACAATAGTCCTGGCATGAGCATTGATTCCGTTGTAAAATGACTCTATCTGGGTCCAATTAGGGAATCCATACATACGGCACCTCCTCAACAGGTCCTTGAATCTCTCCAGTCATCATATAAGGTCTCTTCATCATCCTACCTAAACTTAATGATTTTACTTATCAGCTAGGCATTAAGTTTAGGTGGCTGGAATCGCAGCAAAAATTTCTAGCATAAGTGTGCCCATGAAGTAACAGAACCAGGTGGCAAAGAACTTATCCACAGTTTTGCTCTATCTCTTAGGGAAAATTTGAACAATTTCAACTTCAATGTACCTTCGGATACTCCAGGTTACTGAAATAGTTGGCAAACTTCCATGAATTACTTCAAGTGTTGCCTTGGGTCTCTAGTAGGTGATCCATCAAATTGTCCTACATTCAAAAACATCTTTATCATTATCGATTTAAGTTCAAAATTAGGTGTATTTACCTCAGGACCAATTAGGTATGGCATCAAATTGTCCATATTTTGTGCCAAGTGTTCTCAAATAGGTCTCTCTTCCTCCACGTTAATAGCAAGGGCAGCAGGGGCGGTCGGTACCCCATTGTGTATTGGTGGATTCTCCTGGTGGTTTGGGACGCCATCTACTCCTTCATTACCTTGTTGAGCCATTTCTCTAACTTTTATTTTTAACCTGCGTAAGGTTCTTTCAATCTCTGGGTCGTATGGCCAATCTTCTATCACACCGTGGCTCCTAGTCATACACCAAACAAAACAAGTAAAATTAAAAAAATAAATTTCGTTGCAATTCTCGGCAACGACGCCAAAAACTTGTCAACTTTACTAATGCTTGGTAAAAGATTGAGAATTCAGTGTAAATAAGCAAGAAATAATGCCAAGGGTAAATCTATTGCATGCAAGTATACACGACCAACAAGTAATACAACAGTGAGTTGAGCATCGTATCCACGGGGATTGACCAAGAAATTAAGTGTTCAATGGTTTACTTGTTAAAGGGATCAAGAATGTTGAAATTGATTTGGATTTTCGATTTAGAAAATAGCTAAGACAATGCAGTGAAAGTAAAAACAGTTCGACAATAAAAGTATTCAAATGGATGATGAGCGTGGCAATGGATGCTTTGATTTTACGCTAGTTACGCCAGTTATTAATAATGTTTTGCCTTGGATTGATTGCCGAGCAGATTTCAAGAATAATATTATCTCTGTTGATGGTAATACCCCAAGTTTTCCACGATAAAACCCCTATATGTCTATAGTGCAGCTTTTTATAAATTAGCTTGAGTAAGTTTCAATCTATACTCCTAAGGGGTAAATTCACTTCTGAAGTAAGCTCATCTACTTGAACATCTTCTATCAAAGTTTCTCTCCTTAGTACCTGGCAACTTGTCGTTACCCCTTAAGTCTGTTAAGATATTAAGGCATAATAAGCATACTATGTCAACTGTCATATGGCAAAGAATTTAAGGAAATGAAGTGCTAGCAAGATAAAAAATAATTCCAAGGCATTTAAATTATTGAAAACCGAAAATAAAATGAACGTTAATCACAAACATCCTCAACCAACTGTAAAAGCTTAGTTCTTGATTGGGGGATCCATCTCTCAACATCACCATTCAAATAAAAATTAAACTAAGAGAATAGGCCAAGAAGGAGGCCCGTCGATGCATCCCTTCAAATACTCTAGAGCTCTCAGTCTAAGATGGTAGAACCACGTTGCCTCTAGCTTCCTCTTTTACCACAGTACAACCTCATTGGCTTAATGATCGGTCTTCTTTAAATAGGCACTCGTGAAAACCTAAGATGGGTTTGAAATTTGAAATTTGATTACACACCATGATAGGCATGTTATCCTCTTATCTTTTTTTAAATTCTAGGGCTGAAGTGTACTAGGGTTCAACGGATACTTTGACCGGGCATCGAACTTCAATTCCTTGCCAATCGAGCTTGGTAATTTCTAGTCCAACTTTGCCAACTACGACTTGACAATTCTCTTCTTATCCTCTTACTTTCTTCTTCTGCGCTGCTTTGCCTACTCCTGACCTGCATCAACACCAACAAAACAACCCTTCACACTGGCAATAGAATAACTCCCTAACTTCTTATGCAAATGCATGATTTTAAAAACTAAATGTAAACATATATACTTATAAAAAGCCAAAGCATTGTGAAATATGCATAAAAATCAGTACTTTTTAGGAATTAACACTTTGAAACAATGAAGATAAGAACAAAAATTGGAGAACAAGAATAGGTAGCCTTGGTGGATTCTGGGAGTACCCACAACTTCATCAATTTGACTGTGGTAAAGAAGTTGGGATTAGTTATGGATAAGAAACGAAGTTTAAAAGTTAAAATGGATAATGGAGTTTAATGGGGACAATAGGATGGTGTAAAAAGTAGTCACGGGGGCTCAAGGCAAATGTTTTGTTGCTGACTTTTGGGTTTTAACTTTGAAGAATTATGATATGGTGTTGGGAATTGAATGGTTGTCCAAATTAGGGTCGATGGATTTTGCAACTTTGAATATAAAATTTTTACATGAAAGAAGAGAATCGATATTGAATGAAATTTCAACATGATTCATTGAAATGGGCAAAACGAAAATTGTGCAATAAATTGTTAAGGGGAAACAACAGTCCTTGCACAGCCTCTCTATGGATGTTGAATGCAAAGCTAAAAGTGGAGAAGAGAATTGGGCGAACCACATGGGAGTTGGAGAGTTTATTATAACAATTTAGAGATGTATTCGAGGAACCAAAGGGATTGCCACCTGAGAGAGGGCAAGATCACAAAATAACATTGATAGATGAAAGTTTAGTGGTCAAAGTCAGACCTTGTAGGTATCTTGCATGCCAAAAATATGAAATTGAAAGACTTATTAGAGAAATACTGGAATCATGAATTATTAAAAACAGCAATAGCGCCTTCTCCTCCCCATAGTGATGGTAAATAAGAAGGATGGATCTTGGAGGATGTGTGCTGATTATAAAAAGTTAAATCAAGTGACCATTTAGGAAAAATTGCCAATGCCAATCATTGAAGAGTTGTTTGATGAATTAGGGCTGCAAGTTTCTTTTCCAAGCTGGATTTAAGATCTAGATTTCACCAGATTAGAATGAGAGAAGTTAACATTCATAAAGTAGCTTTTCCAACCTATAAGGGCCATTATGAGTTTCTTGTGAGGCCATTTGGGCTCATAATCTCATAAATGCCCTGCAATGTTTCAATGACTCATGAACAAGGTATTTAAAGTGTTGTTAAGAAAATTAGTTTTGGTGTTCTTCGATGAAATTCTGATATATTCATCTAATTTGAAGTCTCATGTGGGACATTTTAGAGAAGTGCTAGAGTTGCTGACAACACATCAACATTATGCAAAAAAAAAAGCAAGTGTCAGTTTGGATCTAAGAAGTTGAATTATTTGGGATATGGAATTTTCAAAAAGATAATAAAAATAGGCCAATCCAGGATAGATTGTGCAAGGAAATGTTTGAATTATTTTGGGACATTCTAGCTATTATAGGAGATTTATCAAAGGTTATGGGTGCATTACCAAGCCCTTGACAGATTTGTTGAGAAAAGGGGCATGGAAATGGTTGAGTGATGAGGAAGTTGCTTTTAAAAGATTGAAAGAAGTTATTAGTATTGCTCCAGTTTTGCCTCTATCAGACATTGATTTGGAATTTGTGGTAGAAACTAATGCTTCAGACAGTGGAATTGGTGTTGTTCTAGTTCAGAAGTAGAGACCTTTAGCATCTTTTAGTAGAGGATTGGGGGTTAGACACTATGCACTTTCGGTATATGAAAAGGAGATTTTGGAAGCTATTTTGGCAGTTTAGAAGTGGTCTTCCTATCTTGTGGGGAGGCACTTTAAGATCAAGATAAATCATTAGAGTTTAAAATTTCTAGATGAAAACCAGGCCATCACTCCCTCTCAGCAAAAATGGGTAGCAAAGATGATAGAGTACAATTATGAGATAAGCTTTAGGAAAGACAACAACAATATTATAATAGATGTTCTTTCAAGAAAGCATAAAGTTATAAGCTACCAAGTAATGATAATTAGTAGTGTGTCCACTAGCACTCGAACCAAGGTGATAGAGTCTGTGGAAAACATGGGAAATTAAAAAAATTATGACTGAGTTAGAGAAGGATCCTACAACTCATTCCAATTACACATGATATGGAAAACAACTCAAAAAGAAGCGAAAACTAATCGTGGGAAAGAGTCCAGAATTGAGGAATAAATTGATTAGATTTTTTCATGACAATGTAGTGAGAAGACATCCAAGAGCAATGACCATGATTAAAAGTATATCATCAGTTTTTTATTAGACGTGATTGAGGAAGGATGTTAAAAATATCGTGAGAGAATGTAGGATGTGTCAATAGAACAAAGCATACCTTCAACATCCTAGGAGATTACTATAGCCCCTGTCTATACCCGAAACAATTTAATCTTCCATAAGTGTGGATTTTGATGAGGGGCTGCCTATATCAAGGAGGAAGGATTCGACCTTGGTGGTAATGGACATATTGAGTAAATATGGAAATTTTATAACTCTAACTCACCCTTTCACTACTAATGATGTAGCTCAAACATTTCTGGATAATGTTTTCAAATTGCATGGACTGCCTAATAATATAGTTTGTGATAGAGATCGAGTGTTCATAAGTTCTTTTGGAGGGCTTATGTGGGAAATTAGGAGAGACAATGACTTCTTCAAATGCTTACCATTCTTAAATCAATGGGCAAACAGAAAGGATAAGTTAATGCCTAGAAACCTATTTGAGATGCATGACTAGAGAGAAACTGAAAGAATGGCGAGAGTGGTTACACTTGGAAAAATGGTCGTACAACACTACATTTCATTCATCTATTCAACCATACATTATCAAGCATTATATGGGCAACCACCTTCACTGCATTTACCTTATGTAGCTAGAGAATCATTGGTGGCAGTAGTGGATAGAAGTTTGCAACAAAGAGAAATTTCCATAAAAAAGTTGAAGTTTCATTTGAAGAGAGCTTAAAAAGGATGAAACAACAAGATGACCAAAGGAGAATCGAGTGTGAATTTCAAGTAGGAGAATGGGTGTATTTGAAGCTACAACCTTATAGAAATCAGACAATAAAGGCTCAAAGCTGCCAGAAACTTGTTACAAAATGGTTTGGACCATTTATGATCATTGATTGAGTAGGAAATGTTGCATATAAACTTTAGTTGCCAAGAGATTCGAAGTTACATCATGTTTTTCATGTTTGTCAGCTTAAGAATCATATTGACATCAGACAATAAAGTCTTAGTTAAATGGACTAATTCCTTCCCCGAGGATGATACTTAGGAGGTTTTGCACCAGCTACAACAATAATTTTTGAATTTCAATCTTTATGGTCAATGATGCTTCAAAACAAAAGGGCATTGTAAGGAGGCTAAGTGAATGAGGAATTTTGTCCATCGTTATTTATCATTGAGATTAAGTTTTTAAATTCTTGTTATTAAAGTTTAATGAAGTGTTGCGTTTTAGGTCTGTGTTATTAGATAAAGCAGGATCGCTTAACTCTCCAGGATTAAAAAGGGTGAGAGTCTGTATGAAATCTTATTGAAATGTTATGAAAAGTTTACCTTTTCTCTCTAAACTTAACTTATCTATTCCGATATTTAATTTATGTTTTCTTTCTCGACACATATTATGAGTTCTTTTGGTTCAATAGCTTACACCCTATACCATTTTTATCACCATACCAACAAACATGCTTCACATTCAACACTAAACATCATAATTATCGTTCCTTATTTAGCACACCCCTATCCTCATCACGACCATCAAACATCAATGTAACGACCCAAATTTATGAGCCAACGATTTGGGCATTGACCCGGGTTTTGGGCCTTCATGTTGGTTTGGGTAATTAGAGTCATTGGGCTAAGTTTGGACCTTATTGGATGAGAATTGGGCTATATAAGCTTGGAAAGTGACAATTTTGGGACAAGGGCAAAAGTTGAGGGATTTATGTGGTGATTATATCTCTTTCTAAATAAAAGATTGAACTCCCTTAAATGATTCTTGTATAGACGTAGGGTATCTAGGGGACAAAGAACCTTTGGTGATATCACTATTTCTCTCTCTCTTTTTCTTCATATTTCTTCATCTCATTTTCTCTCCAAAATCCCCATGGTTATCTTGAATTAAAGAACCCAACTTTGTTACCCATTTCTTCCATCCAAGGTTCAAGAACCAAGTATGTTAATCTCCATCTCTAAAGCTTCAAGAAAAGTGTAGTCTTTTGGTAAACAGGTAAGATAACCATTTATGGGCTTTGGGAAGTTTTAAGCTTTGAGAGATTTATAGAGGTTTCCTTTGATTTTTGAATTATAAATTCATAGTGGATTTCTCCCTATAATTTAGTGTTCAAGCTTTGATTCGTTTTTCATGATTTGTGGTTAAAGGAAGTGATTTTAAGACTTTTTAAAGCTTCAGGCAAAGAGTAAGTTGAAGGGGTTTTGTTTAGGAGCTTAAATTCGGGATTTGTTTTGCTAAAGGTTAGTACTTCTTTGACTCCTATGTTTCTTAAATATCAAAAATTGATGCTTTGCTTGATTTTATAGTGTTAGTGGGTGTTGTATGTATGAAACTTGTCTTGTGTGACTAAATATTATTGTTTGAGGTTATAAATATTGTTAGATGACTCATATATGATCATAATTAACTTAATAAATTTTAGTAATCACTTGGGGTGGATTGTGGGTGTTTAGAGACAAGTTCAAGCTGAAAACCGTGGTAAAAAGGGAGATTTTTGGGTTTCAATATCGATACTCGAGAACCGTACTGGTACCATAAAACCATTCTAGAAAACAAAGTGCAATTTTTGTATAGGTATCGACTGGCCGTATCAATACTAACTGGTTGTACCAATACCCACTATCAGTACTGACTGGCCGTACTGATACCCACCATTGGTACCGACTGGTCGTATCGATACCCATTATTGGTACCGACTGGCCGTACCTATACCACTATCGATATCGACTGGCCGTACCAATACCCATTAAAGCTACTGAACATATTTTCATGAAATTAGTAAAAGCGGTCCCAATGAGTCTAAAATTTATATCTAAGGTGGATATAGAATGTTTGATCTAATAGATGACTCCACTGATTCAATATAATGATTATTACTTCTATAATGTACCAAGGGTTTGGTGATTATAATCGATAGATGACATGTGATAGATGGTGTCATGCCTTGGAGCTACTTACTTCGTGATGTGGTGTATTAACGTTCGGGGAGCATTTCTTATCTTATTATTGTTATATAAAGGAATCTGGATGCCCTAGAGTCAGTGCTACGGTACTTATATAAGGGGATGTGTAGTTATGGCTATGTGAGCAAGTACATCCAACGTACTCAAGGGCTATATGATCTAGGTATGGTTAGGAACCTACTACTAGCTATGTTGAACCGAGTATTGATAAGGGGATGGGTATTTCAGGCTATGTGATCGAGTAACATTCGACGTACTCAAGGGCTATGTGATTTGAGTGCGGTTGAGATATTTGTAGCTATAGTGATCTGGATATGGTAATCAACTCGACAGCTATGTGAGATCGAGTAATCATGATGGCTTGGTGACCTAAAGTAAAGACTACTCGCGTCTTAGGTGATCTGAGTACTTTCATGACATATCCGTGGCTATGGT
Organism: Hibiscus mutabilis; assembly: GCA_019671005.1. Taxonomy (NCBI): domain Eukaryota; kingdom Viridiplantae; phylum Streptophyta; class Magnoliopsida; order Malvales; family Malvaceae; genus Hibiscus; species Hibiscus mutabilis. The sequence goes on along the minus strand of CM033740.1, from coordinate 26,995,682 downwards.
GATCCAAATAAGGCCAATTCAACCCGACGACTATATGAGCACGGGTAAAGTAGGGCTTCGTTGGCCAATATGTTGTGATGTATTGATTCATTTATGGTTAAATCTATGGTTTTAAAATGGAAATTTGTTGGGTCAGAATTTGGATGACCCGAATGTAGCACTTTGAATTCAGATCAGGATTGGGTGTTACAATAAATTAATCAATCCTCTGCCCCTCACTATCACACACCAAACATAACCACTGCAATACAGAACAACCACTGTCTTGAACACATCCCACGACCTTACCCAAACAAAAACCAAACATTAAACCTACAAACCACCAATGATCCCTAAACTCATCAAACTTACTTCCATAACCAGACATAGCCAAGATCAAACCAAGTCGATCAAAAATTAGTAGCCAACAAACAAAAGTAAAAGGAACCATGAAAAAATAAGAGAAATGAAAAAGATAAACATACATATCTCAGTACCAAGTCGATCCGATGATGGATAACACCGATCTAACGAAAGAAAGGTTCGAATTTTGGGGTCCAATTTCATGATTTTAAGGGTCGTTTTAGAGTAATTTTACTCGAGAAATAGAATGAGAAAAACACAAACTCTATTTTTGGGTCAATGATGATCAGAAAAGGCCGTAAAATTTTTACGAAATAACTAGTGAAGAAAAACAACAGTGATCGAGTTTGTTAGGGTATACTCAAGAGAAATTTGACTCAAGGAACATAAGGAGGAAAGCCCATGCTTCGTTTTGGTGACACCGACAATTAGAGAAAGTGTCGCACTAGTGAATGGTGGTAACAAGCTTCAACGACTATAGGGTTTGAAGAGAAATTGAAGAAACTTTTTATTTTTTTTGGAATAAAGGGAAACAAAATAAAAAAAAAGAAAATTGAGGAAAACAATAGCTGTGAATTAATTTAACCTGCTTTGACGTCGAGTCATCTTCAACTAATTAGGTGGTTGCTGGGTGTTTAGAGGAGAACAAAAAAAGAGAAGAAAAAAAAATAAAATATATATTAAAATAAATAATTGGATAAGTTATTGAGAGATACTATGGTTTTGGTCAATAACTTTTAATAATGTTTTATTGCAAAAATGTGTTACATGATATCATAAAAGAGTGTCATTTGTCCTATCACTTCCCAATTAATGACGTCAAACCTAGAGATATTTTAGAAGACGAAAATAAATTACATGGGACACATTAAACTAGTAAAAAATAGAAACATCACATTGACAAATTTGACAAAATACAGAGGCATTTATATTGTCAGCCCTATAATTTTTTGGAATATGTCATTAGCCCTATAATTTCTTTCATGAATTCCGTGCAATTTCTACCTTCTTCCCACGTCTCGTTTCTCTAAAGTTTATCTATATTTCACAACAAATTATAGTTTTGATCCTTTTAAAAAACTTAAAGTTGAGATCTGGTCCTTATATACTAATTTGGCATAATTTAATCCTCCATTTTATATTTTCATTGCTTATTAGTTGTTTTAAATAATTATTACTATTACTTATTCCGATTAAAATGCTTACTAAGATTTTTTTCTTAAAAATATCGGTTCAAATAAAAAAAATCTTTTTCAACATTTTAATCTAAAAAGTAAAAAAAAATCAAGTTATGTCAAATTAAAGTATAAACAATAGATATCTCAAATTTCAATATAGAAGAGAGGCCAAAATTATAATTTGAGGGTATATTTTATATTTAAAAGGCAAGTGGGCATTTAGCAAATTGAGAAATGATGTTTTAGAAAGGATTAGAAACTGCATTTTTCAAGGATAATAGACTATTTGGGCTTCGTTGGGTTATATAAAGTTTGAATGATTGCCATTTGACTCAGATTGCCATTTCCCTTTTATGTTGATTTTAGAATAGAGATGCTTGTTTTATTTTCTTTCTCGAGCAACTGAATTTGGTTCTTCACTTCCATCCCATTGAAATTTGTGGGTTTTATTTTTATCTTTGATTTTTTCAAAAGAATGGGGGCACTAGAAATGAATTTCTTTCATATTTAATCACTCTAATGTACCTTCAGATCCATAACCCATCAAACGGCGGAACTTAAATAAAAGCAAAATGAAACTGTGGATTTATATTAATTGTCCCTACTTGCAAATCCGAAGCAATTTCCTAGCGATAAACAAAAGTTAGAGAAGGGTTTGATCTTCTCAAGTATTTGAATGTTATTTGTATTGTTGAGGTGTGATTAAAAGATAAAAACTTAAACTTAAACCTTAGCCCTAACATCTTAAAACTTAAACCTTAAACCTTAAACCCTAAACTCATCGGATTGGGAGGTCACGTGGGATTTTGGAAAGAGGATGTTGGTCTTTTGAGATTTTCATTGGAAAGTGAAGAAGCCGAACAACTCTAATGGCATTGATCCAAACGCTCATCCCTAAACTTTGTTTGATTGGTGTTTAATTAATATGTAAACAATTATTTAATCATTTATATTTTAAAATAATTCATTATTGCATATTGTAATAAGAATGCATCAATGGGTTTAAGCGTGTATTCATATACTTTAGTAATGGTTAATTACATAAGAACAGGACTGTGGCAATGAAGCAGATGAGGAAGCAAAGAAAACAAGAGAGTTTGGGTTGGGAGTTCCATAGCTAACAAAGCCAACACTGAAGCAGACTTTCAGAAACAATGCCTGCTTATTTGGTCACCTAATTTACCAACCAAATTTAACCTTTTTGTGTTCGGAAAATACGCAACCAGGTCCAGCAGGGAAGTGGAGACATCCGACAAGTGCTTCTTTCAGTATTTATACACGTATAGTTTTTGCAATGAGTTTCTTTCTTCAATGTTGCTGTGTTTAAGAGAGAATTGGCAGAGTAATGATTGTATCAAAATCATAGATGAAAGTGAAACACTTGTGTAGGCAAAAAAAAAAAAAAATCGAAATTCTTTAGTTTCAACACTCCAATCAACACATCCAGCAATACCTAAGTGTTCTTTTACTGAACGAAGCACTAAATGTTTAAAAAGAGAATTGGCAAAAGCAATAAATTTTCTTGTCTTTGGCTTGCAGTTTCATGATTCCATCTCTAACAGTTTCGTCATGCTTTGACACTTACTGAGCAAGTCTGGGAAATGGGCTGTATATTCCGCCATGTCCCGTGTTGACCAATTCGGTCATTTGCCTCAACTAAGTCCATGTTCGAGTTGGTCCTGTCATTGAGTCCATATTCGAGTTGGTACTGTCATTTTGAGTCCATCATCAGCATATCATAGCGCACAAGTCATTCATCCTAGCCTGTGAAACGTTGGTGAAAGGAAAGACCCTGGTGTTGCCATTATACAAACAGGTCAATGTCATCTCTGAGTTGCTCTTCATGATCTGCAATTACAAGTCAAGGGATTAGAATGGCTGGAGAAATGGCAGAATGCAGTTAAAGGAAGAAAGCTCCTAGGACTAATAGTTCTCTTTATACTTCCAATTCTAGTATTCTTGAATACTCTGTATTTGAAGTCAAATATGGATTCAGTGTGGAATTAGATAATAATTGCTTTGATGCTTTTGTACACCATCACAAGGACAGTAATCATCACAAAACGAAGCAAAACAAGAATCAAATGTGTTTGTGTGTGTATACCTCACATGTCTTTGGTCCATCATTGCAGCTCCACCGCTTGTAAGGGATACAGTCAATGAATCGACACCATCCGCAATAGTGATTCCCATCAATTCCTAGGAATACTGCTACAAGACATCCAGAAAGTCTGCAAATCAAACAAGACCCTTCTCTAAGATTGAATGCGTTTGTTAACAATGAACAACAAAATCGATTCAGCTCAACATTTAGGTGGACAAAACTTACAGAATAACAAACAGTACAAGAGAAATGCTCCGCAGAATCAGCCTGTCGAGCTCCAGCTTCTGCTTTATTTTAACGGTACTTTTGGCACCATTGACACCATATTCAAATAACCCTGCTTTGTTTTTAGACATCTGCCTAACCTGAGGGGTAAGTAAAAGCACAAATCCGAGTAGATATCCGGATATAAAGGCTCCAATATTCGCAAAATTGTCAATGTGTGGTAGCAAACCGAGGAAGAAATTCATCACCACAACTGTGAAAAGGGCTGCTAGAGCTGCACACTGCAATCAACCACAAAGGGGGGTGAGGGATCAATGAAATACAAAGATCAATTGGAGATAGACATTACTCGATACAAGGAAAAAGAGTTAAGCACCTTGCTTGAGTAAACTTTCCAGTTCCAGATTAGTCCCGAAAGCATCGTTCCAAGTAATCCAAACAAAGCACCAGAGGAAGTAACCACAGGATTATTTCTAACAAAAACTGAACATATCAAGCTACCGTAAAACGCGGAAAGTAGGTAGATTACCCCAATTCTCACTGTCGAGCAAAAGTGAAAAACAATAAGTTGCATGCGAATGTTAGTCGGTAAAAAATTTAGCTTATTCAATCAATCCAAAGAATGGATAGTTATGTGATGAGAACAGTGCCCTTACAAGGTCCATAGTCTCTCTCTAAGTGGATGCCAATAAAGATCGTACAGCTGATATTGATTGCAAAATGTATGAGCCCCGCATGTAACCAGGGGCATACGAAGAAACGCCAATTTAGGGGGTTCTGAGCCAAAAAATGCCTTCGAAGTGCCCCAACTTTATCTAGCCTGCAACATTACAATCATGATTTCAGCACCAAAATTAAGGCCACTAAACTTTAAATCATAGCCATAACCTCTCTTTTTTTACTTCCTAAAACAGAATTTGAACAAAAATTGTTAGAAATGACAAAGAAAAGGGTTGCAAAAGTGGGAAAAGAACTTTATACGACAGTAATCTGATTCAGAATAGTATTTTACTAACAACAATCAAAACCATTGTTTTTCTTAGTAAAGAATATGAATTTCCAGAGTAAACAAAGAAGAATAGTAATCCGCTATTCATTCTTCTTAATTTACAACTGATTTACCCCACCCCACCCCAGGATTAAAAAAAAAGAATAGTGGAAAGCGGTTATCTCATTGAATCAAAAAGAGGGTGGTCGGATCTCTCCAATAAAAAATGATTCAGAGTACCTTAACTAAGAAAAGCCCAATGAAAACACTTTTAAAACCCAAAACGAGAATCATAACAGCAAGAACAGAGAGGAAAAAGAACTGACGTCGAAGCAGAGGGGCCAAGCAGGGGATTCTCGGAGAGAGGTTGAAAGAAAACACTGGGAATGGAGAAATAGTTGAAGAGAGTGGTGGTTATAAAAGCCATGAGGTGGAGGATGACCAAGAGAGAGATGAGCCATGTGTCGGACGCCCTCTGCCGGTACCGTGACTTGAAGAAGGGCAGTTTCCCTTCCATCTGGTTATCGGTTTCGGGGTTGTCGAGGACGGATGAAGATGGGGGCGCTGGTTCTTGGCCTTGGGGCTTGATTTCGATCTTCGTATGGAGCTCATTGTCTTGGCTTTCCCCTTCCATTTGATAAAAGAGCGAAGCAGTTTTTGCTGGAGAGGAAAAAAAAGAATGGAGCTAGGATTGGATGTTCTTTAATTCATCGTGTGGACTGGAAACACGAAATTCAACTGTTTTTATTGCAAAAAGCCAAAAGTACCCCCCCCCTCTCTAGACGGTTGAGTTTGGAGGGAATATTTTGCCGCCGTGAGATTGAGTTTTCAAGTTTGCTGATGCAAGTGAACTGCGAATTATGAAATAGATAGACTCGGTCCGGTTTGGTTGAAATCACACGGTTCAATCGGCTTGAAAACAAAATTAAAATAGACATAAATTAAGATAATAAATACACGGCAAGATGACCCATTATTGTTGTTGGAATTTTTCCCCAAAATATGGTTCATCCGACTTTTTTCCCAAACTATGGTGAATTACTGTTGAGGATCAGAAATCAGGGTGATTTCCACCCCTTTTTTAACAGTAAATTTATGAAAATAATAAAAAATAAGGTTGAAATCAGATTGCTCTCCCTCCGTTTTCAAACAAGGGTTGCAACTTCATCATGCTGCCATGTGGCAGCAACGGAGGGAAGCACGCATTGTGGAAAGGCGGACTGCCCTCCATCCGAGTTTCAACAGTGCCATGCCGGGTGGCAGTGGTGCAGGGGTGGCATGCATGGCAGCTGCATGCCTCGTAAATGAGGCAGCTGTATGCATGTCGGGTAGCAGGTAAACTTTTTTTTAATTGTTATAATAATTTTAAATGTTATAATAATTTTAAATTATATAGGGCTAGTGTAAATTTTTTGATTTGAAACTTATTAGTGCAGATAAAATTCGTGTAGAGGTATGTAAGAGGAAAAAATATAGTTTTTTTTAAATAGGTTATGTTGAAGGTAATTTATTAGAGAAAAAATTGAGTAAAAATTTGAGTAAAGAAGGAGAAGAAGAAGCAGAAGAAGAAAGTTGTGGGAAAAAAATATTGTAAGTTGGTTTTAAATTTTTATTTTATTTTATCCGTATAATATTTTATGTTGTTTGAAATTTAATTTTTGTGTTAGAACGGTGAATGTTTTATTTTTGTTTAGGATTATAGTAGTTGAAAAAATCGTAATTAGTATTTATTGTTATTTATAGTTTAAAATTAGGTTTAGTGACATTGTAGTTGTTCATTTTGATTTGTGTATTATAATTGGAAATATTTTTTTTTCTGAACATGTAGAGAAAATGAGCAACAACAAATTTGTGGCGATTGTCCATTACAATGGACAAATTGTGAAAACCGATGTCGGTATTGTATTTGAATCTGAAAGCCCTACGAATATGAGATTTGAAAAAGAAATCACGCTTCGAGTAACGAAGGAGAATATATCCGAGAAAATTGGAGCTCATATTCATGGTTTGCGATATCGGCGGCTGACATGTCACAATCCAGTCATCAGACCCCATCGCCGTTGTCGCATGAGGCCACCGCCCATTTCCACAACCACCCATTGCCAGTAACCGACGAGAGGCGTTTCAATCTAACGTCGAACGACTATAGCCTTTCGCGTTCATTGTTCGACGTCCGATTGACACCCTTCCCACTCGTTAATGATGATGGGTGGTTGGGGGAAATGGGCGGTGGTCTCTAACGACAACGGTGGTGGGGTCTAGCAAGACTATCAGGGGCAATAGTGGTTTTAATTTTGGGTTTAAGTTTTTTGGGTTTTGGAGATTTTTGTAATTTTTGAAAATTTTGGGATATTATTTAATTTAATTTATTTTTTTTATTTTTTAAATAAATAAATAACAAAAGCCATGTGTCAATCTATTATTGGGTGATGAATTTTTTTAACGGTGTTACCTTAAAACACTAACAAAACGAAACTTTAGGCATCAATTTCAGCCAAAGGAAATGTTAAGCACCTATCTCAGAAAAAAATGTATAGTTTGAGCACCTATTTCCGAGTTAAGCCTATTACTTTTCTGAAGCAAACTACAAAAATATTCATCAAATTATTATTTTTTTCTCATTTTGGTCACTTGACTATCAAAAATTATAAAATGATCATTCAATTTATCAATTTTATCTTTCTTGGTCATTACTCGTTAAACCACAAACACAATTTTAATGTATTTTTTAAATTAACATAATTGCAAATTTTATTATCAACTTTTATAATTTTAATTTGGTCTTAACACTAAAAAAATCAAATATATATCATTCAAGATAAAAATATAATTCTAGCCCTACGTTGATTAAACTACAATGAATTTCCTTTTGCAATAGTATTGTGATTTAGTTACGGAAATTCTAACGTGAGGCACATTAAAATGAGGTTGTGCAGAAATGCTTAAAAAATGGTAAGAATTTATGTACCTGACTCGTAAGGATTTTGTAGGTACATAAATTCTTATAAAAACGGTAAGTATTTGTGTATATATCGAACTAAAAAGGGTAAAAGCTAAACCGGTTAACCGTTAGACTTAAAAATAGGATAAGGTGTTGTGTACGTACACTTTTGCTTACATTTTCTGTAACAAATTATGTATATTCTATAATAATTTTTGTAGCTACTTAAATTCTCATAATTTTTGTAAGAAAAAAGGTTATCTTGTAGCCCTTTCTGTGTGTACAGAAATGCTTACCATAAGTTGAGCTTCTTTTGGTTTGGATGATCTCGAATAAGGATTTCGGTACGTACCTTTTTCATTACCATTTCATAAAAACAAATTATGTATATTAAGCAATAATTTCTCTACCTACTAAAATTCTCATCGTTCTTGTAAGAAAATAGGTTTTCTTGTAGGCCAATCTGTATGTATACAAATGCTTACCCTAAGTTGAGCTCCTTTTGGTTTTTGTGATCTCGGGTAAGGATTTCGGTACATACATTTTTCGTTACAATTTCTATAACAAACTATGTATATTCCATAATAATTATTGTACCTACTAAAATTCTCATCGTTCTTGTAAGAAAATAAGTCTTCTTGTAGGTCAATCTGTATGTACACAAATGCTTACCCTAAGTTGAGCTCCTTTTGGTTTTGGTGATCTCGGGTAAAGATTTCAGTACATACGCTTTTTATTACTATTTTTGTAACAATTTATGTATATTCCGTAATAATTCTATACCTACTGAAATTCTCATCGTTCTAGTAAGAAAATAGGTTTTCTTGTAGGCCAATCTGTATGTACAAAAATGCTTACCCTAAGTTAAGCTCCTTTTGGTTTTCGTGATCTCGGGTAAAGATATCAGTACGTACATTTTTTATTACTATGTCTGTAAGAATTTATGTATATTTCGTAATAATTTCTGTACCTACTGAAATTCTCATCGTTCTAGCAAGAAAATAGGTTTTCTTGTAGGCCAATATGTATGTACACAAATGATTAACCTAAGTTGAGCTCTTTTTGGTTTTGGTGATCTCGGGTAAGGATTTCGGTACGTACCTTTTTTATTATCATTTCTGTAACAAATTATGTATATTCCGTAATAATTTTTGTACCTACTGAAATTCTCATTGTTATTGTAAGAAAATAGGTTTTCTTGTAGGCCAATCTGTATGTACACAAATGCTTACCCTAAGTTGAGTTCCTTTTGGTTTTGGTGATCTCGAGTAAAGATTTTGGTACGTACGTTTTTATTACTATTTCTATAACAATTTGTGTATATTCCGTAATAATTTCTGTACCTACTGAAATTCTCACCGTTCTATTAAGAAAATAGGTTTTATTGTAGGCCAATCTGTATGTACACAAATGCTTACCCTAAGTTGAGATCCTTTTGGTTTTGGTGATCTCGGGTAAGGATTTCGGTACGTACATTTTTCGTTACCATTTCTGTAAAAAAACTATGTATATTCCGTAATAATTTCTGTACCTACTGAAATTCTCATCATTCTAGTAAGAAAATAGGTTTTCTTGTAAACCAATCTGTATGTAAACAAATGCTTACCCTAAGTTGAGCTCCTATTGGTTTTGGTGATCTTGGGTAAGAATTTTAGTATGTACCTTTTTTATTATCATTTCTGTAACAAATTGTGTATATTCCGTAATAATTTATGTACCTACTAAAATTCTCATTGTTCTTGTAAGAAAATAGGTTTACTTGTAGGACAATCTCCATGTACACAAATGCTTACCCTAAGTTGAGCTTCTTTTGGTTTTGGTGATCTCAGGTAAAAATTTCAGTACGTACATTTTTTTATTACCATTTTTGTAACAAATTATGTATATTAGGTAATAATTTTTGTACCTACTGAAATTCTCATCTTTCAAGTAAGAAAATAGGTTTCTTGTAGCCCAATATGTATGTACACAAATGCTTACCCTAAGTTGAGCTCCTTCTGGTTTTGGTGATTTCGGGTAAGGATTTCGGTACGTACCTTTTTTATTACCATTTCGGTAACAAATTATGTATATTATGTAATAATTTCTGTACCTACTGAAATTCTCATCTTTTATGTAAGAAAATACGTTTTCTTGTAGGCTAATCTTTATGTACACAAATGCTTACCCTAAGTTGAGCTCCTTTTGGTTTTGGTGATCTCGGATAAGGATTTCGGTACATACATTTTTCGTTACCATTTATGTAACAAACCATCTATATTTCGTAATATTTTATGTACCTACTAAAATTCTCATCGTTCTAGTAAGAAAATAGGGTTTCTTGTAGGCAAATCTATATGTACACAAATACTTACCCTAAGTTGAGCTCCTTTTTGTTTTGGTGGTCTCGGGTAAGGATTTCGGTATGTATGTTTTTATTACTATTTTTGTAACAAATTATATATAATATGTAATAATTTGTGTACCTACTGAAACCCTCATCGTTCTTGTAAGGAAATAGGTTTTCTTGTAGGCCAATCTGTATGTACACAAATGCTTACCCTAAGTTGAGCTCTTTTTGGTTTTGTTGATCTTGGGTAAGGATTTTGGTACGTACCTTTTTTCTTACCATTTTCTGTAACAAATTATGTATATTATGTAATAATTTATGTACCTACTGAAATTCTCATCTTTAATGTAAGAAAATAGATTTTCTTGTAGGCCAATCTGTATGTACACAAATGCTTACCCTAAGTTGAGCTCCTTTTGGTTTTGGTGATCTAGGGTAAGGATTTCAGTACGTACGTTTTTTTATTACCATATCTGTAACAAACGATGTGTATTATGCAATAATTTTTGTACCTACTGAAATTCTCATCTTTCATGTAAGAAAATAGGTTTTCTTATAGCCCAATCTGCATGTACACAAATGCTTACCCTAAGTTGAGCTCGTTTTGGTTTTTGGTGATTTCGGGTAAGGATTTCAGTACGTACATTTTTGTTTACCATTTTTGTAACAAACTATGTATATTCCATAATATTTTCTGTACCTACTAAAATTCTCATCGTTCTAGTCAGAAAATACGTTTTCTTGCAGGCCAATCTGTATGTATACAAATGCTTACCCTAAGTTGAACTCGGGTAAGAATTTTGGTTTGGTTTTGGTGATCTCGGGTAAGGATTTTGGTACATACGTTTTTATAATCATTTCTGTAACAAACTATGTATATTCCGTAATTACCCTTTTCACCGCAGAACTTCCCAATTTAGTTAGTAATATGCTAATTGTCAAAAAAGTTAGTACCATGCTAAATCGATTTTATCTAACTTCATACAATTAATTTATATTTTACGATAAACAACATATTTGGTATCTAACCTATTTTCGTGTTTCTGTTTTGGTCACCAATTATTATTTTTGATAAAATCGTATCTAAAGTTATGTTTTGTCATTTTGGTACCGACTGATAAAAAATTAACAACGATGCTGATGTAGCATTTTTTATTTTTTTATTCGCCATGCCATCTTCTATCCCATAATCAGCATTTTAAATGTTATTTTTTAAAAAAATTTATTTGAACCAATGAGATGATCTGAACTCTTAACCTTAACTTTAACCTGTTAAATATGAACCTCTTTGACCTAAACCACAACTCAACATAACTTTTTTTACCGTTGATTGTCCGACCTGACCCATTTGACCCTTTATTCTAACCGTCCTATTGTCTTTGATTCGATTTGTTGACCTGACCCATTAAACGACATTGACTTTGACCAGTTTGACCAACGTTTAGATAGCTCTGGAGAAGTGCTACTACTATTTTCATTATTGTTATTGATAACCCTCTGGTATTCACGTATCTATACACCTGTTTTACTTAGGTTTTTTCTCTATTCGTTTATATTCCTATCTTTTGCTTAGGTTTTCATGCATTTTATCGTGTTTAAGGAATATTGTCTCTGTTTTGTATTCTTATATCGATACATGCCTGCATAAATTTGTTTGCTTGTTGTAACTCAGATGAGCCTTGGAGCGATATAAGATAAAGGACTTGCCTTTATATTTTTGGACCACAGGACAATTGCTTGCACGAGAGAGCACAAGACCACTTAGAACCACAATTGCATAATGTCCTTCACGGGGCGCTCCATTCCAGCTATACAAGAGCCACATGGTGCTTGGAGGTGTCAGGACCATTGTACGATAGAGGTCATAGACTGCCCGCTGCATCAAGACAAATCGCCAAGTAGGGCCACCAAATAATTCTTGGAGTTGCAGGATGGCAGCTGGATCAAGACAAATGCCTTTTTCGGGGTAGGACTATAAGGAAGATAAGTACTTGTTGCATTCTTATTGGCTGTCATTTTTCCCATCTCCGCCTATATAAAGAGAAGCCCCATTTGCAAGAAATGAGGACTATTTGGAGATTCTTTTAAGAACTCATTTTTCAGGAAAGTCATTTTTCCCAAGAAAATGGTTACGACCATGGAAGCTTAATGAGCTTGGAAGTCTTGGTGCAAAAGGATGCAACAGGTGGGCTAAAAGGCTGCTTGGATCGACAAGTTGTAGTAGTGGTTAATGTAAGGCTCGCATGTCAGAGAGAAGTATAGTTTATTTTCTCGAATCAGACACCAAACAAACACTCAAGTGCATAAACGACCATTTTGAGGACCAGTTTGTAAATATAATAATTATAGGGACTTAACCAAATTTAAAGTTACTATTATTTAATTAATCATGTTTCATGCTTATTTGTGAATTTTCAGCTCAAACGAATCATCTAAACTCATCCAATTATCATGTGAACATTCAAGGACCAAAATATAATATTTCAAACTATTTTTTTAGCTTTGCAAAAACATCCCTGCAAAATTTTTCGAAACCTTTCCCTATTGTAACACCCCGAATTCGGGCCTAGAAGTTAGCTAGGTGGGTTAGATGGTTCGGGTGAACCAGATTAGTCGGTTCGGTCTAGTTTCGGGAATAATTCGTAATAAATATTTTAACATGAAATAAAATATGAAAAAATGGTGGAAAATATTTAATTATTATTTTGAGGGTTTTGGTAAACTCAATTTAATAAAATAAGGGTTGATTTATGGACATTGTGTCCTAGTGACTAAAATGTAAAGTTTGAAAAATGTTTTGGTGACTAAATCGTAAAAGGGTCAAAACTTAGAATCTTTAGGGAGTTATTAAGCCAGTTGGTTTTATCATATTTTTTCCTTAATTTGGTTATTTTAAAATGGTTTTAAAAGGTTTTAATAAAAGAGATTAAAAGAGTTTTAATTAGTTTGTTTTTAAGTAGCCAAATCACTTTCCCACGTAACTACTTTTTCTCCCAATCTTTTCTCTCAAATTCTCAGCAGCCAAACTACCTTTTCTTTTCTAAAAATCTCAGGAATCATCTTTTCAATCTTACTTTTGATTCCAATAATTGATTCCTTTGATCTACTTTGGATATTCTACTTCTACTTTGGAGATTTCATCAAAATCAAGCCAATTGAGGAAAGAGTCTACCATTAGAGGTGATTTTTGTTTCTCTCCTCTAATAAAAGGTTCTTTGTTGAAATTCCCAAGTTCTTTATCCATTGGAATCGATTTATATTATGTTTTAAAGATTAAATCATGATTTGATAATTTAATGTTAATTTTGTTAAGAAATTTATTGAGTTTGGTTATTGATCTGAATCATTGCAACCTTGATTGGTTTAGATCATGTTTAAAGTGTATTTTGATGATATTTAATGGGATTTATAAAAGGAAACCCGAAACTAGTTGGATTGCTAATTTTCTAGGTTGTGAATAGTTAGTTTTTAGAGTGTTATGGTGTTATGTTGTTTCTGGAGATATAAGGTGAGGTTATGGATGTTTTTAGATGTTGTAAAGTTGACCGAATCGTTAGGTTATGGCTGTGCTTTGTTTAGATTGATATCGAAATGGTTTTTGATTATTTTTGGAAGGCTTATGGTGGTGTTTGGTGATGTGATGTTAAGGATCCTACAGTTATTGACAAAGGTTTGGAGACGTCAGACGCGTAGTTTCACATCGGCGAGTGAAGCTTTGTGTTGTAGGTGAGTGGAAACAAGATTTACAACTTTGTAAAGGTTTGAAAGTGATTTTGGGAGTTTATATTAAGCTTGAAACGCTTGTCTAAGCTCGGAAGTAAGTATTAGACGATTACGCTCTTAATTTCGGTTTGGCAAAATTGATTTTTCTCATGCCTATGTTTATGATTTGATACCTACTGTTATATACATGTTTTGGAAATGGATTATGATACAAATGATCTTATATTGATGATATTTGAGCATGGTAAACGATCTTATGAAAATTATTTAGACGATATGAAATGCATGGTTTGTTGTATTGGAAATTGGTTTAAATGATGCATATGAAAACAGTGAGGTATCATGTTTAATAAGGAATATATTGGCAAGTGACAATGATTAAATGTTATCAGATCTAGTTGGCATGCCATAAGGTTTAAAGTGCACTATAATAAGTTGCCTCATGTGTGTCGAGGGGTTGTGATTGTACCGTATTCTCCACCATGAGTACCTCAGTGGTTGAGGGGTTGTGATTTTACCGTTTTCTCCTGCTGATGGGTATTATACATTGTAATAGTCGAGGGGTTTATTATACCATTTGTTCCAGTTAAATTTATGGTTAAGTGGTCTAAGTAACCACTTGTGAAATCTGTGTATCCAATGTATTTTGATAAAGGAAAGGTTTGGTTTTGGGGTCACTTTAATGCCAATATATGAGTTAATGTATCATAATGAAGGAATTATGTTTTGTATAATGTGATTTATAGCATGTGAAGGCTTAAATTGAGGTTTTACATATGGAATTATGCTTGAGATCCATGATACATGTTTTGCATATGGTTTAATATGCATGTTTTGGAAAGGTAAAAAAGGCATGAGATGTTTTTAGCATGATGTTAATAATGTGGGTTGACTCAAATGGTTTTTAAATGCATTGATGAGTGTTTTTTTAAATGCATTGATGAGTGCTCTTTAAGCATCCCTCACTAGGCATTATATGCTTACGCTCTCATTTCTCATCAATGCAGAAAAGTAGGCTTCTAGGGTAGCAAGCAAGCAAGGAGGAATCCAAGAATTGATTTATTTCAAGTACGATTTTATTAATGAGTTTGTAGTAATAAAGGGCAATGTGACCAAGTTGTAAGTGGGAGGGTTTCTTTGCTTACTCCCTATTCTGGACATGTTCTATTTGGTATTTTGGACTTGAATGATGTTATATAGTTTGATTTGAGGGGTTGGGATGGGAATCACATGCTTGAATAGAGACCATGTCTATAGGATCTCTTGATTGTTTTGCTATGGATTGATTGTTTACCTAGCATGCTTGGATGGTTGTGAAAATGATGTTAAACATGTTATATTTTGTTTGTATGATGATTGAACTATGTTTCATTGAGCCTAAATGACATATGTTTGGCCAAGAGGTCATTACAGGCCTAGTTGTATCGATACGAGTCCTCATGGATCGGTAAAGTAGGGAAAATAACAAAGGGGTACCAATACAAGTAGTCGCCGTATCGGTACGCTTT
Organism: Hibiscus mutabilis; assembly: GCA_019671005.1. Lineage (NCBI taxonomy): Eukaryota > Viridiplantae > Streptophyta > Magnoliopsida > Malvales > Malvaceae > Hibiscus > Hibiscus mutabilis. The sequence continues at coordinate 26,980,344 of CM033740.1, read as the reverse complement.
TCAGAAATTTTATACTGGGATTGGTACACGGGATACCGTATCGGTATGGGTTTTAGCTACTGTAATCCTCTATTTTTTAAATATGCAATGGGGATCGATACTCGTATGACCGTATCGAGACGAGTATGCCACATTGACTCGTACCGATACAGTGCAAGCCTGTATCGGTATAGGGTTAGTTAATTATGGTATTTTCATGTTGTACTTTGGTTTCTTCGCATATTGGTCATTGTTTTGTAATGCTCAATTAATGATGATAATGTGATCCAATCTTGATGAAAATTCAAATAGAGGCATGTAAAGAAACTAATTAAGGGATGGTAACATCAATTTGTAATTTGGTCATTTAATTAATAGAATTTACGTTTTGGTCCCTAAAGTGTTAAGTCTTGCAAATTGAATGCTTGTTTCGTCTACCGTTGTTGTACATCATACCTTAGGGTTAATTAAGCATCTAGGAAAGATAAAAATGAAAAAATTGGATCGGTTTAGGTTTCCTTCGGCAAACCTAATGTGACGTCCTTGATTCGATCTTAGTGGCTAGGCCCAGTTAAGAGGGTTATACCTATGGTTTTGAAACCTTTGTTCTAGTAGGCAAAATTGGCCTCCTAGTCTCGAAACCATGAACCTGGTTTCAATACCAGCTTTAACAGGTTTCAAAACCAATTCAGCTGGTTGCGAAACCTATTCAACTACTTTCGAAACCTTCTTGCAGATTTCCAGAAATTACAGATTTTTAACACTTTAAAACCTCCCTAAACATGTACAAATGACCTATTCATGCTTCTAATAAATTATGAGGAAATCATACATATAAAAATACACATGTACACCAAATTCTAGCATCAATGAACAATACATCAAAATGTCAACCTAAAAGTCAAATATTGCATATTCAATCCAATATGAAGAACTGAAAAGGTCATTTTATGCATATTTGGTCTTTTACCTATTTGGACAAGTCACAAATGGCCTAATATACATTTCAAACATGCTCAAACTATAGCTATATCAATATCACATCATTTGACCTCCTAACTCAAAATTTAGCATCCAACCATTATTTGCATAACATGGTATATTAAAAAATATGGTTCTCATACTTGGTTCAACCAAAAACATATCATAACATGCTTCAAAGACCATTAAATCAATAAGGAATAAGGTTTAAAAACCAATACCAAAACATGTTACAAATTCCCAAAATGAAATGACACATTGCCTTATTAACCATAATTGCAAATCTAGTTTTCATACTCAAGATCAAATGGAGTTCTTGGGATCCTTTTTACCTTGAATGCTGCCTCGAACTCTATTTCTCTACAAAGATGAAATGGAAGCATAAGCAATGCATGCTTAGTGAGGATGCTCAACAAATATTCATCAATGCATATTTAATCCATTTAAGAAATCATGCTCTATAACAATCTTATAATTTTCAAAGCATTTAATAAAAAATGCTTAATCAAATCATATGCGTCACGCTTTCAATCTCGCTTTCCATCATATATTCACATATTGACAATAATTGTGACTAGACTAAAACCATAAGTCTTTCATCGGATACACAGAACAGTTTAACGTAAAGTAGGGTTTTGAGTCCTAACCCCATTATAGGGTTTAGAGTCCCAACATCATCATAAGGTTTATAGTCCTATCCTTGTTATAGGGTTTAGAGTTTGATCCTTATTATAGGGTCTGAAGTCCTATCCTCATTAGAGGGTCTAGAGTCTCATCCTTATTATAAGGTCTAGAGTCCCACCCTTATCAAGTTTATAGTGCACTAGTATTTCTATGGCATGCCAACTATATCCAATACATTTTTAGAGTGTCACATAGCCAATATATATCATACATGCATGAGAACTTACCGTTTTTCAATGCTACACATATTCATATCACCACTTTATTCAAACTCATGCTCATAGCATTTTAAATCAATTATAGCATATCATGCTAACTCATTTAAACCAAATCTCATGTTTATAAACATGGAAAATCATGATTAAGATGCATTGTAACAACAAGATTCTTCCTTATGCATTTATTCAAATCAATGCCAAATCATTTTTATGCTTCATATTATCAAACTTTGCAAGAAAATTCAAAATAAATTGTTTCAATTTACTCTTGGACTTAGGAAAGCTTTTCACCCTTTCCCTAAGTCCCCAAAATAGGGCTATAATGCTTTGTAATCTTCTTAAACCATTTTCACTCACCGATATGCAATCGCTTCAGTCGCCGACGCGTCTCGAGCTTCCAAAATGATCCAATAACTACAAGGCAACTTCGCCTTGTTCTTCCCCTAGTTCTACAACATAAAAATAGAGGAATAATGCAACAAAATGCACCCAAACACCAACCTTAAACATTCCCTTGCAACCTCAACAAAAATTCATCCAAAACCTATCTAAAATGCTGAAAACAACCTCAAGCTTCATCTAATCAATAATCAGCCACAAACCTATGATTCTATCATCTAAACTTCATCAAATATCATCTTAAAACATAATTAAATCATTCTTATACCTCCAACAAACATCAATCATCAATAACAACCCCAAAATCAAACATATAACACCTTAAAAATTAAGTAATTAAATAGTTTCAGGATTTAAATCAAAAGCCTCATTTCACATTATGTTTATACAACTAAAATGTGAATTAATTCAATAGAAATCACCAACATTCATCTTCTAAATTAAGAATTTAAGAAAATACCAAAATCACCATTAAACATCAATTTCTTGAATTAAATTGCAAAATCAAGCTATAAAGCAATAAACAAGAGCCAATTACTAGGAGATATCAATAAAGTGTAACACCATGAAAGCTGATCTAGTCGAAATTGGATTTCGGCGATCGAAAACCCTATACTGAAAATGTCAAAATATTACATTGACTTTAACCATGTGGTCAATTACATTGATGTTGAACTCTAATTGAGTCAAATTATTGACTAAGGACCTTATTGAACTTATTGAAAACTATTTGGTGACTAAATTGTAAAAATTGGAAGTTTAGGGGCAAAAATGCAAAGTTTGAAAGGTTAAGGGACTAACCTCATAATTTCCCCATTTTTGAGGTGATTCACCTCTTAGCTTGCCACCCATTTTACGTGAAGTTGCCTAGTGATGGGTGAAAAGGTGATAATGTGGATAGGAGATAATTATAGTTTAGTTTTTTCTTAAAAAAAGAAGAAAAGAAGTTAGTATTATTTTAAAGCTTCCCTCTTTGGGAGGGTAAGCATGCCGACCATTTAGTTCCATATAGGTAAAGTGTTTTATAACACTAAAACCATTTCCATCATTTCCTAACTTCATCTTCTTCCTCACTCAAGCAAGCACCTCCCCACCTTTAAGCAAACACCTCCATTTTTGCATAGTTCTAAGTTCGAGTTTTCTTTGATTTATTGATTCCATCGTGTTGTTATCGATCGGGTAAGTAAAAACCCTCTATCAACTTCTTGGTTCTATGGCTAGATGATGGCCAGTTTTAAGTGAAAAGGTTATGAACCCTAAGATATCAGCATGCTTTCTAAGCTTAAATCTATGGTTGTTTCATAGAAAAAAGTTGCTATGAGTTTAAATAATGAGTTTGATATCGTTGGATTCATTGCAATCATTTTCTTATGTATTTTACCTAGCTCAAGAGTTTGAAGGTGAAGAACCACCACTTCCATCAAAGCCTTCAAATTCCAAAGGCCAAGGGATCACCATTTTAGAGCTGTAGGAGCTTGAAAAAGCTAAGTGAGTGTAGTAGGAGTCTCGGGAATAGGCTAGGTGCCTTTCCCAGTTTCATTGATATTGATTATTGCATAGCTAACATTTTGTCAAAGGGTTATTGCATCGAACCTCATTGGAGGCTTTATTGGTAAGCATAGGTAAGTTATTGCATCGAAGTATTGAACATAGCGTCATTGATTTTGTCATTGTCATAGACATTGGACATTGATAAAGATTATTGCCATTGCCATTGAACACCGGTATTGATATTGTTATCGCTATTGAAACATTGCCATTGATATTGTCATTGTCACCGCTATTGCTAGTGTTATTGTTGTCGAACCTTGGATTCGTAAGGACATTGGATACAATTGGCATGCCATAGAATCCATGAGCTTATTTGTAACCCCTTTGACTCGGCCTAAACGCCAGATAGAACCGAGCGAGCTACGTTGGGTTTGTCGAGACAAACCCTGAAATCCCCTTAGCCCGACCTAGCCAAAACCAGACTAAAAGAGCCATATTAGGTTTGCCAAAGCAAACCCGAGCTAAAACCCTAAGCTGAGCCTTATTTTTTTTCTTTTTATCTTGTCTAGATGAGTTTCATTAATGTCCTATGTGAACATGCTTCAGGGGTAGCGTTACATTCAGATTAGATTACAATTCAGGGTTCAACTGATCAAGAATTCACATAAGGAACCAAAACGTAAATACTGCAAATTATAGGCCATTAATCACAGTTATGATTACAAACCTTTGATTATCCAATTGCATGCTTGCAGGATAATTTCCATTCCAAAACAATCACTCAGTCTCAATCAATTAAATTCATAACATTCAGGGACTAATTTGCATGATTTCCAAACTTCCATGTAACAAGATTGCATAAAATAGCACAACGTACCGATATAGGCAAGCCCATACCGATACGGATTAACAAATATAACGGCTTAGTGTACCGATACACTATGGTCGATACCGATATGGTGTGTTGACCAACCTGTACCAATACAGCTTTGACCCGTGCCGATCCCCTTCACATTTTTCTCAAAACTCAGGATTTCAGTAACCAAAATGTGTACTGATATGGTACCCCGCGTACTGGTACGGTATGTTAAAATCAAAGGAGTCATACCGATCCTCAAACCTGTGTATCAGAATAAGCGTTCATATTCCTTAAGGCATACCGATACGATGGCTAGGCGTACCAATACCCATAGCTATAATTTGACAAATTGAGCCCCAATAGGGCCCTGCGTACCGATCCTGAGGTACCCATACCGGTACATAGAGGCCTGTAATGACCTCTAGGTCTAACATATGACACTTTGGCTCATTCCAAACAGCATCAACACTTGTCTAATCATCGTTTAACATCATCAACATGCTTGAACATCAACATAACAACAATATGAGCCAACCTAACATTTATAGCATACTTAGTCACCAAATCTAAAGGCATGCTTCCTAGTCCACATCCAAAGCATAAAACCAACCACAACATAACCACATTGAGTCATTACAACACCATAACAACCAATACAACTTGACCAAACAAGGAGTTCATCAAAACCCTCCCAAAACATCAATTCGACACATTGTCGTTATTACTACTTTTTAACGTTTCAAACCATATATTGAAAACAAGTCCTTGGAATTTCTTTCCTTGCTTCCTCGTTGCCTCAAACCTTAATTCTCTGCATTGATGGAAAAGAGAGCGTTAGTACACTAGGCTTGGTGAGGAATGCTCAAACAACATCCATCATCAATGCAAGATAAACCGTTTCATATTTCTTTTGAAAAACACTTTTCAAAACTCTTTAAAACATCATCACAACATCATGCCTTGAAAAAACCATGCACTTAACATTTCCAAAACTGCATATTAAACCATATGCAACATTTATCATGGATTCAGCAACAAAGTCCCATTTGCTACCTTCAATTTAAGATTTCCCATGCATACTACCAATGCAAGGCTTAAAGAGTACAACATGTTTAAACCACATTAAACAACATAATCCATCTCATGATGCATTAACAATTATATTGGCACACAAGTGATCATTAATCCAAGTTCCACTTTAAAAAACATAACATCGGATACAAGGATTCAACAAATGTTCCCTAAAAACTTAACAAACAATCTACCGACAACACAAGGCTCACACACAGGAGTATTCGGTACACATAAACCCCTCCACTATTGTGACACCCGTGGTGGAGTCTTCAGTGCATATAAACCCCTCAACACCACTTATTGGTACGATGTTTAACCCACTAATGGGAGTCTTTGGTACATATAAACCCTTCAACCATTAGGGTACTTGGATGGAATATGCGGTACACCTTATAAACCCCTCGACATCCAAGGTGACTTTTTTATAGTGCATTATCAATCCTATGGCCGGCCAACTATATTCGATTTCATTTTCAAATCTTTTCAATCCATCACTTGCCAATATAATTCATTTTAACTCCAACAACTCACTATTTTCATATGCATCATCCAAATTGTTTAACCAATAGAATAAACCTGCATTAACCAATGTTCATAAACATTAACAAAACGGGCATTACTTTCAAATGCATCAACATCATTTTGTAATCAATTTACAGCATTAAACCATTCTCTAAACATGCATATACAATGCTTAATTAAACCATGTAAAACAAGTGAATCAAACTATTAGCCAAACCGATTTCGAGAGAGAATTCATCCTTTAATTACTTTCGAGCTTAGATCAACATTTCAAGTTTGATCTAAACCCCCAAACATAACTTTCAAACCTTTGAAAAGCTGTTAAACGCGCTCTCACTCACCGACTCGCAAGCCTCGCTTACCGATACGATAGCTACGCCTTCAAAGCTTCCAAAACCAACGTTCAAGCTTGAGGACCAGCTTCCCCTGCTTTATCCACACAAAAAAAGAGGTACATTGCATTAAAATACAATCAATAACACAACAACACCAATCTTCAACATCCTTTATCCAAAACCTCTCCACAACACCCAAAATTAACAACAAACCTCTTCCAAACTTAACCCAGCCACAACCTAACGTTTCAACACATAAATTAACATCTAAGAACACATCTCTAACATCTTTATATCTCCAGCATTCAATAAACCAACATAACTCCTCAAAAATATATAACTAGAAACCTAGAAAATTAGGGATTCATATAGTTTCGGGATTCCAATGTTAAAACCCATCTATTAACATTATTTAACATCAAAATTATGATTAAAATCAATAAAGAACTCAGCAAAACAGAGTCCATACGAAAATCATTTAACTAAATCAATTAAAACACCATTTAATCAATTTTCTACAATTAAATCATCAAATCAAGTTAGAAAACATGTGTAAAGGATCAATAACTTGGGAATTTCAATAAATAACCTTATATTAGAGGAGAAGAATGAACCTCACCTCTAATGGTTATTTCCCCCTTAATTAGATGGTTTCCAAAGCCAAAACAATGAGAAATCAAGTTTATTTTGTTTAAAAACCATTATAATCTCAATTGAAATCAAAAGATTTATTAAAAGAAGATTTTACCGGGAGATTTTGAAGAAATAAAAGATGTTTGGCCAGAGAGAATTGGAGAGAAAATCTTTTTATGAAAAGTTAGTTACGTCAAAATTGTTTTAAAGATTTTAATTGCCAATTAAATCTCCAAGCCTTTAATATTATTTTAAAACCTTTTAAAATAGATAATTAAGGGAAAAAGTCTGATATTAGACTTTAGGGTAAATAGCTCCTTAAAGATTCAAAGTTTTGACCCTTTTATAAAACAACCACTAAAATAGTTTTGAAACTTTACATTTTGGTCACTAACCAAAATGTCGACTTTCCAGGCCCCTTTTTGTAAAATTGATTCCACCAAAATCATTTCCATAGTAAATAATGATTTTAGTTAATTTTCCATTTTTTAACCCTTCCAAAAATATTTAATCCAATTTAAATACCAAAGCTGACTTGAATCTCTAATCCGATCCAACGGACCATCTAAACCACTTGGGAAATTCTAGGCCCAAAGCTGGGGAGTTACAACTCTCCCCCTTAAGAAATTTCATCCTCAAAATTTACCTGGTGGAAACAGATGCGGAAACTGAGCAACCATGTCCGACTTACTCTCTCATGTGGCCTCCTCAACACCGCAATGTCGCCACAACACCTTAACAAGCTCTATTGTCTTGCCACATAGAACTTTACTACTAGAGTCAAGAATCTCCACTGGTTCCTCATCATAAGATAAGTCCGGTTGCAACTTAACTTCCTCAAGTGGCATAGCATGCGACAATTTTGAACGGTACCTCCGCAACATGGACACATGAAACACATCATGAATCTTCTCCAACTCAGGAGACAACCTCAATCGATAAGCTAAAGGACCAATGCGTTCCATCACCTCATATGGTCCAATAAATCTCAGGCTCAACTTGCCCTTGCGCCCAAAATGCAACACCTTCTTCCATGGTGAAACTTTCAGGAAAACCTTCTCACCAACAACGTCCATAACCTCTCTACGCTTCAAATTCGCATAGGATTTCTGCCTATCCGAGGCCCCTTTCAATAGATTGCAAATTAGCTTTACCTTCTCATCTGTGTCTTTCAACACATCCAGCATGGAAATATACTTTCCCCCAGCCTCAGCCAAACACAAAGGTGTACGACACTTCCTACCATACATGGCTTTATATGGTGCCATAATTATACTTGCTTGATAGCTATTATTGTATGCAAACTCTACCAAAGGCAACTGCCTTTCCCAAGTTCCTTGGAACTCAATAATGAAACATCTCAACATATCTTCCAGAAATTGAATAACACGCTCAGATTGGCTATCCATCTTAGGATGATACAATGTATTGAAATTCGAGCGGGTACCCAAAGCTTGATGCAAACATCCCCAAAACCTCATTGTAAATCGCGAATCTCTATCCGAAATGATCAATTTAGGTACTTCGTGCAACCTCACAATTTTAGTAACATACAAATACACCCAACATACAAATCTGCCAGCCTATCTAAAGAATACATCGTATGCACCGGCAGAAAATGTGCACACTTTGTAAATGGATCAACAATCACCCAAATGGAATCATTTTTAGTCGGAGTCAAGGGCAACCCCGACACAAAATCCATGGTAATCCTCTCTTGTTTCCACTCCAGAATTTTCAACGGCTGCAACAATCCAAAAGGAAATTGATGTTCAGCATTCACACGTGTTAACTCATCAAAAGTACTAAATCTTATGCTTATTTCACATCGTCTTTGCTTGCCTTTAAGTACATGTAGTTGCATTTAGCCTTAAAATTCATGCATTTGCATAAGAAGTTAGGAATTGTGCTATGCCAGCGTGAAGGTTTGCTTTGTTGGCATTAGTGCAGGCATGACAGAGCAGCGCAGCGTAGAAAGGAATGAATGCCAGAGAGAATGCCGAGTTACTGTTGGTAGCAATGGACCAAAAATTGCTGAAGCACCGGTTGGCAGCGAAGAAGAGTTTGATGCCCAGTAGCTGTTGGACCTTGATGACGTCAACCCTAGGATTCAAATATAGGATAAGATGATCACATCCCTTATTCCTTGAGCATTCAAAATTTAATTTTCAAGGCTTATCCTAGGTTATCCTTGCATGCCTATTTAAAGAACTCAAGCTAGCACATAATCGACATTCACCAATCATCAACGATCGGATGAAAAGGAAGGCTGCACCAAGGAGACGTGGTTCAATCAGCTTGACCAAGAGCCTAGACCTTGAAGGGCTGCATCGACCGACCCCCTTCTAGCCCATTCTCTTTGTCTAATTATTTTTATTTTTAAATGATGATGTTGTTAGAAAACGATGAAGGTTTTTGGTTTGATACCCTCAACATGAACTAATTTAATAGGTGGTGGGGGATGTTTGCGTTGAACGCAGTTTCTATGTTTTGTTTTTAATTATCAAAGATGCCTTGGCATTGTTTCCCCTATCTGGCATGTTCTTCAGTTTTCTAAATTCTTTTTCAAGCGACCGCTGGCATTGTTTGCTTATTGCACCTTACTATCTTAACAGACTTAGGGGCAACAACCTATTGCCAGATACTAAGGCGAGATGCTTCGACGAAAGACGTTCAAGTAGATGAACTTACTTCGAGAGTGAGTCACCCCTTAGGAGTATAGATTGGGACTTAACCAAATTGATTTATGAAAAACTTCATTATAGAGATATAGAGGTTTTTACATGGTTAATTTTGGGATTGCCATCGACAGAGGCAATGCCAACTTTGAATCTGCTCGGCAAATAATATCAAGGCAGAAAATTATTAAAGGCTGGCATGAAAAGCATGAAAAACAAGCATCCCTTGCCCAGAAAATTATTAAAGGCTGGTATGAAAAGCATGAAAAACAAGCATCCCTTGCCAACGCTCATCACTCATTTAAACTCTCCTTGTGCCAACGCTGTTTTCCTTTTATTTTTTCCTTTTAATCATTGTTATCAAACAATCTCAAATCAACCAACACTTTTTTCTTGACAAGTAAACAAGCAAAGCAATCAAACTCTTGGCCAATCCTTGTAGGATCGATAACTCAGCTTACTGTTGTATTACTTGCAAACCGTGTATACTTGCACGCAAAAGACTTAGTCTTGACACTGTTTTCATACATTTCCAATACATTTTCCACCCTTTTGCCAAGCACTCACACAGTCGAACAACACGCTGACATACCATACACTTAGCAACAAAATCAGCCACATCATTTTTCAAACCACCCAATAGTACTCTTCTTTCAATCCCTGATACATCTTAGTACTACCAGGGTGCATAACAAAAGGACTAGCATGTGCCTCGGTCAAAATAATCCATCTAAACTCCATGTCATTAGGCACCACTATTCGATCTTTAAAACATAACACTCCATCATTATTAAAGTGAAAATCCGTAGGATTTCCATCCATGATATCTTTGACATGTGGTACCAATGCCTTATCATAAGTTGCTTTTCCTTTATCAACTGCGACAATGATGGTTTTACTTGCAACTCTGCCAACAAACCCCCGTCACGAGTTACACTCAACCTTGCAAACATGGCTCTCAACTCGACAACGGCTTTTCTACTCAAAGCATCAACCACAACATTTTCTTTACCAGGATGATACTCGATTGTCAAATTGTAATCCTTAAGCAACACTAACCATCTACGTTGCCTAAGATTCAGTTCCTTTTGCGACATCAAATACTTCAGACTCTTATGATCCGTGTATACAATACACTTCTCACCATACAGGTAATGTCTCTAAATCTTCAATGCAAGCAATATCGCGGGAAGCTCAAGATCATGCGTAGGGTAGTTGCGTTCATGCACCTTCAACTGCCTCGATGCATAGGCTACCACCTTCCCTTCCTGCATCAACACACACCCCAACCCAACATAGGATGCGTCAATATAAACCACAAACTCCTTTCCTAACTCAAGTTGAATCAAGATTGAAGCTTGTGTCAAAGCTTCCTTCAACTTTTCAAAATCTTGCTGCCTAGCCTCTATCCACTCAAACAATACATCCTTCTGCAACAACTTGGTTAACGGAGCAAAAACCCTTGAAAACCCATCCACAAAGTGACGGTAATAACCAGCCAAACCAAGGAAACTACGGACTTCTGATACTGTCTTCGGTAGATTTCAACTCATAATTACCTCAACCTTTTTAGGATCCACCCAGATACTCTCCGCAACAACATGTCGAGGAAAACCACTTCCCTAATCCAGAATTCACACTTGCTTAACTTGGTGTAAAGCTGATTATCCAACAAGGTCTGCAACACAATCCGTAAGTGTCGATCATGATCCTCCTCGGTACAAGAGTACACAAGAATATCATCAATGAACACTACTACAAACTGATCCAAAAATTCATGGAACCCCTGATTCAACATATCCATGAATATTGCAGGCGCAATTATTTACCCAAACGACATCACCAAAAATTCATAATGGCCATACCGCGTACGAAAAACAGTCTTCAACACATCTTTATCCTTAACCTTCAACTAATAATATCCAGATCTCAAATCGATCTTGGAAAACACTGTAGCACCCCAAAATTGATCAAACATATCATCAATTCGCGGTAAGGGATACTTGTTCTTAATCTTCAACTTGTTCAGTTGCCGATAGTATATGCACATCCTCAACGTGCCACCCTTCTTTTTCACAAACAACACTGGTGTTCCCCGCGGCAAAACACTAGGCCAGATAAATCCTTGACCCAACAACTCCTGGAGTTGCGTCTTTAACTCCTTGGGTGTCATGCGATTTGGTGCAATCGACACCGGAGCTGAATCAGCATATGTCTCAATGCAAAACACCACCTCCCGATTTAGCGGCAAACTAGATAACTCTCCCGAAAACACACCCGAAATGTCATAAAAAGTACGGATGTCCTTAGTCTGCACTTCTTCCACATTCGGATTCATAACATAAGCTAGATACGCCTGGTATCCATAATCAAGCAACTTACGCTCTTCAATGGCTGAGACTATATTGGATAGGAAATTTACATTTTCACCCATAACTACTACCTCATAATCATCAGCGAGCTTCAATAAAACCTGCTTGGTCTCAAAATCAGCCACAGCTCGATGCTTGGACAACCAGTCCATACCCAAGATCATGTCAAAACCATGAAACGGTAGCTCCATCAGATCAGCCGCAAACACATGTCCTTGAACCATCAAGGAACATCTCCGATACAACTTCCTCGTAACAACTGTCTCACCAAAAGAACTCGTCACTTCCATACCAACATCAAGCATTTCCACCGGTATATTAAGCAAATGTGCGTGCTCATGCAAAACATATGAATGCGTGGAACCAGAATCTATCAAAGATAACAATGACATAGACTCCAAGGTAAAGGTACCTGCTATCACGTCTGTATCATTCCTTCCTTCGCGGTGAGCATAGATCCTCACCGGTCCACTATCCTCTGGTCGAACCGCTATAGTATGTGCCATAGTCCTCTATCCCTCATTCCTATGTTAAAATGTACCTCGGCCACACTCACGGCCCCTCGTTGGTGCAGTAACATGCGCAGGTACCTGCCTACCTTTAGCTACCAAAGGAAAATATGTCTTATGTGATCTGCCAATCCACAACTCCATCAAGAATTCGCAGCCACAACTGCAGGAGCCTGCCCCTCTCTAGCCAAACGTGGACAGTCCCACCTCACATGATCTCTTGATCCACAAGCCCAACAAGCATTATGCGCCACCTGAACCTGGGTATTTTGTCCATACGATCCCCAACCAACACCATTTCTACTGCGTCTTGCATCTGGTCGAAACCTCCGATCGCAGTGCCTCTTAGATAGCACACCACCAGAACCAAAGTCCGTCACTCTTTTTTCAGAGCCAAAACCTCCAGAACGATGAGGTAAACCCAAGCTTTGCTCAATATCCTTTGCTTATGTAACCAATACGTTGAAATCAGTGTAGTCAGTGGCCAACATATACGTCTTAACATCCTGCACCAATCCATATCGGAAACACTCACAACGTTACCCATCGTCCGGCACTAACTCATGTGTATGCTGGCTCAGCCTCATGTACTTTACCTTATACCCTAACACTGGCATACTGCCCTGGAACAATGCCACAAGGTCACATTTCTTCTCATCCAAGTATCTCACTCCCAAATACTTCTTCTTAAATGCAGCTTGGAAGAATTCCCACGTCACATCACCGGTTTCCATAATCGCAATCGCAGTGGTCCACCAACTGTATGCATCACCCTGCAACAAGGACACTGCACACCCTAACTTACGTTCATCAATATATCCCATCTGAACCTAGATCCGTTATGTACTGGCCATCTACTCCTCGGATACCTCAGGTGCCAACCTTCTAAACTTAACTCCTCCAAAACTTTGCAGACGCTCCAACGGCAACCCTGGATTAGCAGCAACAGGTGCCGGAGCAGGTACATGAACTCCAGCCATCGCGTCCTGGAATGCTCCCATCATCGCCTGAACTAGAGGCGTCATATCACCAAACACTGGACAAGGTGGTGCAGGTGGTACTTGTTCTACTCCCTCAGGAGGAATAGGCAGAAGAGGTGGCAAATTCTCAGGGTGTACTATCTCTCCCTCACTCCCTGCCCTCCAGCAGTAGCATTTTTTCTAGATCGCAACTCTCTCCTTGGTGGCATAGTCTAAATCGTATCTAAGGCATGATAATTACACCAAAACAAAAAAAATAGGCCAACTTTAAGCAAGGATCCAAGATTTTCATTTTAAGCCAAAATCATTTCATAAACGTAGTAGTAAGGCAATGTGTCCTCAAAATACCCAAACATGGCATATTTCAAATACCATACTTAAAAACAATCACCATGCATAACAAACATCATGAAACAAACACCAACGACATCCCAATTTTCACAAACATGTCTCTAATACCACCAAATGTAACCCCCTTAGCCCGACCTAGCTGAAACTGAACTAAAAGAGCCACATTAGGTTTGACGAAGCAAACCCAAGCTAAAACCCTAAATCGAGCCTTATTTTTTTCTTTTTATCTTGTGAATATGCGTTTCATTAATGTCCTATATGAACATGCTTCAACGGTAGCGTTACATTTAGATCAGATTACAATTTAGGGTCCAACTGATCAAGAATTCACATAAGGAACCAAAACGTAAATACTGCAAATTAAAGGGCATTAACCATAATTATGATTACCAACCTTTGATTAATCCAATTACATGCTTGCAGGTTAATTTCCATCCCAAAACAATCACTTAATCTTAATCAATTACATTCATAATATTCAAGAACTAATTTACAAGATTTCCAAACTTCTACATAACAAGATTGCATAAAAACAGCACAACATACCGATACAGGCAAGCCCGTACCGATACATATTAGTAGACATAACGGCTTAGCGTACCGATACACTATGGCCCGTACCTATACAATGTGTTGACCAACCCATACCGGTACAACTTTAACTCGTACCGATCCCTTTCACATTTTTCTTAAAACTCAAGATTTCAGTAACCAAAATGCGTGCCGATACGGTACCCCGCGTACAGGTACGGTATGTTAAAATCAAAAGAGTCGTACCGATCCTCAAACCCGTGTACCGGAACAAGCATTCATATTCCTTAAGTCGTACCGATACGATGGCTAGTCGTACCGATACCCGTAGCTATAATTTGACAAATTGAGCTCCAATAGGACCTCGCGTACCGATCCTGAGGTACTCATACCGGTACGCAAAGGCCTAAAATGACCCCTAGGTCCAACATATGACACTTTGGCTCATTCCAAACAGCATCAACACTTATCTAATCATCATTTAACATCATCAACATGCTTGAACATCAATAAACCAACAATATGAGCCAACCTAACATTTCTAGCATACTGAATCACCAAATCTAAAGGCATGCTTTCTAGTCCACATCCAAAGCATAAAACCAACCGCAACATAACCACATTGAGTCATTACAACACCATAACAACCAATACACCTTGCCCAAACAGGGAGTTCATCAAAACCCTCCCAAAACATCAATTCGACACATTGTCGTTATTACTACTTTTTAATGTTTCAAACCGTACATTGAAAACAAGTCATTGGAATTCTTTTCCTTGCTTCCTCGCTGTCTCAAACCTTAATTCTCTGCATTAATAGAAAAGAGAGCGTAAGCATACTAAGCATAGTGAGGAATTCTCAAACAACAACCATCATCAATGCAAGCTAAACCATTTCACAATTCTTTTGAAAAACACTTTTCAAAACTCTTTAAAACATCATCACAACATAATGCTTTAACAAAACCATGCACTTAACATTTCCAAAACAACATATTAAACTATATGCAGCATGTATCATGGATTCAACAACAAAGTCCCATTTGCTACCCTCCATTTAAGCTTTCCCATGCATACTACCAATGCAAGGCTTAAAGAGTACAACATGTTTAAACCACACTAAACAACATACTCCATCTCACGATGCATTAATAATTAAATTGGCTTACGAGTGATCATTAATCCAAGTTCCACTTTACAAAACATAAAATCAGATACACGGATTGAACAAGTGTTCCCTCAACACTTAACAAACAATCTACCGGCAACACAAGCCTCACACATGGGAGTATTCAGTACACACAAACCCTCCACCGTTGTGACACCCATGGTGGAGTCTTCGGTACACATAAACCTATCAACACCACTCATCGGTACGATGTTTAACCCACTAATGGGAGTCTTCAGTACATATAAACCCCTCAACCGTTAGGGTACTTGGATGGAGTATACGGTACACCTTATAAACCCCTCGACATCCAATGCGACTTTTTATAGTGCACTATCAATCCTATGGCTGGCCAAATATATCCGATTTTATTTTTAAACTTTTTCATTCCATCACTTGCCAATATAATTCATTTTAACACCAACAACTCACTATTTTCATATACATCATCCAAATTATTTAACCAATGCAATAAACCTTGCATTAACTAATGTTCATAAACATTAACAAAATGGGTTTCAAATGAATTAAAATCATTCTGTAACTAATTTCCAGCATTAAACCATGCTTAAAACATGCATATATAGTGGGTAATTAAACCATGTAAAACATGTGCATCAAACTATTAGCCAAACCGAGTTCGAGAGAGAATTCATCCTTTACTTACTTTCGAGCTTATATCAGTGTTTCAAGCTTGATCTAAACCCCCAAATACAACTTTCAAACCTTTAAAAAGCTGTTAATAACGCACTCACTTATCGACTCGCAAGCCTCGCTTGCCAATGTGATAGCTACGCCTCCAAAGCTTCTAAACCAGCGTTCAAGCTTGAGGACCAACTTCCCCTACTTTACCCACACAAAAATAGAGGTACATTGCATCAAAATGCAATCAATAACGCAACAACACCAATCTTCAACATCCTTTATCCAAAACCTCTCCACAACACCCAAAATTAACAAAAAAACCTCTTCCAAACATAACCCAGCCACAACCTAACGTTTCAACAAATCAATTAACATCTAAAAACATGTCTCTAACATCCTTATATCTCCAGCATTCAATAAACCAACACAACTCCTCACAAACACATAACTAGCAACCTAGAAAATTAGAGATTCACATAGTTTCGTGATTCTAATGTTAAAACCCATCTATTAACATTATTTAACATCAAAATTATGATTAAAATCAATCAAGAACTCAACAAAACAGAGTCCATAGGAAAATCTTTTAATTAAATCAAGTAAACCACCATTTAATCAATTTTCTACAATTAAATCATCAAATCAAGTTAGAAAACATGTGTAAAGGATCAATAACTTGGGACTTTCAATAAAGAATCTTATATTAGAGGAGAAGAATGAACCTCACCTCTAATGGCTGCTTTTCCCTTTAATTAGATGGTTTATAAAGCCAAAACAATGAGAAATCAAGTTTATTTTGTTATAAAACCATTATAATCTCAATTGAGTTCAAAAGATTTATTAAAAGAAGATTTTACCTGAATATTTTGAAGAAAGAAAAGGTGTTTGGCTGGAGTGAATTGGAGAGAAAATCTTTTTATGAAAATTTAGTTACGTCAAATTTGTTTTAAAGATTTTAATTGCCAATTAATTGTCCAAGCCTTTAATATTATTTTAAAATAGCTAATTAAAGGAAAAATTCTAATATTATTCTTTAGGATAAATAGCTCCTTAAAGATTCAAAGTTTTGACCCTTTTCTAAAATAGTCACTAAAAACAGTTTTGAAACTTTATATTTTGGTCACTAACAAAAATGTCTACTTTCCAGACCCCCTTTTGTAAAATTGATTCCACCAAATCATTTACATAATAAATAATGATTTTAGATAATTTTTCCATTTTTTAACCCTTCCAAAAATATTTAATCCAATTTAAATCCTAAAACTGACTTGAATCCTCTAATCTGATTCAACGGACCGTCAACCACTTGGGAAATTTTAGGCCCAAAACCGAGGCGTTACAATTCTCCCCCTTAAGAAATTTCGTCCTCAAAATTTACCTGGTGGAAAAAGATGCGGAAATTGAGCAACCATGTCCGACTTACTCTCCCACATGGCCTCCTCAACACCGCAATGTCGCCACAACACCTTAACAAGCTCCATCGTCTTGCCACGCATAACTTTACTACTGGAGTCAATAATCTCCATTGGTTCCTCATCATAAGATAAGTCCGGTCGCGATTCAACATCCTCAAATGGCATGACATGCGATGGATCTGAACGGTACCTCAGCGGCATGGACACATGAAACACATCATGAATCTTGTCCAACTCAGGAGACAACCACAATCGTTAAGCTACAGGACCAATATGTTCCATCACTTCATACAGTCTAATAAACCCCGGGCTCAACTTGCCCTTGAGCCCAAATAGCAACACCTTCTTTTAAGGTGAAACATTCAGGAAAACCTTTTCACCAGCAACGCACACTACCTCTTTATGCTTCAAATCCGCATAGGATTTCTGCCTATCCGAGGCCTCTTTCAACTGATCGCAAATCAGCTTTACATTCTCATCTGTGTCTTTCAACACATCAGGCATGGAAACATACTTTTCCCCAGCCTCAGCCCAACACAAAGGTGTACGACACTTCCTACCATATAGGGCCCCATATGATGCCATATTTATACTTGCTTGATAGCTATTATTGTACGCAAACTCTACCAAAGGCAACTGCCTTTCCCAGGTTCCTTGGAACTCAATAATGCAATATCTCAACATATCTTCCAAAACTTGAATCACATGCTCAGATTGGCCATCCGTCTGAGGATGATACGATGTACTGAAATTCAAATGCGTACCCAAAGCTTGATGCAAACATCCCCAAAACCTCATTGCAAATCGTGGATCTCTATCTGAAATGATCGATTTAGGTACTCCGTGCAACCTCATAATTTTAGCAACATACAAATCCGCCAACCTATCCAAAAAATACGTCGTATACACCAGCAAAAAATATGCACACTTCATAAACTGATCAACAATCACCCAAATGGAATCCTTTTTAGTCGGTGTCAATGGCAACCCCGACACAAATCCATGGTGATCATCTCCCATTTCCACTTCAAAATTTTCAACGGCTGCAACAATCCGAAAGGAAACTGATGTTCAGCCTTTACACGCTGACATACCATACACTTAGCAACAAAATCAGCCACATCCTTTTTGAAACCTACCCAATAGTACTCTTATTTCAAAGCTCGATACATCTTAGTACTACAAGGGTGCATAGCAAAAGGACTAGCATGTGCCTCAGTTAAAATCATCTATCTCAACTCGATATCATTAGGCACCACTAGTTGATCTTTAAAACATAACACTCTATCATTATTAAGTGAAAATTTGGAGGAATTCCACCCTTGATATCTTTGACATGTGGTACCAACGCCTCATCATAAGGTTACTTTTCCATTATCAACTGCGACAAGGATGGTTTTACTTGCAACTCTGCCAACAAACCCCCATCACGAGTCATACTCAACCATGCAAACATGGCTCTCAACTCCACAAAGACTGTCCTACTCAAAGCAACAGTCACAACATTTACTTTACCCGGATGATACTCGATTGTCAAATCATAATCCTTAAGCAACTCTAACCATCTACATTGCCTAAGATTCAACTCCTTTTACGACATCAAATACTTCAAAATTTTATGATTCGTGTATACAATGCACTTCTCACCATACATGTAATATCTCCAAATCTTCAACGCAAACTACCACGGCAAGCTCGAGATCATGCGTAGGGTAGTGGCGTTCATGCACCTTCAACTACCTCGATGCATAGGCTACCACCTTCCCTTCTTGCATCAACACACACCCCAACCCAACATAGTATGCGTCACTATAAACCACAAACTCCTTCCCTGACTCAGGTTAAATCAAGATTGGAGCTTGTGTCAAAGCTTCCTTCAACTTTTCAAAAGCCTGATGCTTAGCCTTTGTCCACTCAAACCATACATCCTTCTATAATAACTTGGTTAACGGAGCAGCAACCCTCGAAAACCCATCCATGAAGCGACGGTAATAACTCACCAAACCCAAGAAACTATAAACTTCTAATACTGACTTCGATTGCTTCCAACTCACAACTACCTCAACCATTTTAGGATCCACCCGGATACCCTTCACAGATACCACATATCCAAGGAAAACCACTTCCCTAATCCAAAATTCACACTTCCTTAACTTGGTTAAAGCTGATTATCCAACAAGTTCTGCAACACAATCCGTAAGTGTCGATCATGATCCTTATCGGTACGACATTACACAAGAATATCATCAATGAACACTACTACGAATTGATCCAAAAATTTATGGAACCTATTGCGCGTAATAAGTGCTACGCAATTGTGCAAGTGTACACGTCGCAAGTTATAGTATAAAAGATATCATCTCCACAGGGATTGGTGCCACTTCAATAATCTAATCTCTTGCACTATAAAAAAGAATACAAGTAGAAAATTGTAGGAGTTTTAACTAACAACTAAACTAGAAAGCAATAAAGTAAGAGAAGACGTAATCAAATGAGAGAGAATAGGCCAGGTTATCGTGAGTTGAGGTGTGATAGCCGATTGGATCATCTTGGTAAAAGAGTGCAAGGGCAACTCAGTTGCCGTGGTAACTTGCATAGCGGGGTTGTCTTGGCAACTAATCGACGGTTGCCTGGGCAACTAGCTGAGCAACTACTTGGGCGGCTGGGCAGCAACTTCAAGGTTCGACGGAGCGTTCTTCAATGGTTTCTTCTTATCCCTAAGTTGAAACTCTATCTAATTGTGCATGCCTTGATAATATATCCCTGCGTGAATCAAGGGTGAACAACAACCAATCTTGCGTTCCTCTTAGCCGTTGAAATCCTTAACTTATTCCTAAGCCGGATTAATCTTCACCATCAAGAGATTGAATAAAGACCATACTCATTCATTTCTTGAATATAACTCTCCCGATATTAGATAAATAGATGAAGTTACAAGATCCTCTCCCAATTCACTCGCAAACAAGAATAAAAACCAAGAATGAGTAAACCTTGAATTCAAAGTGCAAACTCTTATTACCTAAACAAAATCCAATTGTTTCTCACAACCAAAAAACACAATAACCTTAGCCAAATAGATTTAGTTCATGGCTAGGTTCCAAAGAAACACAAAACAAAGAATTCCTAACATAAACCTAATTGAACAAAGAAGAAAAAGATGAAGAATGGTTGAAGCTTTGGCCAAATTCTCTTCCCTTTGCTCTTGTCGAAATCTCTCCCTTGCTCTCCCTCTTGTCGAAATCTCTCATTTTCTTTCTCCCTTGAAGTTGACAGCTTGGTCCTCAATTTATAGGGCTAGGTCAAAGTCATTTTTTGAGGAGGAAGTTAAGTTGGAATTAAATACTTTTAAAGAATATAATTCTTTATTATATTTAAATTCCTTTTAGATCTTCTCCTATCTTCTTGGGATTTAATTTCTCTTTAACCTCTTCATGGAAATCAAACTCCTTTAGGATTTAACTTTGCTCCACGTCATCTTGGGTTTAAGTAGTCATCAATTTTGACTGCCATATCATCTTATCCCTTATCGACAATTGCCTTGGCAACTAGCTCGGCATCTCCTTCATGCATTGCCCTGGCAACTGCGTCGACATCTCCTTCATGCACTACCCTGGCAACTGGTTCCAGCCTTGTTTAGGCAAGTGATTCTGCACACACACAAAAACAACTATATGCAGCACCCTTTTCCCACAAAATTAAGCAAAATATGAATCAAGCTTGTCCACCAAGGAAACAATGCAAACATGCATGAATGGCTAATAATGTAACTAATATGAGCCTAAGTCTAGCAATAATATGAATAAAAAGGGTGAATAAAATAGTACTTTTAGACACTTAACACCCCCCAAACTCAAACTATTGCTTGTCCTCAAGCAATGCAAACTAATAATTACCCGCCAAGACTTTAATTTTCACAAACTTAGCTTTGAACTTGATTTCAATTCTCAGATCCGTGGCACAAAGTATGATTGGCTTTTCATTTTTCAGAAAACTTAGGAGTTACTCGGAATCAAACTATAATGCTTGTGAGTGTGTGCGGAGTTGTGTGCAAGTTGATTTTTTAGATTCTACGCGAACAAGAGGTTTTCATTGGGTTCTTTTAACATGTTTTAACTAGAGCCAGTTTCGGGCACCTCTAGCTATCAATTTTTAGCACATACTAGAGCCAATTTCGGGTACCTCTAGCATTCATCCAATTTTTATTCTAATCCTCTAATTTTTTAATTATCAACCTAAGTTCCCTAGAATTCCTTGAATCAATCAAGCCACAACAGTATTTCATCAAGTTTAGCATCATAGTAAGATTCTAAGTGTTTCCACATTTATCCTAGAATGAAAAGTTTTATCAATTAAGTACATTGGCAAAGTCATCATCAGATATTCATCAAATCTAGGCAATTCTTGTTCCAACTAAAGGCATGGCAAGCAATTTATGTATCCTAAATGCAATACTTAAGATGAATGCAACTAAACTTGGTAACTAACTAATAACAATCCCCCATCAAACTCGAGTGAGGCATTGTCCTCAATGCATCTAACAAAGAAAAATAAAAATAAAAAACAAAAATGAAAATAAAGAAAAGTAAAATGCAAACAAGGACTTACTCCGAGAGTTCATCGTCGTGGATGATTAGTTTTCTTTTGGTCGGTGTCTTGATTCTTTTGCTTGAACGCGGTGGTTGCTTCCTTGTTGCCGATGGTGGAATCGATCCTTGTACGGGGTTGTCCTCATTGTCCTCTTCATCAATGTCATTGGCTTTTCGTTTGGGCTTGGAGGATTCGATTGGTGCGATCTTTGTTGGTGCAATAGAGGACTCGTCCGAATCTGAAAAATCAGACAATAATTCAGTACGAGTTGATTCGGGCATAGGTGCTTTACCTTTGGCATTTATAGTGGTTGTCGGGGCGCCTTTAGCTTTGGTCGCCGCGACATTTTTAGTGTTGGTTGCCGTGGCAACTGCTTGGGCAGACGCAA
This sequence comes from Hibiscus mutabilis, assembly GCA_019671005.1. NCBI lineage: Eukaryota > Viridiplantae > Streptophyta > Magnoliopsida > Malvales > Malvaceae > Hibiscus > Hibiscus mutabilis. The sequence continues at coordinate 26,957,545 of CM033740.1, read as the reverse complement.
TGTAGATTGTCGTAGCATCGGCAACTGCTTCATTGGTTGTCGTGGCAAGGATTTCGGCAGGAAAGATGAGGAATCGCACGCAGCTGTCCGGGTACTTTTCTAGGATGACTTGGGTGATGGCATTGTTGTGATCCTTCATGTACCACATGAACATTAGTTGTCGGTCTTCAATTTGCCTAAAGCGGTTTTGCAACGGTTGTAAGAGTGCTTCAAGTTGTCTTAGGGTTGCTGTCCGAGTTGCCCGTGCATTAGTTGCTTGGGCATTAGGAGTTGCCGAGGCGGTAGGAGTTGCCGCGACAATTGGAGGTGTTGGGGATTTTATCGGTGCCTCTCCCATTAGCTTTCATATTTGTACTCGATTCCAACCGGACTTTGGTAGGGCCTTTTCATTAGTGGACTCACTTGGGACATGCATCTCCTTGCAAAGATTGGAAATTAAGCAAGGGAAGAAAAGAGAACCCTTGTCTTTTGTGCTACATACAAAAATATCATCGCAAATAATTTTTCCAATGTTAATGATGAAATTATGCAAGATAGAATGTATGAGCAAAAGACGAGGTGTATCAACATTGGTATTGTGTGTTGTGGGCATTAAAGAAGTTTTAACAAACTTATTCCATAATTTTGCCTCAGGTTTAAGTCGAAGGCGATTTACCGTGCCCTTGTATTTACCGTCGTTCCATTGAATTCCCGGTAGAGTGAGTTCTTGAAGCACCTTGTCGAGTTGCTTGGGCGTGAGTTGATCAACAAAGGCTTAATGCTCGTCCTTCTCAATGTAGAGCCCGTAAAAGGTGTTGATGTTTTCAGGGTTTATGAGTATAGCCTTGTCACGAACAAAAACATAAAGATTATCCGGGTTAGGTGAGTGAGCATAGAATTCTCTTACCCATGAGATGTTACCCGGTTCTGATTGATGGCAAAAGATTTGCCATTTTTGATGTTCAATCCTTTCGAAGATGAATGGTTCAAGGCCGAAATCTTGATGAGAGTTGGAGTATTCGAAGCCTTGTTCTTCGCAAATCTTCCAGCTTTCAAACTTGGAGTGAAATCTTTCTTGAACCACCGGTGTAGCAAACTTCTTGTATCTTGGTTCTTTGGAGGAACTTGGATGAACCAAAAAATCAATTTTGGATGCCATGGATGATCTTGGTTGAGTTTGGTAGAAACAAAGAAAAGAAAGCAAAAGAAACTAAAGAGTTGCAAGGTGAAAAGTATGAATATGTTTCTTGGAAGTTAAGGGTGATGGGTTAAATAGAAAATATAGGTAGTAAATATGGTGGGTGGGAGTAATTTTGAAAGAAAGAAAATAAGGGTTTTGATTGGGGGAAGATGATGGCTAGGGGATTTGGGGAAGGGGAAGGGTTTGGCTGGCTATGTAGGGTTTATTTAGGGTAAATTGGAGGCTTAATATAAGCCTTAGATTTAGCCCATTAATTTCCTAGTTGAAGAAGTTTCCTTCTTGATTCAAAATTCCTCTTTATCTTGAACTCTTTTCCTACAATTCAAAAACAAATAAAATAAGGATTAAAATTAAAGATAAACTAATAAAAGAAAATAAATAAAGATGTGCAAAGAAATTCTTAAACTTAAAATTTAAAAACAATTAGATAAATATGAAAGAAAGATGTAGTCTTAATCTTAAAGAAAATAAATAAATCTATCCTAAAAAATAACCAAAAATAAAAAAATAAAAAAATTAAATAGTTTGAAAAAATAAAAATAAAAAGAAAATATCGAAAGGAGAGCATGCTCATGCATCTCCTAAGGTGACCACTTCTTTGTTACGTTCCACATGGGCACCGTTGTAGTGTTTCAATCTTTGTCCGTTAACTTTGAATTCATGTCCGTCAGTGATGGACTTGATTATTACGCCACCATGGGAGAACGGTTTGACAACTTCGAATGGTCCTGACCATCTTGATTTCAGTTTTCCCAGGAAAAGTTTTAGCCGAGAATTGAATAAGAGAACTAGTTGCCCTGGCATGAATTACCGCGGCAATAGTTTCTTGTCATGCCATTGCTTTGTTTTCTCCTTGTAGATTCGTACATTGTTATAGACGAGTGTACGGAATTCTTATATCTCGTTAAGGTCCAACAAACGCTTTTGCCCGGCACTTTCCTAATCCATATTCACGGTCTTGATTTCCCAATATGCCTTGTGTTCGATTTCCACCGGTAGATGGCATGTTTTTCCATAGACAAGTCGGAAGGGAGACATACCTAAGGGTGTTTTGAATGCAGTGCGATATGCCCAAAGTGCGTCATCTAGTCTTACTGACCAATCATTCCTAGAGGGATTTATAACTTTCTCGAGTATACCTTTCAATTCTCGGTTGGAAATTTCTGCTTGCCAATTGGTTTGTGGGTGATATGCCGTGGCAATTTTGTGTGACACGCCGAAGCGTTGCAACATCTTGGCAATAAGTCTTTTGTCAAAGTGCTTTCGTTCATCACTGATAATTGCTCTCGGCATCCCAAACCGTGTAAATATATTTTTTTGCAAGAATCATTGCACGGTCTTGGAATCGTTGGTGGGAACTGCAGCTGCCTCAACCCATTTAGACACGTAGTCGATGGTAAGTAGAATGTAGAGGTTGCCGAATGAAGATGGGAAAGGTCCCATAAAATCGATCTCCTATACATCGAACAATTCTACCTCGATGATGTTTTGGAGCGGCATCTCATGTCGTCTAGAGATATTTCCCGTCCTCTGGCAACGATCACATTGCTTGTAAAACTCTTGGGCATCTTTGTACAGTGTTGGCCAATACAAACCGGATTGCAAAAATTTGGCCGCGGTATGTGTTTCTCCAAAATGTCCTCCATATGGTGAAGAATGGCATTGACAGAGTATATTCTACTGCTCCTCCTCAGGGATACGTCGGCGTATAACCTGATCTATATATTGTTTAAACAAAAGAGGCTCGTCCCAAAAGTAATGCTTAGCATCATGGCAGAACCGCTTCTTCCCTTGGTGTAAAATACCACAAACAAGGAAATTAACTAAATCCGTATACCAGGGTATTGCCGAGGCATGTGTTGCCGTGGCAACTGTTTCCATGGTTGCCGAGGCGTGCGCGTCTAGAGTTTTCGCGGCATGTGCGTCAAGGGTTACCGAGGCACGCACATCAGTGGTTGCCAAGGCATACGCGTCTGGAGTTGCCGAGGCATACGCGTCTGGAGTTGTCGAGGCATGCGCGTCAAGGGTTGCCGAGGCATGCGCGTCAAGGGTTGCCGAGGCATACGCGTCCGGAGTTGCCGAGGCGTGCGCGTCAAGGGCTACCGAGGCATGCGCATTCATAGTTGCCGAGGCAACTAATAGTTTCTCATCCGAGAATGCATCGCATATCTCTAAATCCGCGTCCTCCTCCTTATTACGTTCTAAGCGTGATAAGTGATCAGCCACTTGATTTTCTATTTCTTTCTTGTCCTTAATTTCAATGTCAAACTCTTGTAAAAGCAATATCCAACGAAACAAATGAGGTTTGGCATCCTTTTTAGCAAATAGATACTTAATTGCTGAATGGTTTGTATGAACAATTACCTTTGTACCAATCAAATAGGATCAGAACTTGTCAAATACGAAAACTACAGCTAGTAACTCTTTCTCCGTTGTTGTGTAATTCACTTGAGCACTATTAAGAGTTTTACTAGCGTAGTATATCACATGAAAGGTCTTACCTGTGCGTTGGCCTAGGACTGCTCCTACCGCGAAATCACTTGCATCACACATGAGCTCAAAAGGTAGCGTCCAATCGGGTGGAACAACAATAGGTGCAGAGGGAAGCTTTTCCTTTAGGGTTTTGAATGCTTGGGTGCAAGAATCATCAAAATTGAAGACTTTATCATGTTAAAGCAAATTGCACAAGGGTTTAGTAATTTTAGAAAAATTATGAATAAACCTCCTGTAAAAACCTGCATGTCCAAGAAAGCTTCAGATTCCTTTAACCGAACTTGGTAGGGATAATCTCTCGATCACGTCCACATTGGATTTGTCTACTTCAATTCCCTTGGATGAAATCTTGTGGTCGAGCACTATTCCTTCATCTACCATAAAATGGCACTTCTCCCAATTAAGGACTAAATCAGTTTCTTCACATCTTGCCAACACCTTCTCTAAATTGCCAAGGCAACTGTCGAAGTCATTACCAAAAATGGAAAAATCATCCATGAAGATCTCAAGGAAGTCTTCGACCATGTCTGAAAAGAGTGCCATCATGCATCTTTGGAAGGTTGCCGGGGCATTACACAATCCGAACGGCATCCTTTGAAAAGTATAAGTACCGTATGGGCATGTGAAGGTTGTCTTTTCTTGATCTTCTAGTGCTATGACAATTTGATTGTAACCTGAATAACCATCAAGAAAACAATAAAAGGGTTTACCTGCAAGACGGTCAAGCATTTGATCAATAAAGGGTAATGGGAAGTGATCTTTCCTAGTGGCTTTGTTTAGCTTTCAATAATCCATACAAACCCTCAAACCGGTCACAGTCCTAGTTGGAATGAATTCATTATTTTCATTACTTACCACCGTTATACCTCTTTTTTTCGGTACACATTGTACCGGACTTACCCATGTACTATCAGAGATAGGATATATGATGCCGGCGTCAAGCCACTTGATGATTTCTTTCATTACAACCCCTTTCATGGAAAGATTCAGTCTCCTCTTGGCCTCAATGGAAGGTTTGTGATCATCTTCCAATAAAATCCTGTGCATGCACATTGTCGGGCTAATTCCCTTCAAGTCGGTAATTGTCCACCGTATTGCCTTCTTGTGTAGCATCAACATTTTGATCAGCTTCTTTTCTTGCTCAGGCTGTAACTTAGAGGAAATAATTACAGTAATGTATTATCGGTTCCCAGGTAAGCATATTTTAGTTTCCCTGGCAACTGTTTCAACTCAAGAATCGGTGGTTGTTCAATGAAGGGCTTTTCGAGTTTACCTTCCTTACCCGAGTAATCCAGTGGTTCAAAGTATGTACCTGGTTGATTGACTAACCAATTTGCCTCTTCTTGTTGTTCCTCATCGATCAGTTCTACCAATTTGCCTCTTCTTGTTGTTCCTCATCGATCAGTTCTTCATACTCCTCAAGTTCCTCTTGATCGGCAATGTAGTTGTCGAGGCAACTAAATTCCTCGTCGAAGTTAAACTCTGCCATGGCATGAAGAAGTTGGCATTCTTCCAGATCATCGGCATGCCTTAGTTTTTGGAACACATTTAGTTTAACTTACTGGTCATTCACCCTCATTGTGAGTTCTCCCTTTTCAACATCGATCAAGGTTCTCCCTGTTGCTAGGAAGGGTCTCTCGAGAATGATAGGTGCATGTTCATCTGCTTCACAATCTAAAACAATAAAGTAGCGGGAAAAATAAATTTATCAACTTTTACCAGTATGTCTTTTATTTTTCCCTCTGGATACACAAAGGATATGTCGGCTAGTTGTAGCATAACTGTTGTAGGTCTTGCCTTCCCGATTCCTAGTTTCTGGAAAACTGATTTAAGCATCAAGTTTATGATGGCTCCAAGGTCACATAATGCTTTCTCGACATAGTGGTTTCCAATGGAATAGGGTATTGTGAAACTTCCGGGATCCTTCAATTTGGGTGGCATACGATTGTGCAACATGGCCATGCATCCCTCTGTTGTGGCAACTGTTTCAAACTCTTCTAGCCTTGTTCTCTTGGACACAATGTATTTAAGAAACTTGGCATAGTTCAGCATTTGTTCAATTGCTTCAACCAATGGCAAGTTGATGTGGACTTGCTTTAGGATATCAAGAAACTTCTTGAATTGATATTCTTGCTTTTGTCGCTTTAACCTTTGTGGGAATGGTGGTGGAAGTCGGATATCTTTGATCATTTCATTGGTCTAGAACCTGATTGATGGCATTGTCGGGGCAACTGGAGTTGCCAAGGCATCGTCAACTGGGGTTTCCGTGGCATGCCTATCGTTGGTTGTCGTGGCATTTCCTGGTTTAGCATCTGAGGCTTTGCTGCTGAGTTCATCTTGTTCTTTTTGTGGAGTTTTGTTTGATGAGCGAGCTTGAGCCTCTTTAATTTGTTGGCCACTTCTAGTGGTGATCACCTTACATTGCTCATATCCAGTTCCTCTTGCGACTTCAGTATCGCTAGGTAAACCTCCTTGCAGTCTAGTATTCAGGTTTTTAGCAAATTGTCCGACTTGATTTTCCAATGATTTGATTGCCGCCTCTTGGTTTTGCAATCTCATCCTGGTCCTGTTAATAAAAGCATCAGTTCTTTTTATGAAGTTACTATTCTCGGCAATATAAGATTCAGTTTTCAACATAAAAGCATTGAGAGAATTTTCCAAAGAACTAGATGTTGTCAGTTGTTGCTGCGACAACTGTTGTCGTGGCATATTCTGTTGGAATCCCGATGCTTGTGCATTCTGATTGTTCTGGTTTAGAGCATTGTTGGGATTACCCCATGAAAATTTAGGTGCTTCTTCCAAGATGGATTATATGTGTTGGACATCACATTGTTGTTCCGGTTGTAATTCCCCACATAAAAGCTGGATTCCGAACTCTGCATACATTCAGAAGAATCATGGTTACCACCACATAACTCACAAAAGGAATCCATTACCTTGACCTCATGTGTGTTGTTTTGTTTCTGCATGTTCTGGACCATCTTGGTTAGAGTGGCCAATTGTGCCGAAATTGAGTCTGATGATCGCAGTTCATGTATTGTGGCTTAGCGTCTAACTCCTCCTCTTCTAGCAGATGGGAATTGATAATCATTCTTAGCAAGCCTGTTTAGAATTTGCATTGCTTCCTCTGGCGACTTATCTAGGAGTATGTCGTTTGCCGAGGTATCTAGCATCATCCGTGTATGGGGCATTTGTGTAGAAGTTCTCTATATCACTCACAAGCCTCGTACATGGATTCATCATCTACCTGCCGAAAAGAATTAATTTCGTTACGAAGCTTATCAGTCAAATTTGTAGGATTAAATTGAGCAAGGAAATCACGACAAAGATCGGTCCAAGATCATATTGATCCGGCAGGAATAATATTCAACCATGCTTTCGCTCTATCCCTCAGTAAATAGGGGAATAATCTTAGTCGTAAAACATCGGGGGTGACTCCTTCTATTTTGAATGAATTGCAAATCTCAAGGAAAGATTTAAGATGATGTCGTGCATCTTCAGTTGCTGAGCCGCCAAATTGACCAATTGTGTTGATCATATTGAATATCACCAGTCTCAACTCAAAGTAGACGGCTTCAATTTCAGGTGTGACAACTCCTGGATTAAGTCCTTCAAGATCTTCTTCAAGATAGTCTCGAATAGTTCTGTTTCGTGCAAGAATCATTCCTCCTCCTGCTGGAACATCCTGATTCATATTGCCGTCTTGATTAGCCATTGCTACTATTAACCTTTGTCTGAGTCTTTGCAAGGTTCGTTCGATTTCTGGATCAAAGGGATATTTTGGTGTAATCGGTCTCGCCCTGGTCATATACCAATGCAAAACCAAATTTTGTTAGCCCTTTGAATCTTAAACAAGAAAAATAAAAAGTGCAAGAAAATAAAAACAAAGTTGTTATTGCCAATCCCCGGCAACGGCGCCAAAAACTTGTTGCGCGTAATAAGTGCTACGCAATTGTGCACGTGTACACGTCACAAGTTATAGTATAAAAGATATCGTCTCCATAGGGATTGGTGCCACTTCAAGAATCTAATCTCTTGCATTGTAAAAAGTAAAAGAACACAAGTAGAAAATTGTAGGAGTTTTAACTAACAACTAAACTAGAAAGCAATAAAGTAAAAGAATATGTATTCAAATGAGAGAGAATAGGCCAGGTTATCGTGACTTGAGGTGTGACAGCTGATTGGATCGTCTTGGTAAAAGAGTGCAAGGGAAACTCAATTTTCGTGGCAACTTGCACAGCGGGGTTGCCTTGGCAACTAATCGATGGTTGCCTGGGCAACTACTTGGGCGGTTGGGCAATGATAAGTGTTCAAAAGTAATATTTTTATTACCCTTTTTACTCATATTATTGTTAGACTTAAGCTCATATTAGTTGCATAATTAGTCATTCATGCATTAATTCATGTTTCTTTCCACCGTTGAGCTTGATTACATAACTTGGTGATTTTTGTGGAAAAAGATGCTGCTTTGGTGTGTTTTTGTGTGTGTGCAGAATCACTTGCCTAAACAAGGCTAGAACCAGTTGCCAGAGCAGTGCATGAAGGAGATGCCGAGCTAGTTGCCAGGGCAATGCATGAAGGAGACGCCGAGCCAGTTGCCAGGGCAATTGTTGATAAAGAATAAGGTGATATGGTAGTCGAAATTGATGACTAGCCAAGCCCAAGATAACGTGGAGCAAAGCTAAATCCCAAAGGAATTTGATTTCCATGAAGAGATCAAAGAAGAATTAAATTCCAAGAAGATATGAGAAGTTCTAGTAGGAATATAATTATAATAAAGAATTATATTCTTTTAAGATAATTTATTTCCAACTTAACTTCCTCCTCAAAGAAGGACTTTGACCTAGCCCTATAAATTAGAGGCCATATCGTCAACTTGGAGGAGGGCAAGAGGAGGGAAAATTTCGACAACCCCATAGGGCAAGAAGAGAGAAATTTCGACAAGAGAGCAAGGGGGAGAGAGTTCGATTTCTTCTTCTTCTTCTTTGCTTCCATTAGATTCATGGTTTGGGGATTATTCTTTGTATATCTTTTGAACCCAACTGATAAGTGTTCAAAAGTACTATTTTTCTTACCCTTTTTACTCATATTATTGTTAGACTTAGGCTCATATTAAGTTCTAATAGAATAAAATTATAATAAAGAATTATATTCTTTAAAGATAATTTAATTCCAACTCAAACTCCTCTCAAAGAAGGACTTTGGCCTAGCCCTATAAATAGCAAGAGATTTCGAATTCAAGAGAGAGAGAAGAGGAGGGAAATTTCGCAAGTCCAAGTAGGGCAAGAGGAGAGAATTTTCGACAAGCATCAAGGGCAAGGAGGATTTTTCGAAGCCTCTTCCTTCATCTTTGTTCGATTGGGTTCATGCTAGGATTAATTATCTTGTGTTTCTTTTGGAACCCAGCCATGAACTAAATTTACTTGGCTATGGTTATTGTGTTTTGTGATTGTGAGAAACTATTGGTTTTTGTTTAGGTAATAAGAGTTTGCACTTTTCTATTTCAAGGTTTATTCATTCTTGATTCTTATTATTGTTTATGAGTGAATTGGGAGAGGATCTCGTGATTTCATCCATTTATCTAATATCGAGAGTTAGATTCAAGAAACGAATGAATATGATCTTTATTCAATCCAATGATGGTGAAGATTAATCCGCTTAGGAATAAGTGTTTCGACTTAGGGATAAGAAGAAACCATTGAAGAACGCCCCGCCAACCTTGAAGTTGCTGCCCACGCCGCCCAAGTAGTTGCCCAACTAGTCGCCTAAGCAACCATCAATTAGTTGCCAAGGCAACCCCGTCGTAGTAAGTTGCCACGGCAACTCGAGTTGCCCGCACTCTTTTTACCAAGACAATCCAATCGGCTATCACACCTCAACTCACGATAACCTAGCCTATCTCTCTCATTTGAATTCATCTTTTCTTTACTTAATTAGCCAGGGCAAGACCGACTTCACCGTAATATCCCTTTGATCCGTAAATCGAACGAACCTTACAAAGACTTAGACGAAGGATAAGAGAAGCAATGGCAAATCAAGACGGCAATATTAATCAAGATGTTCGAGCAGGAGGAGGAGTGATTCTTGCACGAAATGTAACTATTCGAGACTATCTTGAAGAAGATCTTGATGGACTTAACCCGTGAGTTGTCGCACCGAAATTGAAGCCGACCACTTTGAGTTGAAACCGTAATGTTTAATATGATCAACACAATAGGTCAATTTGGCGGCTCAAAGAATCAAGATGCACGACAACATCTGAAATCTTTCCTCGAGATTTGCAACTCGCTCAAGATACACGGAGTCACCCCGATGTCTTACGATTAAGATTATTCCCTATTCACCGAGGGATAGGGCGAAAGCATGGCTAAATAGCATTCCCGCCGGATCCATAGCATCTTGGACCGATCTTTGTCGTGATTTCCTTGCTAGATTTAATCCTACAAATTTAATCGATAAGCTTCAGAACGACATTATTACTTCTTTTCGCAGCAAATGATGATGAATCCATGTACGAGGCTTGGGAGCGATATAGAGAACTTCTACATAAATGCCTCTACACGGATTCCCTGTGTGGACTCAAGTGACAATGTTTTACAATGCCGTGAATACACCAACAAGGATGATGCTAGACGCCTCGCAAACGGCATACTCCTAGATAAGTCACCGGAAGAAGCAATGCAAATTTTAAACAGGCTGGCCAAGAATGATTATCAATTCCCATCTACTAGAAGAGGAGGAGTTAGACGCTAAGCCACAATACATGAACTAGGATCATCGATTCAATTTCGCACAATTGGCGCTTTAACCAAGATGGTCCAGAACATGCAAAAACCAAACAACACACATGAAGTCAAGGTAATGGATTCTTTTTGTGAGTTATGTGGTGATAACCATAATTCTTCCAATGTATGCGTAATCCGAATCCAGCTTCTATGTGGGGAATTACAATCGGGCAACAACATGATGTCAAATACATACAATCCAGCTTGGAAGAAGCACCAATTTTTCATGGAGTAATCCCAACAATGCTCTAAACCAGAACAATCGAATGCACAAGCATCGGATTCCAAAAAAATATGCCACGGCAAATGATGCCGCAAGAACAACCGACAACATCTAGTTCTTTGGAAAATTCTCTAAATGCTTTTATGATGAAAACTGAATCTTATATGGCTGAGAATAGTAATTTCATAAAAGAATCTGATGCTTTTATTAACAGACCGAGATGAGATTGCAAAACCAAGAGGCGGCAATCAAATCATTGGAAAATCAAGTCGGACAATTTGCTCAAAATCAACACTAGACCACAAGGAGGTTTACCTAGCGATATCAAGTCGCAAGAGGAACTGCCATGAGCAATGTAAGGCAATCACCACCAGAAGTGGCCAACAACTTAGAGAGGTTCAAACCCGCCACAAACAAAACTCCACAAAAAGAGCAAGACGAACCTAGCGGCAAAGTCTCGGATGCTGAACCAAGAATTGCTGCGGCAACCGGCAATAAGCATGCCTCGGCAACCCATGACGCCTCGGCAACTCTGCGATAAGCACGCCGCGGCAACCCCAATTTGGTAACACATCGGCAACTCCGATGTCCCCGTAATGCCGTCAATCAGGTTTCAAACCAATGAAAAGATCGAAGATATCCGACTTCCACCACCATTCCCACAAAGGTTGAAGCGACAAAAGCAAGAATACCAATTCAAGAAGTTTCTTGATATCCTAAAGCAAGTCCACATCAACTTGCCATTGGTGGAAGCAATTGAACAAATGCCAAACTATGCCAAGTTTCTTAAAGACATTGTGTCCAAGAGAACAAGGCTAGGAGAGTTTGAAACAATTGCCGCAACAGGGGGATGCATGGCAATGTTGCACAATCGTATGCCGCCCAAGTTGAAGGATCCCTAAGTTTCACAATACCCTGTTCTATTGGAAATCACTATGTCGGAAAGCACTATGCGACCTAGGGGCTAGCATAAACTTGATGCCTAAATCGGTTTCCGAAACTAGAATCGGGAAGGCAAGACCTACAACAGCTTATGCTAATGAATAGCCGATCCTATGTGCATCCGTAGGGAAAAAATCGAGGACATACTGGGTAAAAGTTGATAAATTTATTTTTCCCGCTGACTTTATTGTTTTAGATTGTGAAGCAGATGAGCATGCGCCTATCATTCTCGGAAGACCATTCCTAGCGGCAGGGAGAACTTTGATTGATGTTGAAAAGGAGAACTCACAATGAGGGTGAATGACCAGCAGTAAAACTAAATGTGTTCCAAACACTAAGGCATGCCGATGATCCGTAAGAATGCCAACTACTTCATGCCACGGCAGAGTTTAACTTCGATGAGGAATTTAGTTGCCTCGGCAACTACATTGCCGATCAAGAGGAACCCGAGGAGTATGAAGAACCGGTCGATGAGGAACAACCGAAAGAGGTAAATTGGCTAGTCAATCGACTGTGGTACATACTTTGAACCACCGGACTACTCGTAAGGAAGGTAAGATCGAAAAACCCTCTATCGAAAATCCACCAATTCTTGAGTTGAAACAATTGCCGAGCAAGCAATCAAATATGTATACTTAGGGACCGATAATACATTACCTCGTAATTATTTCTTCTAAGTTACAGCCTGAGCAGAAAAGAAGTCGATCAACATGTTGAAGCTACATAAAAAGGCAATAGGGTGGACAATTGCCGACTTGAAGGGAATTAGCCCCAGGTGTGCATGCACAAAATCTTGTTGGAAGATGATCACAAACCTTCAATTGAGGCCCAGAGGAGACTGAATCATGCCATGAAAGGGGTTGTAATGAAAGAAATCATCAAGTGGCTTGACGCCGGCATTATATACCCTATCTCCGATAGTACGTGGGTAAGTCCGGTACAATGTGTGCCGAAAAAGGGAGGTATAACAAAGGGTAAGCAATGAAAATAATGAACTTATCCCAACCAGACTGTGACCGGTTGGAGGGTTTGTATGGACTATCGAAAGCTAAACAAAGCCACTAGGAAAGATCACTTCCCATTACCCTTTATTGATCAAATGCTTGACCGCCTTGCGGTAAACCCTTTTACTGTTTTCTTGATGGTTATTCAGGTTACAATCAGATTGCCATAGCACCAAGATCAAGAAAAGACAACCTTCACATGCCCCTACGGTACTTATGCCTTCCGGGATGCCGCTCGATTATGTAACGCCCGCAACCTTCCAAAGATGTATGATGGCGCTCTTTTCGACATGGTCGAAGACTTCCTTGAGATCTTCATGGATGATTTTTCGGTTTTTGGTAATGACTTCGGCGGCTGTCTCGGCAATTTAGAGAGGGTGTTGGCAAGATGCGAAGAAACAGATTTAGTCCTCAATTGGGAGAAATGCCACTTTATGGTAGATGAAGGAATAGTGCTCGCCACAAGATTTCATCCAAGGGAATTGAAGTAGACAAAGCCAAGGTGGACGTGATCGAGAGATTACCCCACCAAATTCGGTTAAAGGAATTCAAGTTTTCTGACATGCGAGGTTTTTACAGAGGTTCATTCATAATTTTTCTAAAATCACTAAACCCTTGTGTAATCTGCTTGAACAGATAAAGTCTTCGATTTTGATGATTCTTGCACCCAAGCATTCAAAACCCTAAAGAAAAAGCTTGCCTCGCACCCATTGTCGCTCCACCCGATTGACGCTACCTTTGAGCTCATGTGTGATGCAAGTGATTTCGCGGTAGGAGCAGTCCTAGGCCAACGCACAGTAAGACATTCCATGTGATATACTACGCTAGTAAAACTCTTAACGATGCTCAAGTGAATTACACAACAACGGAGAAAGAGTTACTAGCTGTAGTTTTCGCATTTGACAAGTTCCGATCCTATTTAATTGGTACAAAGGTAATTGTTCATACGGACCATTCGCAATCAAATACTTATTTGCTAAAAAGGATGCTAAACCTCGTTTGATTCGTTGGATATTACTTTTACAAGAATTTGATATTGAAATTAAGGACAGAAAGGAAATGAAAATCAAGTGGCGATCACTTATCACGTTTGGAACGCAATAGGGAAGAGGACGCGATCTAGAGATATGCGATGCATTCCCGGATGAACAAATTCTAATCGCCTCGGCAACCCTTGACGCCTCGACAGCCCATGACGCCTTGGCAACTCTCGACGCCGCAGCAGTCTTTAACGAGCACGCCTCGGCAATTTTGGGAGCAGACACTATGGCAGCACATGCCCCGACAATACCCTGGTACGCAGATTTAGTTAACTTCCTTGTTTGTGGTATTCTTCCGTATGGCATTACTCACCAAGGGAAGAAGCGGTTCCGTCATAATGCTAAGCATTACTTTTGGGACGAGCCTCTTTTGTTTAAACAATGTGCAGATCAGGTTATACGTCGATGTGTCCTCAAGAAGAGCAACAGAATGTACTCCGCAATGCCATTCTTCAACCTATGGAGGACATTTTGGAGGAACTCGCATCACGCCAAAGTCTTGCAATCCGGTTTGTATTGGCCAACATTGTACAAAGATGCCCAAGACTTTTACAAGCAATGTGATCGCTGCGGAGGGGCGGCAATATCTCTAGGCGACATGAGATGCCACTCCGCAACATCATCGAGGTGGAACTGCTTCGATGTATGGGGATCGATTTTATGGGACCTTTCCCATCTTCATTCGCAACCTCTACATCTTACTCGCCGTCGACTATGTGTCTAAATGGGTAGAGGCAGCTGCAGTTCCCAACGATGATTCCAAGACCGTGCAACGATTCCCGCAGAAAAACATATTTACACGGTTTGGGATGCCGAGAGCAATTATCAGCGACGGGGCAAGCATTTTGACAACAGACTAATTGCCAAGATGTTGCAACGCTCGGCATATCACACAAGATCGCCACGGCATATCACCCACAAACCAACGGGCAAGCGAAATTTCCAACCGGGAGTTGAAGGGAATACTGAGAAAGTTGTAAATCCTCAAGGAAGGATTGGTCATTAAGACTAGATGACGACTTTGGGCATATCGCACCGCATTCAAAACACCATTAGGTATGTCCCCTTCCGGCTTGTCTATGGTAAAACATGTCATCTACCGGTGGAAATCGAGCACAAGGCGTACTGGGCAATCAAGACCGTGAATATGGATTGGGAAAGTGCCGGACAAAAGCGCTTGATGGATCTCAATGAGATAGAAGAATTTCGTGCACTCGCCTATAACAATGCACAAATCTACAAGGAGAAAACAAAGCGATGGCACGACAAGAAACTATTGCCACGGCAATTCACGCCAGGGCAACTAGTTCTCCTATTCAATTCTCGGCTAAAACTTTTCCCGGGAAAGTTGAAATCAAGATGGTCGGGACCATTCAAAGTCGTCAAACCATTCTCTCATGGTGCCGTAATAATCAAGTCCATCTCTGACAATCATGAATTCAAAGTTAATGGACAAAGATTGAAGCACTACAATGGTGCCCATGTGGAACGTAACAAGGAAGTGGTCAACTTAGGAGATGCATGAGCATGCTCTCCTTTCAGATTTCTTTTTCTTTTTCTTTTATTTTCATTTTTATTTTTAAGAGATATTTTATTTTTTTCTTCATTATCTTTAGTTTTCAGGTTTTCTTTATTTTCTTTTTCACAACAAGACTCACAACTACTATGCTAAGGAAATTTATCACAAAGATCCTTGCCACGGCAACTAATGAAGAAGATGCCGCGGCAACCTACATCGTGCTCTGCACAAGCTGATGCCACGGCAACTAACCATGAAGATGCCATGGCAACCAAAGCTCAAGACGTCCCGCAAACAAGAAAACAACCATCACGTTCAAGCAAGAAAATCAAGACGCCAACTAGAAGGAAAACTAATCATCTACGATGACGAACTCTCTGAGTAAGTCCTCGTATGCATTTTATTTTTATATTTATTTTTCGTTATTTTTATGCATGCATTGAGGACAATGCCTCACTCGAGTTTGGGGGGGATTGTTATTAGTAATTACCATGTTTAGTTACATTAATCTTAAGCATTACATTTAGGATACATAAATTGCTTGCCATGCCTTTAATTGGAACAAGAATTGCTTAGATTTGATGAATATTCGATGATGACTTTGCCAATGCACTTAATTGATAGAATTTTTATTCTAGGATAACCATGAAAAACTTAGAATTTTACTATGATGCTAAATTTGATGAAACACTGTTGTGGTTTGATTGATTTAAGGAGTTCTAGTAAACTTAGGTTGATAATTAACTAATTGGGGGATTAGAATAAAAATTGGATGAATGCTAGAGGTGCCCGAAATTGGCTCTAGCATATGCTAAAAAAATTGATCACTAGAGGTGCCCAAACTGCCTCTAGGAGGCGTTAAAATTTTTTTTCGGTTAACTAGAGGTGCCCAAACCGGCTTTAGTCGATTAAATTAACTTAAGAAAACTAAAAATAAAACACTAGAGGTGCCCAAATTGGCTCTAGTTAAAACATGTTAAAAAGAACCCAATGAAGTAATTTGAAAACCTATTGTTTGCATAGAATCAAAAATCAACTTGCACACAACTCCGCACACACTCACAAGCATTATAGTTTGATTCCGAGTAATTCATCAGTTTTCTGAAAATAAAAAGCCAATCATACTTTGTGCCCCGGTTCGTAGAATTGAAATCAAGTTCAAAGCTAAGTTTGTGAAAATTTGAAGTCTTGGCGTGTAATTATGAGTTTGCATTGCTTGAGGACAAGCAATAGTTCGAGTTTGGGGGTGTGATAAGTGTTCAAAAGTACTATTTTTCTTACCCTTTTACTCATATTATTGTTAGACTTAGGCTCATATTAGTTGCATAGTTAGCCATTCATGCATTAATCCATGTTTCCTTCAATCGTTGAGCTTGATTACATAACTTGGTGATTTTTGTGGAAATAGATGCTGCTTTGGTGTGTTTTTGTGTGTATGTGCAGGATCACTTGCCAAAGCAATGCCGAGCTAGTTGCCGTGGCAATGCATGAAGGATATGCCGAGCTAGTTGCCGTGGCAAAGCATGAAGGAGACGCTGAGCCAGTTGCCATGGCATTTGTCGACAAAGACCAAAAGCAATATGGATGTCGAAATTCATGATTTTACAAGCCCAAGATGACATGGAGCAAGGTCCAAGCCCAAAGGAATTTGATTGCCATGCAGAGATTAAAGAAGAATTAAATTCCAAGTGGATAGGAGAAGTTCTAATAGGAATAAAATTATAATAAAGAATTATATTCTTTAAAGATAATTTAATTCCAACTCAAACTCCTCCTCAAAGAAGGACTTTGGCCTAGCCCTATAAATAGCAAGAGATTTCGACAATTCAAGAGGGAGAGCAAGAGGGAAATTTCTGCAAGTCCAAGTAGGGAAAGAAGAGAGAATTTTTCGACAAGCATCAAGGGCAAGGAGGATTTCGACAAGCTCTTTCCTTCATCTTTGTTCGATTGGGTTCATGCTAGGGATTAATTATCTTGTGTTTCTTTTGAACCTAGCCATGAACTAAATTTACTTGGCTATGGTTATTGTGTTTTGAGATTGTGAGAAACTATTGGTTTTTGTTTAGGTAATAAGAGTTTGCACTTTTCTATTTCAAGGTTTATTCATTCTTGATTCTTATTATTGTTTGCAGAGTGAATTGGGAGAGGATCTCGTGATTTCATCCATTTACCTAATATCGGGAGAGTTAGATTCAAGAAACGAATGAATATGATCTTTATTCAATCCAATGATGGTGAAGATTAATCCGCTTAGGAATAAGTTAAGGATTTCAACGGCTAAGAGGAGCGCAAGATTGGTTGTTGTTCACCCTTGATTCACGCAGGATGTATTATCAAGGCATGCACAAATAGCTAGAGTTTCGACTTAGGGATAAGAAGAAACCATTGAAGAACGCCCGCCGAACCTTGAAGTTGCTGCCCCATCCGCCCAAGTAGTTGCCCAACTAGTCGCCCAAGCAACCATCAATTAGTTGCTACGGCAACCCCGTCGTGCAAGTTGCCACGGCAACTGAGTTGCCCGTGCACTCTTTTACCAAGACAATCCAATCGGCTATCACACCTCAACTCACGATAACCTAGCCTACCTCTCTCAATTGAATTCATCTTTTCTTTTACTTAATTGCTTTCCAGATTAGTTATTAGTTAAAACTTCTATAATCCTTCACTTGTGTTTTTACTTTTTACAGTGCAAGAGACTAGATTCTTGAAGTGGCACCAATCCCTGTGGAGACGATATCTTTTATACTATAACTTGCGACGTGTATACTTGCACAATTGCGTAGCACTTATTACGCGCAACACCAACCATGAACTAACTTGATTGGTTGGGGTTATTGTGTTTTGATGTTGTGAGAAACAATTGGATTTTGTTTAGGTAATAAGAGTTTGCACTTTCAATTCAAGGTTTACTCATTCTTGGCTTTTATTCTTGTTTGCGAGTGAATTGGGAGAGGATCTCGTAACTTCATCTACTTATCTAATATCGGGAGAGTTTGATTCAAGAAACAAATGAGTATGGACTTTATTCAATCTATTGATGGTGAAGATTAATCTGGCTTAGGAATAAGTTAAGGATTTCAACGGCTAAGAGGAGCGCAAGATTGGTTGTTGTTCACCCTTGATTCACGCAGGGATGTATTATCAAGGCATGCACAAGTAGCTAGAGTTTTGACTTAGGGATAAGAAGAAACCATTGAAGAACGCTCCTCCGAACCTTGAAGTTGCTGCCTAGCCGCCCAAGTAGTTGCCCAGCTAGTCGCCCAGGCAACCATCGATTAGTTGCCAAGGAAACCCCGTTGTGCAAGTTGCCACGGCAACTGAGTTGCCCTTGCACTCTTTTACCAAGACGATGCAATCGGCTATCACACCTTAACTCACGATAACCTGCCCTATTCCCTCTCTTATTTGATTTCATCTATTCTTTTAGTTTATTGCTCTTAGTTTACTCGTTAATTAGAACTCCTATTATCAGTTGTGTTTTTATTTTCACAGTGCAGTAACTTAAGCAAAGTGGCCCAAACCAATCCCTATGGAGACGATACTCGATACTCATATCACTTTATTACTTGCGACGTGTATACTTGCACAATTGCGTAGCACTTATTACACGCAACAAGTTTTTGGCGCTGTTGCCGGGGATTGGCAATTGGTGTTAGTTGTTTTTGTTATTGCATTTTTTCTTAGTTTTACTAACTTTTCTTTTTGTTTGTTTTATCAAAAAAAAATTTAGGTGCGCTACAAGTTAAGGGACATCAACATGTCGGGAAATAAAAGCCAATCTATTCGAGAGATGATGTTGGAAGATATGAATCAATCCAATCAAGAGTTCCCTGTACCCTTTGATGATTACCTATACCAGTCGAGAAAAGCCCAAAGAACTTATACCGTGGAAAAATCTTGTGCTATGTGTGGAGAACATCATGTGTTTGAAAATTGCCCTCACATTTTCGGTGCATATAACTACATGGAGGACCATAGAGGGAACCAGCAGCAAAATTCTTCATGGTATGGTCAAAAAGCTCAAAATTTTTTTACCATAACAATTTTGCCGCAACAACATATATGCCATGGCAATGTAGTCCTTTTCAAGAGCATTCCAAATCCTTGGAGGAAACGTTACTAGCTTCCTTGGCTAGACTTGACGGATCAATTGAAGAGATTCGAGAGCTATCAAAATCTATGGATACGAGGATAGCTCAGTGGAATGCAACCTTAGGGGATTCAGAAGATCAATTGGGGAGATCCACATATGTCATGGATAACATGCACCAACAATTCATTCCTAGGGATACTGACGTCCCAAGGCAAGAGGATAAGGAGCAATGCAAAGAAAGCTCTCCGATGTGTGGGGAACAACTAGAACCTCAAAGTCAAGAGGATGTCAATGAGAGAGACTGCCTAACACATGATGAGCCTGAACAACAAATTGTCTCGGTAATGATTGAGGAGCCTGAACAGAGCAATGCCGCGACAACACTCAGTGAAGCTGAGAACAACAATACTACAGCAAATCCTGAGGAACCTGATGCCCAGAAGGTTACAACGTTGATGTTGAAGCAGGAATCTGTAGATTGCTCTCATCTACAATTACCACGGAAATTATACGACCACATGCAAGATCAACGAGATGATAATACTTTGCCAATGGAATGTGAGCAGGTAATGGTTGAACCTTTCGAATTCTTTAAAAACTTACCTCGTCCATTGCAGGTATGTCTTAAGGAACCGAGGTTGGTAGATTTGAAGCCATCGAAATCTCTACTGATGGAGATATTTGAGAGGCCAAAAGAAAACGGTGTTTGGATTCGTAAGGCTTTCCAAAAAATTGGTTCTTCCCTTGACTTACAGCAAATTTTGGCAACTGATTGCCACGGCAATTGGCTTGAGCAGCAATTGCCACGACAACAAAGGCTACATCCAACCATGATAGAAGTCGACAAGATTGAGGTAATTGAATGGTTGAGAATGGATATAATTTTTTCCTATTAATATATTTGTGCCTTCAGGCATGGTAGCAAGGTGGAGAGTATACATGGACTACAAGCGAACAAAGAAGAAAGAAACCTCCACCATGGTAACGCAAAAGTGAGTAGTGGCAAGCACATTGGCCAAACTCTTTTTGGGCAATATTGTCACCTGATGGAGGGTGCGGATGGACTATAAGAAGTATAGAAAACGACCATCCTCAAGTTTTCTCAGATATGCAGTAACATTAGAATATGCATGATGACACTCTTTTCAGACATGGTCAAAGACTTCCTTGAGGTCTTCATGGATAATTTTTTTCTGTTTTTGGTAATGACTTCGACATTTGCCTCGGTAATTTAGAAAAGGTGTTGGCAAGATGTGAAGAAACTGATTTAGTCCTTTATTGGGAGAAGTCCCATCTTATGGTAGAGGAAGGAATAGTGCTCGGTCACAAGATTTCATCCAAGGGAATTGAAGTAGACAAAGCCAAGGTGGACGTGATCGAGAGATTACCCCTACCAAGATAAAGTCTTCCATTTTGATTATTCTTGCACCCAAGCATTCGAAACCCTAAAGGAAAAGCTTGCCTCGGCACCCATTGTCGTTCCACCAGATTGGACGCTACCTTTTGAGCTCATGTGTGATGCAAGTGATTTCACGGTAGGAGCAGTCCTAGGCCAATTCACAGGAAAGGAATAGAAAATCAAGTGGCCGATCACTTATCACGTTTAGAACGCAACAGGGAGGAGGACGCGGATTTAGAGATATGCGAT
This sequence comes from Hibiscus mutabilis, assembly GCA_019671005.1. NCBI lineage: Eukaryota > Viridiplantae > Streptophyta > Magnoliopsida > Malvales > Malvaceae > Hibiscus > Hibiscus mutabilis. The sequence continues at coordinate 26,936,618 of CM033740.1, read as the reverse complement.
GCATTCCCGGATGAACAACTTTTAGTTGCCTCGGCAACCATGGATGTGCACGCCTCGGCAACCCTCGACGCCACAGCAGCTCTTGACGCGCACGCCTCGGCAACTCCAGATGTGCACGCCTCGGCAACCATGGATGCGCATGCCTCAGCAACCCTCAACGCCGCAGCAGCTTTTGACGCGCACGCCTCGGCAACCCTCGATGCCGCAGCAACCCTTGACACCTCGGCAACCATGGATGCGCATGCCTCGGCAACCCTCGACGCTGTAGCAGCTCTTGAAGCGCACACCTCGGCAACTCCAGACGTGCACGCCTCGGTAACCACTGATACGCACTCCTCGGCAACCATGGACGCATATGCCTCGGCAACTCTAGACACACACGACTCGGCAATCTTGGGAGCAGTCGCTATGGCAGCACATGCCTCGGCAATACCCTGATCAGGTTATACGCCGATGTGTCCCTGAAGAGGAGCAACAGAATGTACTCTGACAATGCCATTCTTTACCCTATGGAGGACATTTTGGAGGAACTCGTACCGCGGCCAAAGTTTTTCAATCCGGTTTGCATTGGCCAACACTGTACAAAGATGCCCAAGAGTTTTACAAGAAATCTGATCGTTGCCGGAGGACGGGAAATATCACCCACAAACCAATGGGCAAGCAAAAATTTCCAACCGGGAATTGAAGGGTATACTCGAGAAAGTTGTAAATCCGTCTAGGAAGGATTGGTCAGTAAGACTAGATGACGCACTTTGGGCATATCACACTGCATTCAAAACACCCTTAGGTATGTCCCCCTTCCGACTTGTCTATGGCAAAACATGCCATCTACCGGTGGATATCGAACACAAGGCATATTGGGCAATCAAGATCGTGAATATGGATTAGGAAAGTGCCAGACAAAAGCGTTTGTTGGACCTCAATGAGATAGAAGAATTTCGTGCACTCGCCTATAACAATGCACAAACCTACAAGAAGAAAACAAAGCAATGGCACGACAAGAAACTATTGCCGCGGCAATTCATGCCAGGGCAACTAGTTCTCTTATTCAATTCTCGGATAAAACTTTTCCTGGGAAAACTAAAATCAAGATGGTTGGGACCATTCGAAGTTGCCAAACCATTCTCCCATGGTACTGTGATAATCAAGTCCATTACCGATGAACATGAATTCAAAGTTAACGAACAAAGATTGAAGCACTACAACGGTGCCCATGTGGAACGTAATAAAGAAGTGGTCACCTATGGAGATGCATGAGCATGCTCTCCGTTTAATATTTTATTTTTATTTTTATTTTTTTTTGAACTATTTTTTTTTCTTTCTATTATTTTTGATTATTTTTTTCTCTTTATTTATTTTGGAATTTTTAGGAGATATTTTATTTTTCTTCATTATCTTTAGTTTCCAGGTTTTCTTTGTTTTCTTTTCTTTTCCACCACAAGACTCACAAACACCATGCTAAGGAAATTCACTGCCGACTACTTGCCACAGCAACCACAACAGAAACTGGCGATGCCCAGGCAACAACAATGGCTTCGGCAACTACTGATGCCCAGGCAAGTGAACCTGCCTCCACAAACATGGATCAAATCAAAGCAATGCTATTCACGCGGTACCGGCCACAAACATTCAACCACCGACCGGAATATGAATCAAGCAAACAACACGAAGGAAACTTATCACTCGAGGTGACGACCTCTCCGACTAACTCATTTCATTTAGTTTCTTTTAAATTTTGTTTCACTTTTACATGCATTGAGGATAATGCTTCTCTCGAGTTTGGGGGGTGTTTGTTTCTAGTTAGTTTCATGTTTAGTTGCATTCATCATTAGCAATCACATATAGGTTGCATATGTTACTTGCCATGCCTTTAATTGGATTTAATTTCTTAAGACTTGTTGAATATCCAATGATGAATTTTTGCCACTGCACTTAATTGAAAGAACCTTTAATTTTAGGATTACATGAAAAGAACTTAGAATTTTACTATGATGCTGAATTTTTTTACACGGTTGTGGCTTGTTGATTGAAAGAAACTTAGTGAACTTAGGTTGCTTAAAATTAGGGTAAATTTGAAATTGAAAATTAAAAGTTAATTTCTTGCTAGGGGTGCCCAAAACTGGCTCTAGTAGTAAATGCACTTTCTTGCTAGAGGTGCCCGAAACTGGCTCTAGTAGTTAATGCACATTAAAGAATCGCTAGAGGTGCTCGAAATTGGCTCTAGTCGAATAAAATAAAATGAGAAATTGTTTACTTTGCTAGAGGTGCCCGAAATTGGCTCTAGTGAAAATAAAAATAAATGCCCCAGTAATAAAATTGATAAAAGCCTATTGTTCACATAGAATCTTGAAAATCAACTTGTACACAACTACGCACACACATTGTCACGAGCATTATAGTTTGGATCTGGGTAATTTTTGTGCTATCCAAAAAATTAAAAGGTGATCATACTTTGTGCCACGGTTCCGAGGTTTGAATTCAAGTTTAAAGCATGTCTTTGATGATTAAAGTCTTGGCAGGTAATTGTTAGTTTGCATTGCTTGAGGACAAGCAATAGTTCGAGTTTGGGGGTGTGATAAGTGTTCAAAAGTACTATTTGTATTACCCTTTTTACTCATATTATTGTTAGACTTAAGCTCATATTAGTTGCATAATTAGTCATTCATGCATTAATTCATGTTTCTTTCCACCGTTGAGCTTGATTACATAACTTGGTGATTTTTGTGGAAAAAGATGTTGCTTTGGTGTGTTTTTGTATGTGTGCAGAATCACTTGCCTAAACAAGGCTAGAATCAGTTGCCAGGGCAGTGCATGAAAGAGATGCCGAGCTAGTTGCCAGGGCAATGCATGAAGGAGACGCCGAGCCAGTTGCCAGGGCAATTGTCGACAAAGAATAAGGTGATATGGTAGTCGAAATTGATGACTAGATAAGCCCAAGATGACGTGGAGCAAAGCTAAATCCCAAAGGAATTTGATTTCCATGAAGAGATTAAAGAAGAATTAAATTCCAAGAAGATAGGAGAAGTTCTAGTAGGAATATAATTATAATAAAGAATTATTTTCTTTAAAGATAATTTAATTCCAACTTAACTTCCTCCTCAAAGAAGGACTTTGACCTAGCCCTACAAATTAGAGGCCATATCGTCAACTTGGAGGAGGGCAAGAGGAGGGAAAATTTCGACAACCCCATAGGGCAAGAAGAGAGAAATTTCGACAAGAGAGCAAGGGGGAGAGAGTTCGATTTCTTCTTCTTCTTTGCTTCCATTAGATTCATGGTTTGGGGATTATTCTTTGTATATCTTTTGAACCCAACCATGAACTAACTTGATTGGTTGGGGTTATTGTGTTTTGTTGTTGTGAGAAACAATTGGATTTTGTTTAGGTAATAAGAGTTTGCACTTTCAATCCAAGGTTTACTTATTCTTGGCTATTATTCTTGTTTGCGAGTGAATTGGGAGAGGATCTCGTAACTTCATCTATTTATCTAATATCGGGAGAGTCAGATTCAAGAAACGAATGAGTATGGTCTTTATTCAATCTATTAATGGTGAAGATTAATCTGGCTTAGGAATAAGTTAAGGATTTCAACGGCTAAGAGGAGTGCAAGATTGGTTGTTGTTCACCCTTGATTCACGCAGGGATGTATTATCAAGGCATGCACAAGTAGCTAGAGTTTTGACTTAGGGATAAGAAGAAACCATTGAAGAACGCTCCGCCGAACCTTGATTCATGTTCAGCTTTAACCCGCTAACACACCATACACTTGGACACAAACTCCACCACATCCTTTTTCAAACCAACCCAATAGTACCTTTCCTTCAAATCACGATACACTTTGGTACTACCAGGATGCATAGAAAAATGACTAGAATGTGCTTCCACCAAAATAGTATGCCTGAGCTCCGGAACTTTCGGCACCACTATTCGACCTTTGAAGCACAAAACTCCACCATCATCAAAATAAAAATCTGTCAGATTACCATCTGCTATGTCCTTAACATAAGGAACCAAAGAATCATCATATGGTTGCTTAGCCTTAATCAACTGCGACAGCCTAGACTTAACTTGCAATTCAGCCAACAACCCACCTTCTCGCATCACACTCAACCTTGCAAACATTGCCCTAAGCTCTACCGCCACCCTACGACTCAACGCATTCGCAATAACATTGGCTTTTCTAGGATGATACTCAATTGTGAAGTCATAATCCTTAAGCAACTCCAACCATCTTCGCTGCCTAAGGTTCAAATCCTTTTGAGACATCAGATACTTTAAACTCGTATGATCCATAAAGACAACACACTTCTCACCATAAAGGTAGTGTCGCCAAATCTTCAAGGCAAACACCATAGCAACAAGCTCCAAATCATGAGTTGGATAATTGCGCTTACGAACCTTCAACTGCCTCGACGCATAGGCCACAACCTTTCCATCCTGCATCAGCACGCAACCCAAACCAGCATGTGATGCATCACTATAAACCACAAACTCCTTCCCATATTCCGGTTGAACCAACACATGAGCATGTGTCAAAACCTCCTTCAACCTCTCAAAACCCTGCTATTGCTTCTCCGTCCAAACAAAAGGAACATTCTTTTGTAGCAACTTTGTCAACGGATCCGCAATACTAGAAAACCCTTCCACAAAACGGAGGTAATAGCCTGCAAACCCAAGAAAACTACGTACTTCCGACATGGTCTTAGGTTGTTTCCAATTGAGAATAGCCTCAATTTTTTGTGGATCACCTCGAATTCTCTCTGCGGATGCCACATGTCTAAGAAACATCACCTCCTTGAGCCAAAACTCGCACTTGCTCAACTTGGCATATAACTGATTATCCCTCAAGACTTGCAACACAATCCGCAAATGCTGATCATGCTCCTCCTCGGTACGAGAGTACATGAGTATATCATCGATAAAAACCACTACAAACTGATCAAGTACTCGTGAAACACTTTATTCATCATGTCCATGAAAGCCGTCAGGGCATTTGTCAAACCAAACGGTATCACCAGAAGCATGTAATGTCGTACCTCGTACGAAACGCGTCTTATGAACATCCACATCCTTAACTTTCAATTGATAATACCCCAACCTTAAATTTATCTTCGAAAACACTGCTGCCCCGTGAAATTGATCAAACAAGTCATCAATCTACGACAACGGATATTTATTCTTCACCATCAACTTGTTTAACTATCGATAATCAATGAACATACGCATCGATCCATCCTTCTTTTCCACAAAGAGAACCGGAGCACCCCAAAGAGAAACATTCAGTCGAATGAACCTATGATTCAGCAACTCTTGAAGCTGCGATTTCAACTCTTTTAACTCCTTCGATGCCATCCGATAAGGAGAAATAGACACCGGAGTTGTACCTTCATAGGTTTCAATGTGAAACTCCACCTCTCTATCCGGAGGTAAACCAGGCAACTCTTTAATAAAAACTTTCGGATAATCACAAATAGCTCGAATGTCCTACACCCGAAAACCTTTGGCTTCCAAGTTCATAACAATAGCCAAATAAGCTTGGCAACCATCAAACATCATCTTCTTCGCTCGGATAGCCGAAACAACATTATACAAGAATTTCACATTCTCACCCACCACCACAACTTCATAATCATCAGCCAACTACAGAGAAATCCTTTTGGACTCGCAATCCACCACCGCCTTGTGCTTATTTAACCAATCCATACCCAAGATAACATCAAAACCGTGAAACCGAAACTCCATCAAATCTGCAGCAAACTCATGACCTTGCACCGCCAAGGGACAACGCCTATACAACCTTCTAGTTGTAACCGTCTCCACAAAAGAACTAGTTACTAACATGCCTACATCTAAGATCTCAACACAAACATTCAACAATGATGCATGCTCACTTAAGATATATGAATGAGTAGACCCCGAATCAATCAAAGAAAAAATGACGAAGATTGCAAGGTGAAAGTACTTGCGATCACATCCGTGTTGTTGCGACCCTCGCGATGAGCATAGATCTGTGCTGGTCCACCATTCTCTGGTTGTACCGCAACAGCATGAGCCACAACTCTCTGACCATCCTCGCGCATCTAAAAATTACACATGCCATGGCCACGGCCCTTAGCAGGTACAACAGCCCAAACCGGTGCATCACCCACAACACGAGGACAATAACGCTTCATGTGACCAGGAGATCTACATATCCAGCAACTCATTGTATTTCCCTAACACTCACCCGTGTGGCGTCTACCGCAACGCTTACACTTAGTTACAATATGAACACCTTGGTTTCCATGGCCACCACCACGCTTGTGATCCAACTTGTGCCTCTCATCTCGAAACCTTTTATTCTGCCTCCCAGAATAGCTAGAGTCAGCTCCTCGATTATTCGAGGCCATGGCCAAACCTTGTCCCGACACCCTCAAGGACTGCTCAATATCCTTAGCACGGTTCACAAGCACATCAAAATCTATATAATTCACAGCCAACAGGTATGTTTTGATATCCTTCACTAACCCATAGTGAAACCTGTTACACCTCTCAAGATCATTCGGAACCAACTCCGTGGCATACTGACTCAAACGGATGAATTTCACCTCATATTCTGCCACAGACATGCCGCCCTGAACCAAGGCTATAAACTCACGTTTTGTCGCATCCAGATACTGAGGACCAATATACTTCTTCTTGAAAGCTCCTCGAAAGAACTCCCAAGTTACACCCGCCTCTGGGACATTAGCAATTGTGGTCACCCACCAATGATAAGCATCGCCATGCAATAACGACAATGTACAACCCAGCTTACGCTCATCATTACAGGCCATTTGATCCAGAATACTAATCGTACTCTCTAGCTAACCCTCAGCTGCCTCAGGGCTCAAACCCCTAAGCTCAACACCTCCCAAACTATGGAGACACTCCAAAGGTAACCTTGGGTTAACCGCCATAGCATGTGTCGGTGCCTGTGCATGCACTCCAGCCATCGCTGCTTGAAAAGCTCTTGTTAGCGCCTGAAATAACGGAGTCAGATCACCAAATACTGGCACTTGATTAGCCTGGGGCACACCACCAGCCCCAACATTGACCGGCGGAACCAACAGAGGAAGAGGTAAAACATTAGTGGGATTCTCTTCCTCAACGTTATTTTGCCCGATTCCGGCATTACCAACCATAGAACGTGTCTCACACCGAGCCATGCTAACAAAAGCATCAAAACACATTAAGGTCAGGCTTACACAAGGCAAAGGATCCAAGACCATCTTATAAAACATTTTAAAACCTCGGTAACAGGCAATGTGTTCCCAGTTCATACCCCAACATGATGTAAATTAATCACCGTACATGTACACAATCACCGTGCATAACCAAAAATGATATACAACCAAACAACAACATCCCAACCTTTTGTAACCTAGCTCTGATACCAACAAATATAACCCCCTTGACCCGGCCTGAACCCCCGACCGAACCAAAAGTGCTACATTAGATTTGCCAAAGCAAACCGGAGAAAGGTTACGAAAAGTCAGTCCATTTTTTCATCTTGTCTAAATACAAATTAATGTTCCTACATGTTTATACTCGCAACGGGTAGGTTCTCGAATAAAACGAGACTCAAAAGTCAATCAATTGCATCATATTCAAAATTGGGGACTAAAACGTAAATACTTTAAATTGCAAAACCAAAACTGAATTTAAGGTTACCAATCCTCAATTAGTTCGTTTACATGCCAACATGATAAATTCCAGCTCAATTTAATCATCCCAATTCATACAATTGCATTCCCAAAACTCAGGGACCAAAATGAAAGAACCAAAAACCTTCAAGATTCCAAAATAACCAACTTAACAGTACCCGTATCGATACGCGTACTCGTGTTTTGATACGCCCTTACGTTCTCAATAACTCAGAATCTGGTAGCTAAAAGCCGTACCGAAATGCTTGCTTGCGTATCGGTACACCTGGCAAAATGCCTATGACCATATCGAAACACTTGCTCGAGTACCAAAACATTAAGCCTGAAAAAGCAGGATCGTATCGAAACACCCTCCTGCATATCGAAACGCTATGCCTGAAATGGCCTACACATACTGGTACGAGGACACCTGTTTCGATATGCCTGGACCTATATGACATTCTTGGCTGGTTTTTTATACAAGACTAGATGCATTTAGGTCCTAGAAACTTACATACATACATATAAGCATCCAACATCATATTTAACAACAACTGTACCAAGGTTTAACTACAACACAAGATTATGCCACCCAAAAGGTTGATCTAGAGGCATGCTCCCTATAACTCACCACCAAACATATCAAAATGGCTAACTAAGCAATTTTCAACAAGAACATCATACCAACAACACATCAATACCATACTCGATAGGATTAGCTCATCAAAACATGTCATCCAGGCAAAACCATCTAGATGTATACCTAGGTAACCTTATAACATCAACCATAGGTAACAGTGCATGATAAGCGAGACATCAACAATCAAACTCTAAAATCACAGCATTACACATGCTCAAAACCAGGGAAAACTGAATTACAAAACCAAAAAACCCATGGCGAACACATTGCCTTGTTAACTAGAAAATACAACCGAGTTCATACTCAAATAGTCTTGTCTTTGGATCACTTGATCCTTGCCTTTGTTGCCTCCAAGCTTTAATGCTCTGCATCATTAGAGAAAAGAGAGCGTAAGCACACTTGCTTAGTGAGGATGCTCTTAAACGATGATGCATTTAAAAACCTTGAAAACCGACACTTGTTTTCAAACCATGCTTATGACCTAAGCAAGTTCCAATAATTTCAAATCAAAACATGCATATCAACCATATGCAAAACAATATATATAAATTCCACATGTTTAATCCTAAAGCATCAAATACAAAGCCATGCTTAAATCCCAAAGCATTATATACAAAACCATGCTTAAATCCCAAAGCATTATAAGTTGACTCAACATTCAAATTCTCATATATTGTCAATTATAGTAACCTCGGATAGTCAACACTATCCTTGATTAGCCGACCGCTAATCTTTAGTTAATCGAACGTTAACTTAACACATCAGATACACGGATCTCCTTTAATAACCGACCATCGTCAAGACTACCCTATGTCGACCGCATGAATTTACAACCTTGCCAACCGCAAGCTTTACATCAACAAGGGGAACCGACTATTCAACCCAAGTGATAACAACATAGTCTGGGTAGCTGGACGCTATACCTCAAAGACTCTTAACCCACGATCGATTTTTAACCATATTATAGTGCACTTTATCCTATGGAATGCCAACTATATCCGAATGTTTTCTCACCTTGTCACATAGCCAATATATCATTTACAAAACCATTTACTCACTGTTTTACAATGTATTACACAAAATCCCCACATATGCAAATCACATTGCCATAGCAATATCACATTCCCGACCAGAATAAAAACTAATGCTCACTAGCATTAAATACACTTTTAAGCCACTGCATATGTACTTTAAAAGCATGCATTAACAGTAAGTAAAGCAAACCATGTTTACGACTAAAACATGAATCACACATGCTCATACTCGAACCGATATTGAAAAGAAAAAGAGGGAAACTTACTTTCGAGCTTAGGTAAGTGTTTCAAACTTATCCTAAACTCCCAAAACCACTTCCAAACCTTTAAAAGACTTTTAAGACCGTTTTAACTCACCGATTTCACTTCGCCTTGCTTGCTACCGCGAAACAAGCTCCCAGTAAGTCTAGAACCACCTTATGATGCTCCGCCTTGATTATCCCCTATTTCGGCCACACAAAACCAGAGGAAACATGCATTAAAATGCATCCAGTATTCTGTTTCAACCCAAAATCCCGTAGCTTTCAAGATGCCCACTTAAAACTCTTTTGAAACTTACTGAAATTAACCTCAAACACTACTCAATCTTAACCCAGCCATAATATAGCGATTCAAAACATCAAGCTTCATCAGTTAATATCTAAAAACTCATTCCCAACATCCTTTTACTTCCAGCAATGATTAAACATCTTAAACACCCCAAAAACCCTTAACTAACAACCTAACAATTAGAGATTCAACCAATTTTGGTATTCCATTATTAAAAACAACTTATCCACATTATAATACATCCAAAACAAGATTGAAATCAATTGACAACACTGGAAAAATAGATCCAAATCGAAAATCACAAAATCCTTCAATTAAACTAAAATCCATAATTAATTAATCAAAACCTACTAGAAAACATATGTAAAGAGCCAAGAACTTGGGAATTTCAGTAAAGAACTTTCATTAGAGGAGAAGAATGAAACTTACCTCCAATGAAAGAGTTTCCCCTTAATTGGATGGGTTTTGCTCTTGAAAAACAAGGAAATTCAATGAGATTTTGGGAAACAACTTGAGAAATCATTTAACAAATCAATGAGTTAAGAAATTAATATCATTACCTTAAATCTATGATGGAAAAAAGAGTGTTTGGATGAGAGTGTTTTGAGAGAAATGTGAGAGAAGAAAAGTTACGTCAAAATGTGTTTTAAAAGAAATAACCACCTTTTAACTAAATACTCTTTAATTCTTTTAAGTAAAACCTTTTTAAAATAATCCAAATTAAGGGAATACTCAGATTAGAACAAATGGTAAAATAGTTCCTTAAAGATTCTAAGTTTTGACTCTTTACAAAATATTCACCTTTTAAAAATAATTTTCAAACTTTGCATTTCGGTCACTAGCCAAAATATCACCCTTCCAAAGTCCGTTTTCCAAAATTTCTTTCACCAATAATTTTAATATAATAAAATATGATTTTTAAATATTTTTCCTTATTTTTATCTTTCAAAAAATATCCACTCCCATATTCGACCCAAATCTCTAACCCAGTTCACCAAACCGTCTAACTAGCCCCAATACCGCTAGGCCTAAAATCATGGCGTTACAGTTGCGTCTTTAACTCCTTGGGTGCCATGCGATACGGTGCAATCGACACCGGAGCCGAATCAGCATATGTCTCAATGCAAAACTCCACCTCTCGATCTGGCTGCAAACCAGGTAACTCTCCTAAAAACACACCTGGAAAGTCACAAAAAGTACGGTTATCCTTAGTCCGCACTTCTTCCACATTCGGATTCATAACATAAGCTAGATACGCCTGGTATACACAATCAAGCAACTTGCGTACTTTCATGGCCGAGACTACGTTGGATAAGAAATTTACATTTTTACCCACAACTACTACCTCATAATCATCAGTGAGTTTCAACGAAACATGCTTGGTCTCAAAATCAACAACAACTCGAAGCTTGGAAAACCAGTCCATACCCAAGATCATGTCAAAACTATGGAACGACAGCTCCATTAGATCAGCCGCAAACACATGTCCTTGAACCATCAAGGGACATCTCCGGTACAACTTCCTCGTAACAACCGTCTCACCAACAGAACTCGTCACTTGCATGCCAACATTAAGCATTTCCACTGATATACCAAGCAAATGCGCATGCCCATGCAAAACATATGAATGCGTGGAACTAGAATCGATCAACGATAACAACGATATAGACTGCAAGGTAAAGGTACCTGTTATCACGTTCGTGTCATTCCTCCCTTCGCGGTGAGCGTAGATCCTCGTCGGTCCATCATCCTCCGATCGAACTGCTATGGTATTTGCCATAATTCTCTGTCCCTTCTTCCTCCGTTAGAAAGTACCTCAGCCACGCCCACGACCCCTTGATGGTGCAGCAATATGCACAGGTGTCTGCCTACCTCTAGCAAGCAAAGGATAATCTCGTCTTATGTGATCTGTCGACCTACAACTCCAACAAGAATTCGCAGCCATAACTGCAGGAGCCTACCCTTTCTAGCCAAATTTGGACAGTCCCACCTCATATGATCTCTTGATCCACAAGCCCAACAAGAATTATGCGCCGCCTGAACCTTGGTATTCTGTCCATACGATCCCTGGCCAGAACCATCTCTATCGCGTCTTACATCTGATCAAAACTTCCGATCACGGTGCTTCTTAGACGGACTACCACCAGAACCAAAGTTCGTCGCTCTTTTTTTCGGAGCTAGAACCTCTAGAACGATAAGGTAAATCTAAGCTCGACTCAATATCCTTTTCCTATGTATCCAATATATCGAAATCAGTGTAGTCAGTGGCCAATATATACGTCTTAACATCCTGCACCAATATATATCAAAAACGCTCACAGTGTTGCCCCTTGTCTTGCACTAACTCAGGTACATACTGGCTCAGCCTCACGAATTGCTCCTCATACTCTAACACTATCATATTACCCTGGACCAATGTCATAAACTCACGTTTCTTCTCATCCAGGTATCTCACTCCCAAATACTTCTTCCTAAAGGCAGCTGGGAAGAATTCCCATGTCACGTCACCGAGTTCCATTCTCGCAATCGTAGTAGTCCACCAACTGTATGCATCACCCTACAACAAGGACACTGCACACCCCAGCTTAAGCTCATCATTACATTCTATATAAACCAGGATTCATTTTGTACTGGCCATCCACTCCTCAGATGCCTTGGGTGCCAACCCTCTAAACTCAATGCCTCTAAAACTATACAGATGCTCCAACGGCAATCCTGGATTAGCAACAACAGGTGCCAGAGAAGGTACATGAACTCCAGCCATTGCAGCCTGGAATGCTCCCATCATCGCCAGAACTAGAGGTGTCATATCACCAAACACTAGACTAGATGGTGCAGGTGGTACTTGTTCCACTCCCACAAAAGGATTAGGCGGAGGACGCGGCAAATTCTCATGTGTACAATCTCGCCCTTAACTCCTTACCCTCCGACAGTAGCATTTCTGCTCGATCACAACTCTCTACTCGATGGCATAGTCTAAATTGTATCTAAGGTATGATAATTACACCAAAACAAAAATAATCCGGCCAGCTTTAAGCAAGGATCCAAGACTTTCATTTTAAACCAAAATCATTTCATAAACGTAGTAGTAAGGCAATGTGTCCCCAAAATTCCCAAACATGGATAATTCAAATACCGTACTTAAAAAAAATCACCGGGCATAACAAACATCGTGATACAAACACAAATGGCATAACAATATTAACAGAATAATCTGAGATGTTGTATTTCCTTCTTTGGATAATTTACAACCAGGAGTTGTCCGACTACCCATTCAAGCTGGAAATTTTGAGTTAAAGCAGGTCATGTTCCAAGTGCTTAACTCGAATGGACAGTATACTGGACTGAAACATAAAGATGCACGAGAGCATATTCAATCATTTTTATTAATTTGTTCTTGTTTTAGCCAACAAGTTATTCTTGACGATGCCTTACATACGTAATTATTTCTTTACTTTTTGCAGGGCAAGGCTTATACATGGTTTCGTGGATTACATGCTGGATCTATCACTCCCTGAAATGATCTTGCAACACAGTTCATGTTACGTTTAATCCATCGACATTAAGCTCCCGTCTAAGGAATAATATAATTGCTTGTTACCAATTGGATGATGAAAATCTTCACACTACTTGGGAACGCTACAAGTCATTGTTGAGACGTTGTCCTAATCATGACCTTCAACAAAAAAACTCAAATTGAGATATTCTACAATGGTTTGAATGCATTCATGAGACATCTTGTCAATGGATCATTGAATGGACCTTTATTCGATTGTACTTACACTGATGTTGTTGAAGTGTTGGAGTGCTTTGCACAAAATAATTCTCAATATCCTATTTCGAAACTACATCATGCAAGGCTGCACCATGAGTGCTTGAGCTGGATGATATTTCTTCTTTGAAAACTCAAATTTCTTTCTCTGGAGAATAAAATCAAGAATATGGAAGGCACGAGTAAGGTTGCCCCTATTCAATTTTCTCAACAAACAACTACTCTTGTGAGATTTATGGTGAAAACCATAGTTATAAAGACTACTCACAACATGCAGAGAATGCGAGTTATGTCAGCAACATACGGGGAAATACCATGGGTAATACTTACAATGCAACTAATAGGCAATCTTGGGGAAATTCTAGTTTTACGTAAAACTCAGAAGTATTTTGATCTAGGAATAACAATTTCCAAGGGAACTCTAGTGTGCGACAAGGAAATTTCAGTTATCCGCAATAGCAATATACTTCGCAAACTCCATTGCAGCTACAAAATAACAAAGTGCAACCACAATATTCTACTTCACAAAATCAACATTCGCGGTATGGTGCACAATCACAATATGGTGCGCCATCTCAGATACAGTTACAGTCTAGTCACTATGCTCTGTCATCCATATGTGATCCGTTTACTCTTTTTGAGGAAATGATGCGAGAACATTTCTCTCAAACTGAAGCTATAGCACAAGGCCACTCTTCTTTTATCCGTACTTTGGAAGCTCAACTAGGACAATTAGCAACTGATATGCACTCTCGACAACCGGGCACACTTCCCAGCAATACTAAGAGCTCGATAAACAGGGGAAAAGAATATTGCAAGGCTATCACTCTCTGCAGTGGTAAGAAAACTAGTGGTTTGACTCAACAATCACCCATTTCTATTCAAGAGCACGGGGAGTTCTCAAAAACTGACCATATGTTGATGGAAGGAATGGAGTTTGGTGTGAGGATGGTAAAGGAAAAACAATTATAACATTAAAATAAAATAACCAAAACATATAATCCTGGGAAGCAATAATCCCAACTAAAGTATTTAGCTCATGTCCGAGCCTAAAACATCCATAACAAAAATATTAAGGCACGACAATTTATCAAGCAAGGGAAAGAAAAGAGCTGAGAATTATCGAAAAACTCCCTATGTGCCGTCCAACTATTGTTGTAGGTCTCACACTCTTTTGACCTCTCTCGATGGCTTCAATCGTGAGGAGATTTCTCTAGCTTTGACTCAGGTGGTTCTCTGCAAGCTTCAGACTAGGATTGTTGTCTATAATTGCACTCTCTAAAAGAGTTGTCCAAGTCTATCTTATATAAAGGGTGAAACTAGGGTTGAAGAACCATAAAGTGTGATCGACTTTATTAAAGAAGGCCTTTGATTTCCCTCTATATTTAATGTTTTGTATCTAGAAAAAAGTCTACGTGGATAAAAGTAGATTAATCTCCAACTCTTTTATGCATCGCCAGCTCTAGCCATGAGATCTACCACTTAGCTGCTCCAACAATCTTCTAGCATCTTCCACCATTATGCACCACAAAATACCACCTTTACCATAAAACGCACCAAAATATATGACATTAAAAAATAGACGGTGTAACTTCCTTTCTATATACAAACTATATGCAGTTTATCCTAAATGCAACTACATGGGCTTGAAATTACACAAAAGACAAGTAAGAAGGGTGTGCAAAATAGAATATATATGCAGTGATCAAATACCCACAAACTTGAACTATTGCTCGTCCTCAAGCAATACAAAATGAAAGTAAGAAAAACAGAAAACAATAAACAACCCATAGTTCCAAAGGTTCCACTAAGCTATGATTACAAGGATTCCAAGACATGCTGCAGCAGTAGTTCATTCCTCAACTATATTAATGAGATGCAATGCATTAGAGCTTACAGTTTTGTTCCAAGGATTAATTCTGTTGTAGATGCAATGTGTGCTAAGTTACATGCATTCATTACTGAATGGCCTTAGAAAAACTTAAGGATTGCTCTCTATTGTTGCCTCAACATTTTTTTGTTTAGCACACTGTTTTACTCCCTTTTCTCTCTTTTAAGTTCGAAAGCTATATCACTGGGGCTTCAACTTATCACACCTATTCTTCAGAATTGAAGATGGAGTGAAGCAAACAACCCATCCCCAAGCCCTATGAGCAGATTCACCCTGTGAAGACTTTTATTCACCCTTATGCTAGTACTATCATTCCTACCAAGGAAAGTTAAATGGAGCAAACACAACTCACCTAGTGTACTAAGATAGCAAGATGCACAGAAGAATGTCCCTCAATAGTTTTGTTTATATATCGAGTTTTCAGTTGATTTTTATTATTTTCTCGATTTTTCATGGAGTTTTTAAGCCTTTTATTTTGCTACATTGAGCATTAAGTTCATTCATTGTTTCATGTTTTGGCATGAGAGAGTCGACCTAGAATTTCCCTAAGGCTTCTTAAGCTTTTAGAAGGTATACAACATATGATTTTAAGGCTACAGTAAATTCAACACTAAGTTCAAAACACGAAAGCTCTTAACACATTGCAAAGCATCAACATAGATTAATCATAGGAAATCATGATTAACACAATAGCAATTTTAGAATCAACGAAATCATAGCAAAGGGAACCTATCAGACATATTAGGCTATTTACATGCTTAAAAAAATTTAAATTTTTAAATTTTACCTAAATTTATCCTAATATATATATATATATATTATTGGATAATACTTCTCCAAACTTGAGAAGAGCATTGTCCCCAATGCAAAAAGAAAAGGAAAAGAAAAAGAAAAAGAAATATGCAGAAAAGAAATATGTATATACAAAATGAAAAACTAAATAAAAAGAAAAAAGAAAAGAAAAGAAAACTAACCTAGGGAGTTACTGGACAGGTGTTTCTCGGATGATTATGCCCTTGCCTTTGTCTCGGGTGGACGTTGATTTCTTGGTAAGGCGGGAGGAGGCACCAGCTTCAGTATCTGGTCATGTTTCTAATGAGTGTTGGGTGTGGGTGCAAGTGGTGGATTCTTGATAGCATGGGCCTTCGAAAGTAACCAGCCGAAATGTGCCTTAAGAGTTTTATCCTCTTCCCATTGTGGCACTCTAGCCTCTTAGCAGAATGCTGTAAAAGCTGGAAAGCTAGTAATGAACTTAAGGTGATCCAAATTCGACCATTGGCCTGAGTCACCTAGGCAGTCAAAAGCTTTAGCTACCTAATCACCTCTTGGAACATTTCATTTGTTAGTTTTAGAGTTCCCAAATTCGACCGTAGTATTTTGAGATTTGATCGCATTATTTCGTTGGTGTTTACCATGATTTAAGCTCTCAACAAAATCACCAATGTCACTATCTTGTACCTGTACCAATCATCCAAGCAAAGAAACAAAATAGAAATAGAGAAAGAAGAATAAAAATTAAGCGAATAATAAGACAAGAAAGGAAGGAAAATAAGGAAAATTCTTATAATAATCAGCATGCCTGGACACAAGGACTATTCGAGCTATTTTGGAGAAAAAAGGGAAACCCAAACAATATTTTAATTTTTGGGGCATCTTAGGGAATATTTGGAAATCTACGGCAAAATTTACAGTGCAGAGAGAAGTCGCCATTTGTAGGTGGCGACTTTTCCTTGCACTGTAAATTTTACCGTAGATTACAAAATATCCCTTGAAGTGTTCTATTTTTCCAATTATTTAATCTATTTAAATTATTTGTCCAAAGCTGCCGGACTATTCAATAATATATAGCTAGATTCCCAAACAGTTACTCTAATAACAAATAAAACCCTTCAAAGTCGTTGGAGCTTTTCTCACGCGCCCTCCTCTGTGGATTGCAGCTGGCGATCCTTGCTCATCTTTTGGTGTGATCTTGATTCATAACACAAAACAATGAAGAAAACAAGATTTTAACTTTCTTTCGTTTCCCTTTTAGTATTTAAAACTTATATTTGGGGCATCACCTTCATGAATTTTTGTGCAATCTCTTGGATTGATCTTTTTGATGAAAACAAGATGCAATATATCCTTAACTCGCCATGAGTTGGCCTAGTTCTCACTACCAGTCTTTGGGGACATATTTAAGGTACATCATTCTTAGGGTGCGACTAAAATACGGCTAATATAATTTTTTATTATTTTTATAAGAATTTATGTAGAACTAAATAATAATTAAAAAATACTTTGATATACAAGCTTGTGTAAACTTTAGTGCTAGATTTTAGGGGTTTAAGTTGTAAGGTATATAATTTTAAATTTATGATTAAAATTTATAATTTACGAGTTAAGATTTAAAATTTAGAGTTATGAATTTAAGTTTTAAATTTTATAGTTTTAAATATGAAGGTTGTGTAAAATTTTTTATACAACTTGCTTATCAAAATATAATCCATAATAATTTAGGTAAAACCGAAATTCTTACTAACTGTATAAGAATTTATGCTATAACCTAAATTCCCGAAATTCTTACCGAGTAAAAAATTATGTTGTAACCTAAATTCTTACCAACTGAGTAAGAATTTAAGTTAGATTTAACCTTAGTAAGAATTTGTGTTGGAGGCTACCTTAATTTAGCCGCACCGTAGGGTGCCGCACGGCAGAACCTCCCGATTCTTTGGTCAATTATTTACCTGCATTCCTCTCATCTTCCATTTCCATTGCCTACTCAAGAACCCATAGAGATGGACGATGTAACAAATCAAAAGGTAAGAGATGGACGACGTAAGGTTGCAGAAGAAGAAAATTGAGTTATATGAAATGCAATTCATTACACCAGTCCAAATCAATATTGTAGGGATTTATTACTTGGAAAACTCAAATATTAATGGAAGACAAAAAGTAAATTTCTCACAGGAAAGAAATAGTAAAAGTGATTTCACTTCCAACAGTTTCGTACCAAAGGGAACTCAACCATGTCTCAAACCTGCAGATGATAGTCAAGGGTGAAGGCACGGATATCAGACGGACCGGTCCCAAGCCTGCCAACAAACATTAGAAGCAAACACACTCATAAGAGAGAGCTTCTCAAGAATTAATAAATAATAAAAGCAACTAAATAATTGTCAATGTGCAATGAGCAAAAGAGTATGCTGCTCATACTGCAGACAGGACAAGTACTAGGGGTTGATAATGAGCCTGATCGGCTCGCGAGCTATTCGAGTTTGGCTCGGTCAAAGCTCGGCTCGAGTAAGCTCGACTTGGGCTCGGCTCGAAACCTTAACTCGGCTCGGCTCGAAAACTCGTGAACAGACTCGGAATAATATATATATATATATATGCTACGTATACACTAAAAGTAATATTTTTAGCAAAAGAAAAGCAATAAAATAAATTAGGGAAAAATCCACTAAAAATAAATTAACTAAAATAAATTGGGCACTCTTTTTCCCCTTCCCCGATATTGAATTTCGTTTCAGTGTTGGTTATAAAAGGGGGATTTTTAGCGAGGCCCTATCTTTTATAAAAAAATTATAACAAAATTGTCCATTCGAGTCGAGCCGACCGAGCCTGACGAGCTTCGAGCTCGAGCTTAAAATTTCGAGCTCGCAGAGCCTCAAGCCTGAGCCAAGACCAATAATACTGTTTCCGATCCGAGCCTGACCAGGCTCGGGCTTGTTATCACCCCTAACAAGTACAAAAGTCCAAGTCATGATTCAGACAGTCAACCCCAAATTGATACAGAAATACGATGAAATGGTGAAAACTTGAAATTGCATATTTCGATAAACATCGGGAAATAGGTTTTCCTCCCTTTTTCGTTGCTTATGCTTTCAAGATGATAAATGAAACTTCAGAAACTAAATTTCTCTTCCCTCAATGACCTTCGCAATGGTGGCAGTTTAACAAATAAAAAACTGAAATACCTTTTGTTAATGGTACCATAGTGAAACTTTACTTTCCCAGATTTGACGTCTTCGATGTACTACACCAGCAAAGAGAATACAATTTATTAAAATTCAAGTTGATGGGAATTGTTAAACAAATTCTAAGAAGATTTAGTTTTATTGAAGGAAAGAAAAAGAAAAGGCTCATACCAAATTCAAAGTAACAAAAATTGAAGAAAATGCCAAAGAATCAAAAGGAATATTGTCCAATTCAAAGAGACAGCACTCGGATGATTCTGGTCCTGGTGAAAACCAGGGCTTCTTCAGCTTTGCCAAGAAGATAAAGTAAGTCTGCTCCAAAAAAGACAAAGCAATGTAGATTCGCATACATCTCCTGTAAATGTATATCAATAAAGTAATAAAGGATGTTTCTTCTAACTTGTCCAATAAGAGGAATATCCAGTTGGGCAAAAGGCGAAATGACTTCCACTTCAGCACCTGCCTCTTCCCAAGTTTCCCGGATTGCCCCTTCAGCAGCGGACTCCCCAATTTCCAGGTAACCAGCAGGAAGTGTCCTATGTTAATGCCATCCAATCAACTCAAAAATTTGTAATGCCCATTAGGATGGTAGAAACTAGCTACTTCACAAGAAAAGCAAGTGCAAGTACTCCATACTTCAAATTCATAATTAGTCTCCTTTTCAAACAAATATCGGATAACAAAGAGAGAACAATAGTCAATCCATTCCTAAACCAAATTCCAAACATCCAAATACATACCAAAGGCCGAAAGATGGTTCAATGTTTCGCTTGCAAAGTAGAATCTTTCTATCATGCTCAATGAGGCAACCCACAACCTAAAGGTGTCAGTTTAGAACACAAATTAAGCATAAAAGTATAATCTTAAAAAAAGAACATAATTTAAAGTCTGCAACAAAAGTACAAATTAGTAAGGGAAACGCTGATTCAGATTACAGGAAACAGACGTTTATTCAAAGTATTATTTTATCGACTAACCATCTGAAATCGCAAATGATACCTACCCTGATCCCAATGCAAGTGCATTATTCAGAAAACTAAAAACTCATATTTTTCATGTTTCCTAATAAATAAGTAAAACTCACAGCCAAAGCAACCATAAAAAAAAAAACTGAGCATAATATCATTTCACTTTGAAATTGTTGATTCAGTACACCATCCTATAATCCCTAAACATGACAACCATGACATACACAGACATAGAACATATTTTATCCGCGGGTGGAATTAATATTGAAGTTGCTGATTTTTATGGGAAGATGCATGAAGAAGAACAAGACTATGATCTAATAGAACTTATTTATTATAAGTCTCCTAAATAATGTGAAGTTAATGTGTATCTAAGTGAGGAGAAGTCTTTGGTAGTTCATAGAATGATAACCACATCCTCAAAAGAAACAGAGGATTGGAGGCAAGTTGGAAATCTCTTGGATATCTTAAGGGACTCAACACCAGGTGATAATTCTAGAGTAAAAAGAACTAATTCAGTTTCTACAATTGAAATAGATTCTACACTGCGCAAATTTAGTGCCAAACTCACGGAAAAAAAAGCTTGAAAGCTAGTAATGAACTTACGGTGATCCAATCAACTAAAATCTTTGTAATCGAGTTCTAGTAGTTGCTACAAAAAGTCAGGTGCTAGTGGATTAAATTCATGAAAGTGGAACAAATGAGGACTTTTTGTTAATAATTTTGCACGATTGTCTCCCTTGGTGTCCGACCAACAATTATTTGTTTGAAGCTCTTGATCTAGTTCTTTGTTTTTTCTCTCTGAGACAATTTATGATGCTTTAGGTGCCATAAAGCAATACTTTTGTCAATCATTTGTTTTCCAACTTTCTTGCTCCATTTTCAGTATATTGGTCTCAATTTTTGAGCTAGCCTGAAAGCTACGATTGGAGCAGTTTTTTCCTATTATTTTTCTCACGTCTTAGAAAATGTTGCTCAACCTAAGTTTCAACAAAAGATAATAGTTCTTTGTTTTTTAGACAAGCTTTGTTTTTATTCACAAACTTTGGTAGATATCTTCAGCAACTATGACTGTGACGTCCAGTCGTCCTTTTGTCGAACACATTTGAAAGGTGAATGGATTGTTACACTAAGAAGCAACCATGAATCTTGAAGATATTAAGTGCTTAGTGGCTATTTTAAAATCAGTGGGCGACTGGATGAACAAACAGTTGCTCATTCCAACTCCTTGTTCTCCAAAGCGATGTTCTTCCAAGAGATTTGAAGTTGTTCAAAACAGTACTGAACCTGGAAATATCCCCATGGAGATTGTGAATGGGGAAAAGATTTCTGAAGGATCAGATTCTCTTTCTGAAGCCTCTAATGAAGCTATGGTGTTTTAATCGTTGAACAACATCAACCTTACAAGCTTGAACTTCAAGAAGGTATATCCCTTTTAAATAAAAAAAACCTAAGAATGGAATTGAAGTTCTAATTAAAGCATAAAAGGTCGGCAACTCACCACGGAGGAGATAGCTGCTTTTCTTAAGAATGCATATGTTCTGAACAAAGCACTGATAGGTGATTATCTTGGTGAAAGGAGATTTGTCACTAAAGTGATGCATGTCTATGTTGACACCTTTAACTTGGGATTTGATAAGGTAACCCTACCTTTTTCAGCAAGGTTTTAGATTGTCCAGTGAGATACAAAAGATTGACTGAATCATGGAAAAGTTCTCGGACTGTTGCCGCAAATGTAACCCAAAGGCTTTCATCAGTGCTGAAACAACATATGTCCTTTCTTACTCTGTCGGAGTTCTCAATATTGATTCTTATAATAAAGGATTTCAGTTAATGATTTCATATGAAACAATTATGGCATAGAAGATGGAAACTATTTACGAGAAGCTAGGGAGCATATTTTGACATGCATATCCTGGTTTGAGCATTTGAATTCTCTTGGGAGAGGGTGCTGCTACAGATTTTTGGTGACTTTCCACATACTGAGTTAGAAAAATCTAAGAAAGCTAAGCCAACTACGCTTTCTGTCTTAAACAAAAACGGACGAGTAACAATTGAATATGCAACCGTTGCTGCTGCGATGAGGGGCCCATAAGATGCTGAAAAATCAGATGAGATGTATCAGCTAAGACTAAAACAGAGGTTATTGAAGGGGTAATCAAGATAGGAGATTTTCGGTGAAATGGTTAGGCAAACAAGCTAGTGAAAGTACTTGGATTGTGGAAGAAGAGCTTCAAGGAGCTGATCCAAAAATTTATGCTGAAGTTGTGAAACTTTTCTCGCCGGAGTTGAGTTTCCCAAGATGGGAAGAATGACACGGGAGCTTTTAAATATGTTACTATTTCAGTTTTATTTACCAAGTATTAGATATACTCTGGACTTCTAACTCATTTTTCAGCCTTATTTATTTCGATTGCTTTGGGTCTCGCCCCCCCCCCCCCGACACACACACACATCACAAAGGCTTAGGCAGAAACTTGCCATTTGGCAAACAACAAGCCGCATTTTAATTTGCTACAACATACCATTTTTGGATTTTGATAGGCAATTTTCCCACAAAGGGTGCAAATAGCTCTTATTTTCTCTTCTCCATCAGGTATTTCATGCTTTGCAGGGCCACCACACCACTGGCAGAACTTGATCTTATGAACATTGCCCTGTAAAATGATAAAGAAAACAACTATGAAAACATGCCAAGACATAATTCATCTTTCAGTTTATTGAAGAAATTTAGCTTACAATTGTCTTGTACCAAAAACTGTTACAGCTACCATCACACTTCGAGTTTCAACAATAATACAACTATGAAAGAGGAAATCAACTTTTTTAGCAGATTAGCTTTTCAAAAAATAAAGTGAAAATAAGATTCTTTTAATGCTTAAACCTTAAAGTAAACAAAAAAATGAAGACAGAGACCAGAATAAGAAGCCTGTATCACTTTCAAACAAAGTGAACTATGTTTAGCAAAATAACCATATATGGAACCCAAAAGAAAAACAAATGAATATTGGAAATGTTTATAACATAACAACTACCAAATAACAAGACATTAGGAGAATCCAAAGAAGAATACATCAAGGGATGCAAGGCACTTTAAACTTCCTACAAGCTTTATTGCTAGCAATATTTTAAAAATCAGAGGAGCCATTTCATGAAAACCTTGTTACACTAATCAAATTTAGGTGAATAAGGAGAAATATTCAAACATAAAGCAAGATCGATGACGAACAGCGAATATATGCGGGGAGCGGGGTGGGGTAGGGGGGCTTATAAACTTTTTAAACAACATATCAACATAAAAAAATAAACTGAAAATTAAGCCCCATCAAGCAAACGTTTCTAACAAACAACTAAATTACAGTAAATTCAAACCTAAGGGCTGATACAAACAAGCAGCTGCAATTTGTTCGCTTAGAAACTAAAACTCCAAGCCTAGAACTCCATCAAGCTCTTAAAAAAAGCTTACCTTGTCCAAGGAATCATACAATTTATATCATAACTTTCAATTGAGGTTGAACACATTATTATGATTCCAGACATGATAAAATGCAAACCCATAATCAATATTCCAGATACATCTGCTAGAAGATAAAAACCAAATCAACCACATAAGCATTTGAACCCTAAAAAACACTGAACTTTTTTTTAATTAAATTCTATTTAGAATCACATCCGCAGCAGCATCCATACTACATAAAAGTAAATAACTGAATTAGTTGCATAATTACACACAAAAGAAAAGTCAAACTTTTTTTCCTATTATAACATGTTCAACCAACCACCCAAATCACAAATCCAAATAAGATACCCACAGCTGAATGAACTGCAAAGGAAGAGGAAGAAGGGGCATCTGAGTTGGACTGGGACTGAGTCGAAAGCATCTGAATCACTCTAAAAGACAGAGATTTGGGAGTTGAGTTGTAGCTTATTTTTGAAGAAATTAGAGAAAGCCCATTACCAGAATGAGGCTTCTTTAGTCTTTGAGAGATAAACCCAGATGAACACCCAAGAATTTGTAAAGCTTTTATCATTACGAAGTTAAAACAATGAAAAAAGAAAATAAAGACCGGAGGAAGAAAGGAAGACGGAGGAAATTGAAAAGAATTAAGATTAGGATGATATGGAATACATAATCCTATGAATGTAGTACGCTGTGGTTGGTCGATGATGTTTAATGATTTCATCCCCGAGTCCACTCCGAGTCTTTTTTTTAACAACTCGGAGTCTTTTTTAGGGTAAACAATACTATTGGTCACTAAATTATTTTTATTTTTTTGTTTTAGTCATTAAATTATTATTTTGTGTACAATTATCTCTAATGTTACGTTTTTTCTTATTTTGATCACTAATATTTTTTTCTGTTTTAGTCATCAAATTATTATTTTTTCCATGGGACTTTTAACGACAAATGATTAAAATAAAATATAACATTAATGACGATTATGCCAAAAATAATCGTTTGATGATCAAAATAAAAAAATCGATTATACCGACCGTCGATTTGTATGGCTCGACTCTGGTTTGTTAATTTCCATCGTGAACTTATTGGTTTCCTGTTAGTTTTGTTTAATATGTTGCTCCTTTAGAAGTTAGAACTCCAAGGTTGTCTTATAATTTCATTGCACGTTTACTGATTTCTTTTCCTCCTATGACTGGCAGAAACAAGGAGGAAACCGCTACATGGTAGCACACCAATCCCACCGCTCCAGCCAGCCAAATCAAATTATTACAGTTTCTATGAACACTCCTCTTCTCCAGCCCAGCTTGGTTCCACTGGACAGAATATAATCGGTCATACGGTAAACCTGCAACCTTTTATCGGAGTTCAAATCAAGGATGGTGATTTGGTGAGAGAAAGAGGAGCACATATATATAAAATGGTATAATTTATATCAATATGAATAGGTTGGTGTAGCGGTAATAGCTTGGATTTTTACCCTAGAAACCCCAAGTTCAACCCACACCAACCAAACTCCTATCTTCTTAATTTTCCTTTAACTAGGTGGCGTTACCACATAATTGGAGGAAAATAAATATATTAAATAAATTAAATTAAAAATAAAAATAAATTCATTCAATCGGGTGATGACACATGTTGTCATCCGATTGATTGATTAATTTTATTTAACTAAATTTAAATTATGACCAAAATGATATAATATATAACTAATAAGGATCAAATGTGTAATTATATAATTTTTTTAACTGACACGTCACTTTTTCATTAGATTTTAATAGCTGGTGGTCAAAATATGACCAATTAAATAGTTCGGTGGTCAAATTTTTAGTTTTTTTAGTTGGGTGGTCAAAATAAGTCAGACCCAATAGTTAAGTGATCACCCAGATAGTTTACCCCTTTTTTTAAATACGAAGGGTAGTCTTTTTAAAATAACTTATCCAAAATTTGAAGGGGAAATATTTAAAAATTCAAGGGTAAACTTCATAGGTGATCTCTTATATTCGGGGGTGCTTTATTTTAGTCATTAAATTTGAAAAAAAAATGTTAAACTTGTCAGTTACATTTTCAACGTATAACATTTTTTATCCAAGTAACGGAAACCTGTCGTGGCACGTTAAAAATAAAATAGAAGCCACATTTTATAGCTGTAACACACGTCAATTGCATATTAATTAATCTTTTTTAAACTTATTTATTCTCCTTTTATTACTAAAACCCTAACTACATTTCTTCCCCCATTTCTTCGAAAATGTAAAATCACAGAAAAGGAAAAAAAGAGAAGAAAAAATGTATGGAGTCAGGCAGTGGCATCGGTGGTGTATCTGTTTTTCGTTTTGGACACCAAGCAAAGATTGTAACTTCTTGGACAAATGACAAAATCTCATTTCGCAAATATCTCCTCCTCCATCTTGGATCGTGAAAAACTGATCACTGATAGCTCTTCCTTCCTTTTTATGAAGTCCGCTCTTCTCTCAAAACCATCTCCAATTTGACACAAAATCCCAAGACAGTAAACTCCGAATTGATTCCAAAATGGAAATTCTCTTTAAAAAACAAAGGCACAACTAAAAAGGAGTACCCTAAAGAACTCGGGATCGGGATCAGAGTGTTACATTTAGTGGTATCATAGCCTAGGTTTAGTAGGTTCTAGGAAACCCCGGGGTGGTATAGAGGTCGTAGTAAGGTGTCTAATGAATACAAGCCCCTAAATTTAAGTTATACTCTTCCAAGACTAGGAATCTTCATGGCGCTACCTTGTTTCCTTGTGAATCCAGAATTGGTTATGGCGAGTGATGTCATACACAATAAGAGAGTCATGAAGAGAGCCATATCTCTCATGAGAAAGACTTCGGTAAGGAGTATTTCCCGAACGATGAAGACACAAGCCTTCTAAAGGTGTAGGAGGAAGGGTGGTGAACTACTTCCATAACCTGAACTCCGCTCTCTCGCATGTTGTACAAGCTTTTTCGAGGCCTTCTAGTGCTCTTCGCAAGACCCTTATGGGGAAACTTTGTCATTTTGGGCCTACAGATTTTGAAGGTTCGGGTGAAGATGACTCAATCAAATTTGATCAATGGTTGAAGTATACATAGAAGATTTTGAAACAATTGAGAGATTGTCTTGAGGACGACCTCGATTGCACTATCACCCTTCTTCAGGGCAATACCCATATATGTTAGGAGACCGTTTGATTTGGGATTTATAGTTTGCACTTCCAACTTGGTATATCTTCTTGGATGAGTCCATGAAGAAGTACACTAGTGAGGTCTACATGGATGAGATGAGGGATCATTTCGGAGTTAGCTATTAGTTTGAAAACGCTTGAACGACTTTAGGGTACGATACTGAGTTAAATTGGGGGCTTTAGGGGCCATGTTGTGAGGACCCAAGACGTCATAAGTCATTCTCATACTCTGTCTAGGAGGTTTCGTTCAAAGAGAGTTGCTTCAGATCAACTACTGAGAGTTGGTTAGGGATCTAGACCAAGGGTTCATAGGGGTTCCTTGATTTTTGCTCCAGAGGGGAGTTGTTCTCCTTAGGACATGCATATGCTTTTGTTTAGAGTGGAAAATCAAGGAAGTTATGTGTTGAACGTCGTTGGCCTGTGGGTACAGATGAAAGATCGTTACCTATTTCTTATGGTTTATGACCTTTTAATCGGTTAATGAGTTTTGAGGTTTAGGTATGATCATTTAGATTTTGAGTATCGTAAGTTGAAGGTTAAAGAGAAGTCGCGACAAAGATTGTGTTTGATGCGATGATTGAACTCTAAGGACAATTTTTAATTTGGTTCAGGCTCGTGGGTGCGTCAGCATAATCATGGACTTGATAATTGAATGTTTGTTATGCCAAATTTTTTAGATAGATTGTTTACACGTATGGTAAAACAATGTGAATATTGTTAGAGTAGCGCAGCAGAATTGTGGTTTATCGGCTATGGTTATGTAGAACCGGAATTCTTGTGTTATCGCAGATCTTGTTGGAATAATCATTTGAAATCCTTAAGGGCTTGTTAGAGTTTCAGCACAATTGTTTGTTGGAATTAAGTGGTCGGCTGGAAAAGAATATTCGAACCTTCGAGGATAGTTGGGTGAGTTTTGTTAGTAGTGTTCGTAAGCATGTACAGATTTTCTTTTGGAATCAAAGTGGCTTGATTAGTGGAGTTCCATGATCGTGAGTTAGCTCTCGTTTAAGTTGGGGTGAGTTCAAGTAAAGTGAAATGCTAAGTTCCTTTTGGATAGCCAATTCAGGGATGAAGAGTTGTTAATTCAAGATAGATCGATGGTAGTGTTTGATTGTTAGAGTTTTGAATGTGCTTGAAATGTTTGGTCACTGTGTTAATAATAGAAAAAAAAAGTGTATCTAAAAGTATATCTTTGATGAGGTGTCTCATTCTGGACGCATATGACATTTGAATTCAAAGATTTTGAACTGCGGATAATGGTAGAGAGGTTTGTAATCTGAGATGAAACTCATACGAAATAAGTTCCTTATTCCCATGTTGTCCCAAATTGGGGGTCAATGTGAGTGCTATTCGATTTATGAAAGTGATCATTAAGGGATTCTTGAGGAAAATGAGTTGACAAATTCGGTGTTAACAGCTTCAGCTTGAGGAGTTTTGTGAAAGGACCTTAGGGTCGAGGTGAACGTGTGTAAGATGGAGTAATAGATGGATTTGCGTTAGTTATGTCTCTTTTCTTCATTTAATTTCAAGGACAAAATTTCGTTTTAGGATGAAAAAGTTGTAACGGCCCAAATTTATAAGTCATCAGATGAGCGTTAACCCGAATCATGGACCCTCATGTTGGATTGAGTAATTGGACCCATTGGGCCAAGTTTGGGCTTAAATGGTTGATTCTGGAACCTTGCAAGTTTGGAAGGTGATGAATTTGTAAAAGGATGGAACAATGAGGGATTGATGTTAAAATATACCAATTTTTACAAGCAATGGCTGATCACCCTACTTTTCCCTTGTCTCCATGTGACTAAAAGGGGGAAATTGGTGGGTTGTGATAACACCCATTTTTCTTCACCATCTTCTTTCATCTTTCCTCCCCAAACCCATAGCCACCAAGGCTTAAAAATCCAAACTTTATACATCAATTATTCCACCCAAGATTCAAGTATGTTAATCCTCAGCTCATGAGCTTCAAGAAAAGTGTCTTCTCTTCTCAAAAAGGTAAGTTCTCAATTAATGGATTTTTGAAGCATTTGGGGTTTCAAGAATTTTTACCCATTTCTTTGTTGTAAATTCGTAGTACAATCTTCCCTTAGATGTTATCCCAAGTCTTGTTTCATTTTCCATGTGTGTATGGCATAAGGAAATGATTGGGGGTTTCTTCCAAGCTTTAGTCAAAGGGGAAGTTGAAGGAGCTTTGTGTGGAAGATTAAATTCAGGTTTGTTTCTAAAGGTCATTACATCTCTGGCTCCTATTCTTCTTGAAGATCATAAAGTAATTGCCTTGCTTGATTTTTTGGTTTAAGATTTCTAGATTTGGTGTTTTGGTAGCTTAAAACCTTGTTAATGGTAAAATTCGGATTAAATGTTAATAATGTGTAAAATTTGTAGTAAACCACCCTGAACAACTCCCATAAGATATAGGATCAAGTTAAAAGGTTGTTGGTTGCTTTTGGGGGCTTTGAGATTGATTTCCCGAGCCTAGAAAGCCATTTCTAGGCTTCGGTATCGGTACACAGGGAGCTCATATCGACACCCTATATTCTGGGTTGAAGAACACATATGAACTGTGTGGGGTGTATGGTACGAGCTCTAAGTTGTACCAGTACGCAATTGCAAGTAGTATCAGTACGAGTTGACCCGTATCGATACTCACTATTTATTGAAATTCTAGTGAGCCAATTTCATATCGGTACACTGTGAGTACCGATACCCAGGGTACCATACCGGTACGCGAGGACTAGTACCAGTACCCACTAGGCAGTCTGCCCGAAAATGTGAATTTGAGTTTGAATGGTTGATAATTTGAGGATAGTGGTCCAATGGGCGTCTAATGTGGTAATATTAATTGTAAAATTGAGAAACCAAGAATTTACCCCTATTTACGAACATAATATGTAAGATCTTGGTAATTTAAATAGGTGACCCGTAAATTGTTAGCAACCGTAGGTCGCTTGATGTTATATTGATGTGTATGTGCCATGCGGAAACTTGTTGGCTAAGTCACCTTGATTAATGAGATAACATGGAATAATGAAGACAATTAATGAGATTAGTTATATACTCTTCCGTAATGAATCAATAACTCGGTAATGTAAAATAAAATATGTGTTGATGAGTAGTGATAATAGAGTGATTCTTGGGATCATGTTGCTTGTATGCCGAGTAGGCATTTGATTGGTTGAGTTACCTTGATTGATTGGATCCGAATACCCAGTAAGAGAGTGTTGTAACACCATGGTCAGAGATGCTGAGTGAACATATTCCCGATGCTATATGGCGCAGGGTCTTGTTCGAAGGTGCTTGAGAGGGGATTTCGAGTATAGAGTATATGTTCCCAATGTTGTATGGCCACGGGTCTCACTCAGGTATTATAGAGTATATATCGTACGTTCCCGATGTTGTGTGACCTCGGGTCTCGCTCAGAGTGTTTTTTCTTGATGTTGTGTGGTCTCGGGTCTCACTCCAGTTTTGTGGCTCTACTTTATATACACTTTTGTCTTGTAGATATGATGAGATCTCGGGTATGGTTGAGCCTTATAAGCCATGTGTGATAGCTTATGGTTGTATTCTTCCTCAAGGGGATGAGTAACCTCAAGTATTTTGAAGCCTTGTAGAGCATGTAAGACTTCTTGTAGATTTAATGATGCCTTGAGATAGGTGATCTAAGAACTCTAGCTAGTATAAGTTAGATGATGACTCATAGATAGTGAAGCCTTATAAATCACAAATTATGGTAGAGTAGAAATGTACCACAGAGCTTTGTAAGCTCAGTGTTTGGAATCGTTTTTCCGTTAGTACGTTAGTAGGTTGATTGTGATCGAGGAGCACATCGTGAAGGGATTTCCAGGATCGCATCACTTCATAGTACAATTCTTGATGTTTAGTTTGGGCTAATGTATTCATAGGACCTTATAGTGGTTGAGTCTGTAAACTCTATTCAAAATATTATTTTTGGTATACAATATTTTAAACTCGGAGCTCTTATTTTGTAAACTATTTTTTATTTAATTAAATGCATCATGAATGATTTGATATTTTGAAAGAAGGATAAACTTATGGTTTTAAATTGGAAATTTGATGAATCAGATTTTAGGTGACCCAAATGCGGCACTTCAGATCGGGATTGGGGTGTTACACCCGACGCGTCAAAATTTCAATCCATAATTTGCTACAATTAAAAAATTATTACCATCGTAATACATTCATATTATAAAATCGAGTATATTTAGTTTACAAAAAATGTGGATCCGTTTCAATAATTTATAATTTAAATGGGTTCAAATATTTAAAACATTTACAAGCTCCACTTAGTAAGGTCATATTAATACTCATCCCACTAAATACAAGTACCATACTCTAATATTACCATTTTCTAGAATCTTGTGCTAATTGCGTTTCTCGAGCTCCCTGTCGATCTGCCAACGTACGCAGAAAAACAATGATTTTGAGCGTTGAGCTTACAAAGATCTGTGGTACACGTTTACTCTACTATACTTCATGCTAATCATAAATATAAAAATGCAAGCTAGTGCGAGCAATAAGGCATGATAAACATGTTACATTATGCATGCTCACATCATACATGGCATACAAGGCTCAATCATACCCGAGATCTCAACGGATCATCTAGGCAACGACACACAAAGTTATAATCACAAACCTAGAGTAATACCCAGTGTCCTACAACCTGGGGAATGTACACTCTAAGCGAAGCTGGGTGTTACACAGCCTCGGGAACATACACTCTAGGTGAGGCCCGGTGTCACTCAACCTCAGGAACATACACCTATACTCAAATTTCTCCCTCGAGTATCTTCGAATGAGGTCTAGGGTTACACAACATCTAGAACGTACATTTAGTAACTCTGACCATGGTGTTACAACACGCTCTTTGGGTGTCTGGATCACATCAATCAACGGCTCTACCAAGCAAATGCCTATCGGCATACAAGCAATGTGATCCCAAGGATCTCCCTACTATTGCTAATCACCAAGACATCATTAATTTTGCATTATCGAGTAGTTAAAAGATTTTAGAGGAGTACATAATTATTCTCATTAATTATCTCCACTAGTCCATGTTCTCTAATTAATTAAGGCATTAATCAATTCATTAATCCTACACGTCGATTCTCATCTTTATCTAGCATTATAAATTATTTAGCTCAGTGGGTAACAGTACTCAAACATGAGTATACGGTATCCCCAGTACCAGTTGTAATATCCCAATTTTTGGCTAGTGACCAAATTGTAAACTTTGAAAGTTTTGGTGGTTAAACTATAAACTTTGGAAAAGTTTGCGGACTAAAGTGTAAATTTCCCCAATAAGTAATTTTATTCAGAGTGAATTGGATCGAAATAGGTACCTTGATATCGGTTTTAAGAATTAAGATGCAGTAAAAGGTACTGAATTTGGATCGAATAAAATTGTTAAGCGTGCTCAGGCAAGAGAAATACAAGGATGGGTGACCTTCGGGAAGGTCCCATAAAAGTGTTTCTGATCGATATTTTGGACTCAGTAAGAGTAGAGAAAATTCGTATGGATTATCGATAAAGGAATTCTAAGAGGAATTTTATTCTATGAAGATTTTCGATAAGTATTGGGAAAATAGACTGAGTTAAGAAAATTCAGTATAAGTCATTGCAAAAGGAAGTTTTTATGGGATAATAGAGTTTATTTCCCGAATATAGAAATATTTTGGAATAAATCCAACAGCTCGGAAAAGGTAAAATCGCAGTAGAAGTATTTTATGAATATCAGAAAATTAGATCGAATTGGAATTTCAGAGGCTGATCCAAAAGCCAAGGAAAAGTCATAAAATACTATTTTATGAATATTTTATTATATTTGGTTGGATTTCAAATAGATTTAGTTGAATATTTACAAGAATGGCAAACTAGTAAATAAAAACTAGTTGGATGGCAAATTGGTCATTTGGCCCCAATGACAATTTTGAAATATTTAAAAAGTTATAAGGGCAATTTTGGAAAGAGGAAATGGAAGATTAAATCTTGGCCCTTGATTGATGATAAAATCAATCTAAACCATCGGATAAAAAGGGCAAAATTGTAATTTCACTATTAAATGAATTTAATATTCATTTAATAGATATATGTGTAAAATAATGGTAAAAAGATGAACAAAATTCATCTTTTCCAGCCATAATCGTGAGAGCTAGAGAAAGAAAAAGAAATTTTTTTCCAAGCTCAATTCAAGCCTCGAAACTCAATTTTCAGGTAATCTCTTCAACTGCAAAGTTGTTCTACTCTTCAAGCTCTATCATTTGATGTCAATAATTCATGGAATTCATGATTGATTGATGAGAATTTACATGAGAAAGAAATTAGGGTTTATGGATCAAATTGGGGGTTTTGAGATTTTATGATTCCATGATTGAATTCAAGTTGAAATCTAGTATGATGTTAAAATCATGATATTTAGTTGGGATTTAAGTTCTACATGTTTAGATTATTATGAAGATGATTAGGGTTTATGGATTTAAGTTTAATTTAGGGTTTGTGATGTTGAATTAATGACTTAGTAAGCTTGATTTGTTGTTTGGAAGCAAGACCCTAAGTTAATTTGATAGGGACCAATTCGACAATCTTAAAAGTTAGAGGACCAAATCTGAATTTATATGGATTTGGTGTGTATTTATGTTATTAAGGATGTTGGAGATGTGAAATTGATGTTAGAATGCTAAACCGATGTTAAATTGAATTAGTGACCATTTTGACAATTTGTCAAAGTTAAGTGACCAATTTGGAAATGAGGTTTTGGATAAAGACTAAATCTGAATTTTAGTTGCAATGATGGAATTAAGGTGGTAATGTTGAATTGATGACTAATTTGCAAAGTTAAGAAATTTGGATCCTTACCTTTGCATTATTAGTGACCATTCGATAAAGAAGGAAAATTAGAGGGAACTATTGTGAATAATTATTTGATGAAGAAGGTGATAAGTTGGTGGTTTAAAGCAAATAATGGGACTAAATTGACAAGTAGAGAAGTAAGGAGAAGTTAGTATAAAAGTTGAAGTTAATTATGGAAGCTGTGTAGAAAACTGGTTTAGGCAGTAAGTTTGAAAATGCACCATAAATTCTACAAAAATGGTTAGAAGATGAATTTTATACCGATATAAATATTTGTTCGTCTAGTTTCGCATCCAACAAACGAGAACTGATTTTGAGTTCCGAGGCAAAAGATATGAATTTTTAAGTGACGAAAGGTCAGAAAACAGAGCACAAGTCTGTTCTGAATTCCAGCATTGTAATTGACTTTGAAAATTCGTCATAAATCGTACAAGTTGAATTTGGGTTATTAATTTATATGGTTGAAAAGCTTATTGAATCTAGTTTCTTTCAGAACAAACGTAATTGAATTCTGAGTTTAGATTGTTTTATAAAAATATTTCTTTGAAGGTAGTGCAATCTGTCAGAAAATGAGAATTGATGCATTTTGTATCTAAGGTTAATTAGTAAGCTTGAAAGGGGTTAATGGAAGTTCTAAATGGTCATTAAAGACAAAAAAAAAGTTTTGGACAGTATAAGGAAGGAAGGAAGGAAAAACTTTTGGAAATTTTGTATATTCGAATGACTAGATTCAATAGCATGTTTAAAGTATTGTTAGATTTGAATCTAACGAATGTTATTCGTATTTATATGATCAATGAAGTTTAATTTGGATCAAAAGAAGGGTCAAGGTATTATGAAGGAAATGATTGAGTAGAGCTTACTGAGGCAAGCTAATAAATGGCCCAGGTGAGTGCATTTTTATATATTTTATATATATAATATGAGAAAGAAATATAATATGTCAACCTAGTATGATTTGAAAGAAAAAGAATTTAAATCATAAACTGATATATTTTACAATAATTTTTAAATGGTTTATAATGATCTTTACAAGATATTGATGTTAAAAGCCCTTTGTATGATTATTGAGATTCTTGGTATAATTGACATGCCAATGAGGTGGAGTATAGTGACATAGTGATACAGTGATGTTGTGTTCTACAACTATGACCAAGTGAATAGTGATGCTGTTAAATTATAGCAGTGATAAAGTGATACAGTGATTTATTATGGCACAACATATTAATTGATGCCGCACATGTGCATACTCAATAGTGACTCGCATACCACGTATTCTCAATTACATTACATTGGGCTATGAATTGAATAAAAAGTAACAATTACAAGTGATCTAAAGGAAAATGAAAAGTTAAAGTGATATGATTCAAATGAAAACACGTGATTTACTGGATATTTGATTTGACATGACATTGCCTTATATATGTATATGAGATGTTGATTTTTACAGGTGACATGACAGAGGAACGACTTCGATAAGTCATTCTATACGATTCTAAGTTCTTATATGTTATATTCAGTATTTTATTTATTATGCAATTTTTATTAAAATTAAAGTGCTTTACTTTGATTTATAAGTTTTGCCTCACTAAGTTCGTACTTAGCGTGTGTTTGTTTCACACGTAGGTTAAGATGGAGTATTTGAAGAGGAGTCAAGCATGCTGATCAAGCTTCAATCTGCAAAACATAGTAAGATATTCTAGCTTATGATAATCTCTAGTGGGCATGTAATTATTTAATTGCTAGTAGAGTATGATGCATTAAAGTAGACTAAATGGTAGATAAGTAATCAGTTTTGATGATGAATCGTATATGGATAAAGCAAAATAAGGCATTAGCATTGTAACATAATAAAGCTAAGGTAGAAAGGATAATTACTTTGCTAATAAGAATAATCGGTAATCGCGCAAAGATTTTAAAGTCAAGAAAGGGTCTAGATAGCGAACCTAGTTTTCACCCTGAATTGAACTGTTGTTTTTAATAATTGCCAAATATGTTTTAAAATAATTAATTCAGGGTTGAAACTACCTAACTACACATAGGTTGTGTTTTCAAGAAAACTGAGAAAGGGTTAGATTTACAAACTAAAACTTTTAAATACTTGTAAAAATAAATTTATAGGTCGAGATTTCTTTAAACGACTCTGTAACATCTTTAATATATATTCGATTTACGAGTATATGTTAAGGGAGTTACATTTAATGATATCAGAGCTATAGGTTTAGCCGGTTCTGGTTGCTAAACCAAGTTTGTATATGATTTTTATCAGTAAATACATGCCCCTAGGATATCATATTACTGATGTGCTGATTGTATGGCTTGATGCTGCTCCTCATTAGTATGATATGGAATGAGACAAGAATAAGGAAAGTAAGACGATGATGTAATTCGTCACTCTACGAATCTTGGAGGTTAAGAAAGGACTCATAATGGATATGATACAGTGAAATAAGCATGAAAGTTAACTCCTGTAGAAGATCTGAGAATTTAAGACCAATTTTAAGATAAATTGGTTACCTATGACTAACATAGAAGTAAGATGTAAATGGAAGGTTGATCTTTAGTCAATATATTATCAATTAAAAGCTAAAGGAAGAGAAAAAGATGAAAAGCACCACTTTGAGAGAAGATAATTTGTGCAAGTCAAAAAGGGAAAAACTTGGTTTCAAAATTATTATATCTCAAGGAATCGTGAAAGAGTTGTACCAAGGGCATATTAATGGATCTTATCCTCAGAAGTGAGCAAAAGTTTATAGTGTATGTATTTATGTTTTGGAGATATTGATTGGATTATTCATGTGTCATCACTCTTGAGAAAAAAAAAGAAGAACTGCAATTAGACTTGACACATGAAGAGGTGTTAGTAGAAATACTGTTGTATGGAGTTAAAGAATTAAGGAATAAGAAAAATTACATTGGTTAAGGCCCTAGGAAGAATCACAAGGTCGAAGAAGCCACTTGAGAATTTGAGAAGAAAATGAGGGACTGATATATGCAATTGTTTGAAACACGTATATTTTGAAAATTCGAGGACAAATTTTCTTAAAGGGGAAGGAATTGTAATATCCCAATTTTTGGCTAGTGACCAAATTGTAAACTTTGAAAGTTTTGGTGGTTAAAGTATAAACTTTGGAAAAGTTTAGGGACTAAAGTGTAAATTTCCCCAATAAGTAATTTTATTTAGTTTAAGAGTGAATCAGATCGAAATAGGTACCTTGATATCGGTTTTAAGAATTAAGATGCTGTAAAAGGTACTGAATTTGGATCGAATAAAATTGTTAAGCGTGCTCAGGCTAGAGAAATACAAGGATGGGTGACCTTCGGGAAGGTCCCATAAAAGTGTTTCTGATTAATATTTTGGACTCAATAAGAGTAGAAAAAATTCGTATGGATTATCGATAAAGGAATTCTAAGAGGAATTTTATTCTATGAAGATTTTTGATAAGTACCGGTAAAATAGACTGAGTTAAGAAAATTCAGTCTAAGTCCTTGGAAAAGGAAGTTTTATGGGATAATAGAGTTTATTTCCTGAATATGGAAATATAGAATTTTCGAAATAAATCCAATAACTCGGAAAAGGTAAAATCGCAGTAGAAGAATTTTATGAATATCGGGAAATCAGATCAAACTGGAATTTCAGAGGCTGATCCAAAAGCCATGAAAAAGTCATAAAATACTATTTTATGAATATTTTATTATATTTGGTTGGATTCCAACTAGACTTAGTTGAATTTTTAAAAGATTGGCAAACTAGTAAATAAAAACTAGTTGGAGGGCAAATTGTTCATTTGGACCCAATGGCAATTTTGAAATATTTAAAAAGTTATAATGAAAATTTTGGAAAGAGGAATTGGAAGATTAAATCTTGGCCCCTGATTGATGATAAAATCAATCTCAACTATAGGATAAAAAAGGGCAAAATTGTAATTTCACTATTAAATGAATTTAATATTCATTTAATAGATATATGTGTAAAATAATTGTGAAAAGATGAACAAAATCATCTTTTCCAGCTATAAACGTGAGAGCTAGGGAAAGAAAGAGAAAATTTTCCAAAGCTCAATTCACGCCCCGAAACTCGGTTTTTAGGTAATCTCTTCAACTGCAAAGTTGTTCTACTCTTCAAGCTCTATCTTTTGATGTCAATAATTCATGGAATTCATGCCTGATTGATGAGAATTTACATGAGAAAGAAATTAAGGTTTATGGATCAAATTGGGGGTTTTGAGATTTTATGATTCCATGATTGAATTCAAGTTGAAATCAAGTTAGTATGATGTTAAAATCATGATATTGAGTTGGGATTTAAGTTTTACATGTTTAGATTATTATGAAGCTGATTAGGGCTTATGGATTTAAGTTTAATTTAGGGTTTGTGATGCTGAATTAATGACTTAGTAAGCTTGATTTGTTGTTTGGAAGCAAGACGCTAAGTTAATTTGATAGAGACCAATTCAACAATCTTAAAAGTTAGAGGACCAAATCTAAATTTGTATAGATTTGGTGTGTATTTATGTTATTAAGGATGTTGGAGATGTGAAATTGATGTTAGAATGCTAAACCTATGTTAAATTGAATTAGTGACCATTTTGACAATTTGTCAAAGTTAAGTGACCAATTTGGAAATGAGGTTTTGGATAAGGACAAAATCTGAATTTTAGTTGTAATGATGGAATTAAGGTGGTAATGTTGAATTGAGGACTAATTTGCAAAGTTAAGAAATTTGGATCCTTACCTTTGCATTATTAGTGACCATTCGATAAAGAAGGAAAATTAAAGGGAACTATTGTGAATAATTATTTGATGAAGAAGGTGATAAGTTGGTGGTTTAAAGCAAATAATGGGACTAAATTGACAAATAGAGAAGTTAGTATAAAAGTTGAAGTTAATTATGGAAGCTGTGTAGAAAACTGGTTTTGGCAGTAAGTTTGAAAATTCGCCATAGATTCTAAAAAATGGTTAGAAGGTAAATTTTATACGGATGTAAAGATTTGTTCGTCTAGTTTCGCCTCCAACAAACGGAAACTGATTTCGAGTTTCGAGTCAAAAGATATGAATTTTTAAGTGACGAAAGGTCAGAAAACAGAGCACCAGTCTGTTCCGAATTCCAGCATTGTAATTGACTTTGAAAATTTGCCATAAATCGTACAAGTTGAATTTGGACTATTAATTTATTTGGTTGAAAAGCTTATTGAATTTAGTTTCTTTCAGAACAAACGGAATTGAATTCTGAGTTGTAGATTATTTTACAAAAATATTTATTTGAAGGTAGTACAATCTGTCAGAAAATAAGAATTGATGCATTTTATATCTAAGGTTAATTAGTAAGCTTGAAAGGGGTTAATAGAAGTTCTAAATGGTCATTAAAAAATGGGTTTTGGATAGTATAAGGAAGGAAGGAAAAGCTTTTGGAAATTTTGTATATTCGAATATCTAGATTCGATAGCATGTTTAAAGTATTGTTAGATTTGGATCAAAAGAAGGGTCGAGGTGTTATGAAGGAAATGATCGAGTAGAGCTTAGTGAGGCAAGCTAATAAATGGCCCAGGTGAGTGCATTTTTACATATTATATATATAATATGAGAAAGAAATATAATATGTCAAACTAGAATGATTTGAAAGAAAAAATAATATAAATCGTAAATTGATATATTTTACAATAATTTTTAAATGGTTTATAATGATCTTTACAAGATATTGATGTTAAAAGCCCTTTGTATGATTATTGAGATTCTTGGTATAATTGACATGCCAATGAGGTGGAGTATAGTGATATAGTGATACAGTGACGTTGTGTTCTACAACTATGACCAAGTGAAATAGTGATGCTGTTAAATTATAGCAGTGATACAGTGATTTATTATGGCACAACATATTAGTTGATGCCACACATGTGCATACTCAATAGTGACTCGCATACCATGCATTCTCAATTACATTACATTGGGCTATGAATTGAATAAAAAGTAACAAGTACAAGTGATCTAAAGGAAAGTGAAAAGTGAATGTGATATGATTCAAATGAAAACAAGTGATTTATTGGATATTTGATTTGACATGACATTGCCTTATATATGTTTATAAGATGTTGATTTTTACAGGTTACATGACAGAGGAACGACTTTGATAAGTCATTCTATACGATTATAAATTCTTATATGTTATATTCAGTATTTTATTTATTATGCAATTTTTATTAAAATTAAAGTGCTTTACTTTGATTTATAAGTTTTGCCTCACTAAGTTCGTACTTAGCGTGTGTTTGTTTCACACGTAGATTAAGATGGAGTATTTGAAGAGGAGTCGAGCATGCTGGTCAAGCTTCAATCTGCAAAACATCAGTAAGATATTCTAGCTTATGATAATCTCTAGTGGGCATGTAATTATTTAATTGCTAGTAGAGTATGATGCATTAAATTAGACTAAATGATAGATAAGTAATCAGTTTTGATGATGAATTGTATATGGACAAAGCAAAATAAGGCATTAGCATTGTAACAGAATAAAAATAAGGCAGAAAGGATAATTATTTTGCTAATAAGAATAATCGGTAATCGCGTAAAGATTTTAAAGTCAAGAAAGGGCCTAGATAGCGAACCTAGTTTTCACCCTGAATTGAACTGTTGTTTTTAATAATTGTCAAATATGTTTTAAAATAATTAATTCAGGGTTGAAACTAGCTAATTGCACATAGGTTGTGTTTTCAAGAAAACTGAGAAAGAGTTAGATTTACAAACTAAAATTTGTAAATACTTGTAAAAATAAATTTATAAGACGAGATTTCTTTAAACGACTCCGTAACATCTTTAACGTATATTTGATTTACGAGTATACGTTAAGGGTGTTACACCGGTACTCTCATGCGTATCGATACATAAACTGTATATTGGAAATCTTAAATTCCCTAACTACTTGTACTCTTTTTCGAGTACCGATGCGTCTGCACCATATGGGAGTGGTTGATAGCCCCATCACCCACATAGGTCATGAGATCCACCTAATCTCTTCTTTACCCTCCCCATGACCCATTCATATAATATGTTTATTAATATTAGTTAAATAAATATAAATCAAATTTGTTATGGAAAAAAGTATGAAATACTTGTCATTCAGACTCCCACCTCATGTGTGACATTATTCCAATTATCACCATTTTTTTTAAAATAATAATATACCCAATTAAATTTTGTACAACACAAAAGTTTAGACTAAAAAGGTACTAAAGTCTATTGTAAATGACCAAAAAATAGCACAAATAACATGTAAAATAATATTTTAATTGTTGTAACAAATAAAGAATATGGAAAGAACTAAAAAGAAAATAACAATGAATTACAACCTTTTAAAAAATAAGAACAAATACCAATAAAATCTAAATAAGATACAATATTAGGGAAATAAAATTAAAAAAATAGAAGAATAACATACCTACGACCTATGGTGAGAACTGTGAAGAAAACAAAGCTTAAAAAAGAAAACTTAACGACAGACAACATTAAAGAAGAAACCAATAAACATAAATACCAATAAGATACAATATGAGGCATAAGTCAAAACTTGCTTTAACTAGTCGAAGCTTCTTTGCTGATCCTCGGTCCAGTTGAATGGAGTTTCTTTTCTCAACAGCTTAGTTAGAGGGGCTTTTAATATAGAGAATCCTTTAACGAATCTTCTATAATAGCCAGCTAGACCACGGAAGCTTCTAACTTCTCCAACATTTCTCGGTAGCTTCTAATCTAGTAAAGCTTGAATTTTTTTCGGATCCACCTAGATTCCCGAGGTGGAGACAATAGGCCCAAGGAAGGCAACTTTAGATAGCCAGAATTCACATTTGGAAAACTTGACGTACAACTGCTTTTCCTGTAGGATTTAAAGCACAATACGAAGATGATCACGATGTTCAGCAGCATTCTTAGAATAGATCAAAATGTCATCGATAAATACCACTACGAATTTATCTAAGTAGTGTCTAAAAACCCAGTTCGTTAAGTCCATAAAAGTTGTCGGTGCATTGGTTAGCCCAAAGTGCATTACCAGGAATTCGTAATGGTTGTATCTTGTACGGAAGGTAGTTTTGGGTACATCACATTCTTTAACTTTCATCTAGCAGTACCCAGACCTTAAATCGGTCTTGGAAAACATAGAGGCATCCTTAAGTTGATCGAATAGGTCATTAATTCTTGGCAGAGGTATTTATTCTTGATAGTCACTTTATTCAATAGTCGATAATGAATACACAGTCTCATGGAACCATCTTTCTTCTTTACAAAGAGGACCGAAGCTCCCCAAGGTGAGGAACTCAATTGAATGAAACCTTTATATAATAATTCTTGTATCTGAGCCTTTAGCTCCTTAAGCTCATCTGCTGCCATACGATAGGGTGCAATGGAAACTAAGGTTGTCCCAAGTTGCACTTTGATGCCAAACTCTACTTCACAGGTAGAAGGTAAATAAGGAAGTTTGTCTGAAAAAATGTTAGGGAATTCACACACGGTTTCGATATTTTGCAGTTGGGATTCTTTCTTGGCCTCCAAAGACAGAGCGTATAATGGTAGAGTTCTCGAATTCACCAAAGCGATACTTTTTTTCCTAAACCCCGGAGGTATAGCTTCTTCTTGCAACAGTCTATCCAAGCTTGATGTTCACTGAGCCAATCCGTACCAAGTATAACATCGATTTCATGAATCGGTAGTGCTAACAAGTTGGCCGAAAAAGAAATCCCTTGAATTGTTAAGGGACAATGTTCGCACACTAGGTTTACGGTGACACAGTCACACAAGGGATTGGTTACGTGATCGTTGATACAATAGGTTCACAAGATAGTTTATATTGCTTCACTAACACGGTACTTATAAAGGAATGGGTAGATCCAGGATCAAATAATGCATAGACAAGACATGGATATAATTCAGTGGTTCCTGTAATGATGTCAAGATCATCTTTTTCTTCCTTCTTGATATATTCGACTCTATACCTGTAATACTTATAGAAATCATGGATGTACTATTCCACAGGCCGTCCACATTGCTTCAAATGAAGAAAGATGTCACGCCTCTAAGCGAGGTAATACTCACTAATGTATTTCTTTCGAAATTCACGCAGGAAGAACTCCCAAGTCACAGCTTCTTCGAGGACTACGAGAATGGTAGTTTCCCACCAATAAAGTGCTTCATTAGCTAGCAGAGCGAGGGCACACTCAAGCTTGTGTTCATCAGAACACTGTAGCTGCTTAGTCAGGATTCTTAGAGTACTGTCCAACCAATACTCAGCAATTTTAGGATCATCATCATCACGACTGGTAAAAGAGTAGGCCCGTTGCTGAGGTAGCTTATCAATGGGAGCTCGAGTATTCAGGACAGCAATGGTCGAGGCTTGGAAGGTCTTCTCATCCTTCATCGAGGTCATAAATATTTTGAACATGTCAGCCATGTTCCTATAGCATTCAGCTTGAGCAGATTGTACCTCGGGCTCAGGGTCTTATGCCAGGGAATTTTGAGGAATTAGAGGGTCTCCCCCTAATCTCCTCACCATGAGTTGAGGAGCCAGTGACAAGCTCATCTATACGAGCCTCATTAGAGTCAAATATCTATAAATAAAGAGATCGTATTAGTCGGCAAGTCACAATATACAATAAATAACTCCTAGATTGCATAATGCAATGCAATGACAATACAATAAATTTTAAACCATTAATTCTCTGCTTCCTTGCTTCCTCGCTGCCCACAACCTTTAATTCTCTGCATTGATGGAAAAGAAGAGCATATGAACACTAGGCTTAGTGAGGAATGCTTAAAAACCAACCACCATCAATGCATTTTAAACCATTTAACAATCCTTTTGAAATCCACTTTCTAAAACACTTTTAAATCGACATCACAACATCATGCCTTACCAAAAACATGCACTTAATATTTCCAAAACAACATATTAAACCATACGCAACATGTATCACGGATTCAACAACAAAGTCCCATTTGCTACCCTCAAATTAAGCTTTCTCATGCATACTACCAATGCAAGGCTTAAAGAGCAAAACATGTTTAAACCATATTAAACAACATAATCCATCTCATGATACATCATCAATTATATTTGCTTACAAGTGATCATTAACCATATTCTACTTTATAAAACATAACATCGAATACACAGATTCAACAAGTGTTCACCCAACACTTAACATACAATCTATCGGCATCTCAAGGTTTACACACGGGAGTTTTCGGTACCTATAAACCCCTCTAACGTTGTGACACCTGTGGTGGAGTCTTTTGTACACATAAACCCCTAGACACCACTCATCGGCTAGATGTATAGCCCACTAACGGGAGTCTTCGGTAAAAAGATCTAAACCCCTCAACCGTTAGGGAACTTGGATGGAGTTTTCGGTACTACGGATCAAACCCCCTCAAAATCTAAGGCAGCTTTTTATAGTGCACTATCAATCCTATGGCCAGCCAACTATATCCGATATATTTCCAAAACCTTTGTATACCATTACTTGCCAATATAATTTATTTTATTTTATTAACAACTCATTGTTTTCATGTGCATTACCTAAATCATTTAACTAATGCAATAAACCTTGCATTAGCTAATGTTCATAAACATTATAAAACATGCATTACTTCCAAATGCATCAACATCATCATGTAATCATTTTCCAGCATTAGACCATGCTCAAATCATGCATATACAAAGAGTAATCAAGTTATCAAAATAAGTGCATAAAACCAATTGTCAAATCGAATTCGAGAGAGAATTCTTCCTTTACTTACTTCCGAGCTTAGACTAGCATTTCAAGCTTGATCTAAACTCCCAAACACAACTTTCAAACTTTTGCAAAATTTTAAAACACGTTCTCACTCACCGACACACAAAGCCTTGCTTGCCAATACGGCAATCTCGCCTC
Organism: Hibiscus mutabilis; assembly: GCA_019671005.1. Taxonomy (NCBI): domain Eukaryota; kingdom Viridiplantae; phylum Streptophyta; class Magnoliopsida; order Malvales; family Malvaceae; genus Hibiscus; species Hibiscus mutabilis. The sequence goes on along the minus strand of CM033740.1, from coordinate 26,891,717 downwards.
TAAAGCTTCTGAAACAAATGCTCAAGCTTGAGGACCAACTTCCCCTATTTCATCCATACAAAATAGAGGATACATTGCATCAAAATGCAATCAACAACACAGCCACACAAATCATCAACATCCTTTACCGAATTCCACTCCACAACAATCGAAATTAACATCAAACATCTTCCAAACTTAACCCAGCCACAATCTAACATTTCAACCCATCAATTAACAACAATTAACATCTAAAAACACAACAACAACATCCTTATACCTCCAGCATTCACAAAACCACCACCACACCCCAAAAACTCACAACTAACAACCTAAAAAATTAGAGATTCACATAGTTTCGGGATTCCAATGTTAAAGCCCACTTATTAACATTAATAAACATCAAAATCATGATTAAAATCAATCAAGAACTCAGCAAAACAGAGACCATATGAAAATCCATCAATTAACCTAATTAAACCTCAATTTAACAAATCTTCCATAATTAAATCATCAAATCAAGTTAGAAAACATATGTAAAGGACCAATAACTTCAGAATTTCAATAAAGAACCTTATATTAGAGAAGGAGAACGAAGCTCACCTCTAAATTTGGCTTTCCTCTTAATTGGATGAATTTTCTTGAGAAAACAAGATCAAATCAAATAGGTTTTGTTAGGAAACCATTAAAGATCCATTTGATAACAAAAGAAGATTAAATTCAAGTATTTACTTGATAAAATTGAAGTGGAAAAAGTGTTTGGATGGAGAGAATTTGAGAGAAAAGCTTTTGATGAAAAGTTAGTTACGTGATACTTTTATTAAAGTCTAATTATGAAATTAATCTCCCCAAACCTTTTTATCTTTTATAAAACCTTTTTAAAATATCCAATTTTAAGGGAAAAGTCTGATATTAGACTTTGGTCAAATAGCTCCTTAAGGATTCTAAGTTTTCACCCTTTTACAAAACAGTCACTAAAAATAGTTTTGAAACTTTGTATTTTGGTCACTACCAAAATATCCAATTTTGAGACCTTTTTTTGTAAAATTGATTTTACCAAAATCATTTCCATATTAAATAATGATTTTAGATTTTTTCCATATTTTTATCTCATCAAAAAATATTTATTCTAAATTAAATCTCAAAATTGACTCGAATCCTCTAATCCGATCCGTCAAACCGTCTAAACCACTTAGAAAACTCCTAGGCCCAAAACTGGGGCGTTACACGAATCGTTTGGGGGCTTCTACTTACCAATATGAGGGCTATACTACGGTGTTGAGAAATCGAAGAAAATTTGAAATAACAGTAGAGGTGCTAGCTTGTGAAGGTGAAAAAGACAACAATGGTGGTGTGTGCTTGCTACTTTTAAGAAAGGTTGAGAAATAAGGTTCGGTGGATTATTTTTCCTCTTTAACTTAGCTAAGCTTGTTTTTGGGTCTTTCCTCTTTCAAAACAAAGGTAATAGCCGGCGAGGCTTTCCTTCCCAATAAAGAAACCTTAATATAATAATAATGTTAATATAATTCTTCCCCTTGTTAGAAAAGATAAACAATAATTGCCTCAATCCTCATCTTTCCATTATTGAACCATCCGACCATCCCACGTGAATGGTGAAAAGAAAGTAGCCGAATCATACTCAAAATGTTATAATTGCGAGGGTAGTCCCTTTATCTTTCCAAACTTTACACTTTTGCCCCTACCTTTCAATTCTCTCAATTTAGTCACTAAATTGTTTCTAAAGAATTCAATTAGGTCCAACATCTTTAAATTGAATCAATTATAGTCCAATACGGTATATGTGACTACACAATTTAAAGTTAAATCAAAATTTGGACCTTCCTGTTGCGCGTAATAAGTGCTACGCAATTGTGTAAGTATACACGTTGCAAGTTATAGTATAAAAGATATCGTCTCCATAGGGATTGGTGCCACTTCAAGAATCTAGCCTCTTGCACTGTAAAAAGTAAAAACACAAATAAAGGATTATAGGAGTTTTAACTAATAACTAATCTAGAAAGCAATAAAGTAAAAGAATAGATGAGATCAATTGAGAGAGATAGGCCAGGTTATCGTGAGTTGAGGTGTGATAGCCGATTGGATCGTCTTGGTAAAAGAGTGCACATGCAACTCAGTTGCCGTGGCAACTTGCACAACGGGGTTGCCTTGGCAACTAATCGATGGTTGCATGGGCAACTAGTTGGGCAACTACTTGGGCGTCTGGGCAGCAACCTTCAAGGTTCGGCAGAGCGTTCTTCAATGGTTTCTTCTTATCCCTAAGTCGAAACTCTAGCTACTTGTGCATGCCTTGGTAATACATCCCTGCGTGAATCAAGAGTGAACAACAACCAATCTTGCGCTCCTCTTAGCCGTTAAAATCCTTAACTTATTCCTAAGCTGGATTAATCTTCACCATCAATAGATTGAATAAAGATCATATTCATTCGTTTCTTGAATCTAACTCTCCCGATATTAGATAAATAGATGAAATCTCGAGATCCTCTCCCAATTCACTCGCAAACAAGAATAAGAACCAAGAATGAATAAACCTTGAATAGAAAAGTGCAAACTCTTATTACCTAAACAAAAACCAATAGTTTCTCACAACCACAAAACACAATAACCATAGCCAAATAGATTTAGTTCATGGCTAGGTTCCAAAGAAACACAAGATAATTAATCCCTAGCATGAACCCAATCGAACAAGAAAGAAAAAGATGAAGAAGGAGGCTTGTCGAAATCCTCCTTGCCTTAGATGCTTGTCGAAAATTCTCTCCTCTTGCCCTTCTTGGAGTTGTCGAAATTCCCCTCTCTTCCTCTCTTTTGATTGTCGAAATCTCCCTCTTATTTATAGGGCTAGGTCAAAGTCCTTCTTTGAGGAGGAAGTTAAGTTGGAATTAAATTATCTTTAAAGAATATAATTCTTTATTATAATTATATTCCTACTAGAACTTCTCCTATCTTCTTGGAATTTAATTATTCTTTAATCTCTTCATGGAAATCAAATTCCTTTGGAATTGGGCTTTGCTCTACGTCATCTTGGGCTTGTCTAGTCATCAATTTCAACTACCATATCACCTTTGCTCTTGTCGACAATTGCCCTGGCAACTGGCTCGGCGTCTCCTTCATGCATTGCCCTAGTAACTAGCTCGGCATCTCCTTCATGCATTGCCCTGGCAACTAACTCTAGCCTTGCTTTGGCAAGTGATCCTGCACATACACACAAAACACACCAAAGCAACATCTTTTCCCACAAAAACTACCAAGTTATGTAATCAAGCTCAACGGTGGAAGGAAACATGGATTAATGCATGAATGGCTAATTGTGCAACTAATATGAGCCTAAGTCTAACAATAATATGAGTAAAAAGGGTAAGAAAAATAGTACTTTTGAACACTTATCACACCCCCAAACTCGAACTATTTCTTGTCCTCAAGCAATGCAAACTAATAATTACCTGCCAAGACTTCAATTTTCACAAACTTAGCTTTGAACTTGATTTCAATTCTTTGAACCGGGGCACAAAGTATGATTGGTTTTTCATTTTTCGGAAAACTTAGGAGTTACTCGGAATTAAACTATAATGCTTGTGAGTGTGTGCGGAGTTGTGTGCAAGTTGATTTTTTAGATTCTATGCAAACAATAGGTTTTCAAATTACTTCATTGGGTTCTTTTTAACATGTTTTAACTAGGGCCAGTTTTGGGCACCTCTAGTATTTTGTTTTTAGTTTTATTCGACTAGAGCCGGTTTCGGGCACCTCTAGTGATTAATTTTTTTTATCACATGCTAGAGCCAATTTCGGGCACCTATAGTGATCAATTTTTTAGCACATGCTAGAGCCAATTTCGGGCACCTCTAGCATTCATCCAATTTTTATTCTAATCCCCCAATTTGTTAATTATCAACCTAAGTTCACTAGAATTCCTTAAATCAATCAAACCACAACAGTGTTTCATCAAATTTAGCATCATAGTAAAATTCTAACTTTTTCCATGGTTATCCTAGAATAAAAATTCTATCAATTAAGTGCATTGGCAAAGTCATCATCGGATATTCATCAAATCTAAGCAATTCTTGTTCCAACTAAAGGCATGGCAAGCAATTTATGTATCCTAAATGTAATACTTAAGATGAATGTAACTAAACATCGTAACTACTAATAACAATCCCCCCAAACTCGAGTGAGGCATTGTCCTCAATGCATGCATTAAAGAAAAATAAAAATAACGAAAAATAAAATGCATACGAGGACTTACTCCGAGAGTTCGTCATCGTAGATGATTAGTTTCCTTTTGGTTCGTGTCTTGATTCTCTTGCTTGAACGCAATGGTTGTTTTCTTGTTGCCGGTGGTGGAATCAATCCTCGTACGGGGTTGTCCTCATCGTCCTCTTCATCAGTGTCATTGGCTTTTCGCTTGGAGGATTCAATTGGTGCGGTCTTTGTTGGTGCAATGGAGGACTCATCCGAATCTGAAAAATCAGAAAATGATTCCGTAGGAGTTGATTCGGGTATAGGTGCTTTACCTTTGGCTTTTGCAGTGGTTGCCAGGATGTCTTTAGTTTTGGTTGCCGTGGCATCTTCAGGGTTGGTTACCGTGGCATCAGCTTGTGCAGGCACGATGTAGGTTACCGCGGCATCATCTGTTGCAGTTTCCGTGGCAACTACTTCATTGGGTACCGGGGCAAGGATCTCGGCAGGAAATTTCCTTAGCATAGTGGTTGTGAGTCTTGTTGTGGAAAAGAAAACAAAGAAAACCTGGAAACTAAAGATAATGAAGAAAAATAAAATATCTCTTAAAAATAAAAATAAAAAGAAAAAGAAAATATTGAAAGGCGAGTATGCTTATGTATCTCCTAAAGTGACCACTTCTTTGTTACGTTCCACATGGGCACCGTTGTAGTGCTTCAATCTTTGTCCATTAACTTTGAATTCATGGTTGTCAGAGATGGACTTGATTATCACAGCACCATGGGAGAATGGTTTGACGACTTCGAATGGTGCCGACCATCTTGATTTCAACTTTCCCGGGAAAAGTTTTAGCCGGGAATTGAACAAGAGAACTAGTTGCCCTAGCGTGAATTGCCGCGGCAATAGTTTCTTGTCATACCATTGCTTTGTTTTCTCCTTGTAGATTCGTGCATTGTTATAGGCGAGTGCACGGAATTCTTCTATCTCATTGAGGTCCAACAAACGCTTTTGTCCGGCACTTTCCCAATCCATATTCACGGTCTTGATTGCCCAGTATTCCTTGTGTTCGATTTCCACCGGTAGATGGCATGTTTTGCCATAGACAAGTCAGAAGGGGGACATACCTAAGGGTGTTTTGAATGCAGTGCGATATGCCCAAAGTGCGTCATCTAGTCTTAATGACCTATCATTCCTAAAGGGATTTACAACTTTCTCGAGTATACCCTTCAATTCCCGGTTGGAAATTTCTGCTTTCCCGTTGGTTTGTGGGTGATATGTCGTGGCGATCTTGTGTGATATGCCGAAGCGTTGCAACATCTTGGCAATTAGTCTGTTGTCAAAATGCTTGCCTTCGTCATTGATAATTGCTCTCGGCATCCCAAACCGTGTAAATATGTTTTTCTGCAAGAATCGTTGCACGATCTTGGAATCGTTGTTGGGAACTGCAGCTGCCTCAACCCATTTAGACACGTAGTCGACGACAAGTAGAATGTAGAGGTTGCCGAATGAAGATGGGAAAGGTCCCATAAAATTGATCCCCCATACATCGAACAATTCCACCTCGATGATGTTCTGGAGCGGCATCTCATGTCGTCTAGAGATATTGCCCGTCCTTTGGCAACAATCACATTGCTTGTAAAAGTCTTGGGCATCTTTGTACCATGTTGGCCAATATAAACCGGATTGCAAAACTTTGGCCGCGGTACGAGTTCCTCCAAAATGTTCTCCAGAGGGTGAAGAATGGCATTGCTGGAGTACATTCTGTTGCTCTTCTTCAAGGACACATCAACATATAACCTGATCTGCACATTGTTTAAACAAAAGAGGCTTGTCACAAAAGTAATGCTTAGCATCATGGCGGATCCGCTTCTTCCCTTGGTGAGTAATGCCATAAGGTAAAATACCACAAACAAGGAAATTAACTAAATCCGCGTACCAGGGTATTACCGAGGCATGTGCTACCGTGGCGACTGCTCCCAAAATTGTCGAGGCATGCGTGTCAAGGGCTGCTGTGGCGTCGAGAGTTGTCGAGGCGTGCGTGTCCATGGTTGCCGAGGCAACTAAAATTTTTTCATCCGGGAATGCATCGCATATCTTTAGATCCGCGTCCTCCTCCCTATTGCGTTCCAAACGTGATAAGTGATTGGCCACTTGATTTTCTGTTCCTTTCCTGTCCTTAATTTCAATATCAAATTCTTGTAAAAGTAATATCCAACGAATCAAACGAGGTTTGGCATCCTTTTCAGCAAATAGATATTTGATTGCCGAATGGTCTGTATGAACAATTACCTTTGTACCAATCAAATAGGATCGGAACTTGTCAAATGCAAAAACTACAGCTAGTAACTCTTTCTCCGTTGTTGTGTAATTCACTTGAGCACTATTAAGAGTTTTACTAGCGTAGTATATCACATGGAAGGTCTTACCTGTGCGTTGGCCTAGGACTGCTCCTGCCGCGAAATCACTTGCATTACACATGAGCTCAAAAGGTAGCGTCCAATCTGGTGGAACGACAATGGGTGCTGAGGCAAGCTTTTTCTTTAGGGTTTTGAATGCTTGGGTGCAAGAATCATTAAAATCGAAGACTTTATCCTGTTCAAGCAAATTGCACAAGGGTTTAGTGATTTTAGAAAAATTATGAATGAACCTCCTGTAAAAACCTGCATGTCCAATAAAACTTTGAATTCCTTTAACCGAGCTTGGTGGGGGTAATTTCTCAATCACGTCCACCTTGGCTTTGTCTACTTCAATTCCTTTGGATGAAATTTTGTGGCCGAGCACTATTCCTTCATCTACCATAAAATGGCATTTCTCCCAATTGAGGACTAAATTAGTTTCTTCACATCTTGCCAACACCCTCTCTAAATTACCGAGACAACTGTCGAAGTCATTACCAAAAATAGAAAAATCATCCATGAAGATCTCAAGGAAGTCTTCGACCATGTCTGAAAAGAGCGCCATCATGCATCTTTGGAAGGTTGCCGGGGCGTTACACAATCCGAACGGCATCCTTCGGAAGGCATAAGTACCGTATGGGCATGTGAAGGTTGTCTTTTCTTGATCTTCTGGTGCTATGGCAATTTGATTGTAACCTGAATAACCATCAAGAAAACAATAAAAGGGTTTACCTGCAAGACGGTCAAGCATTTGATCAATAAAGGGTAATGGGAAGTGATCTTTCCTGGTGGCTTTGTTTAACTTTCGATAATCCATACAAACCCTCCAACCGGTCACAGTCCTGGTTGGAATGAGTTCATTATTTTAATTACTTACCACTTTTATACCTCCCTTTTTCGGTACACATTGTATCGGACTTACCCATGTACTATCAGAGATAGGGTATATAATGCCGGCGTCAAGCCACTTGATGATTTCTTTCATTACAACCCCTTTCATGGCATGATTCAGTCTCCTCTGGGCCTCAATTGAAGATTTGTGATCATCTTCCAAAAAAATCTTGTGCATGCACACTGCCGGGCTAATTCCCTTCAAGTCGGCAATTGTCCACCCTATTGCCTTTTTGTGTAGCTTTAACATCTTGATCAGCTTGTTTTCCTGCTCATGCTGTAACTTAGAAGAAATAATTACAGGCAATGTATTATCGGTTCCTAAGTATGCATATTTTAGTTGCTCTGGCAATTGTTTCAACTCAAGAATCGGTGGTTGTTCAATAGAGGGTTTTTGAGTTTACCTTCCTTACCTGAGTAATCCTGTGGTTCAAAGTATGTACCAGGTCGATTGACTAGCCAATTTTCCTCTTCTTGTTGTTCTTCATCGACCGATTCTTCATATTCCTCAAGTTCCTCTTGATCGGTAATGTAGTTGCCGAGGCAACTAAATTCCTCGTCGAAGTTAAACTCTATCATGGCATGAAGAAGTTGGCATTCTTCTGGATCATCGACATTCCTTAGTGTTTGGAACACATTTAGTTTAACTTGCTGGTCATTCACCCTCATTGTGAGTTCTCCCTTTTCAACATCGATCAAGGTTCTCCTTGTTGCTAGGAATGGTCTCCCGAGAATGATGGGTGCATGCTTATCTGCTTCACAATCCAAAACAATAAAGTCAGCGGGAAAAATAAATTTATCAACTTTTATCAGTATCTCCTCGATTTTTCCCTCTGGATGCACATAGGATCTGTCGGCTAGCTGTAGCATAATTGTTGTAGGTCTTGCCTTCCCGATTCCTAGTTTCTGGAAAACCAATTTAGGCATCAAGTTTATGCTAGCCCCAAGGTCGCATAATACTTTCTGGACATAGTGATTTCCAATGGAACAGGGTATTGTGAAACTTCCAGGATCCTTCAACTTGGGTGGCATACGATTGTGCAACATTGTCATGCATCCCTCTGTTGCGGCAACTGTTTCAAACTCTCCTAGCCTTGTTCTTTTGGACATAATGTCTTTAAGAAACTTGGTATAGTTTGGCATTTGTTCAATTGCTTCCACCAATGGCAAGTTGATGTGGACTTGCTTTAGGATATCAAGAAACTTCTTGAATTGATATTCTTGTTTTTGTCGCTTCAACCTTTGTAGGAATGGTGGTGGAAGTCGGATATTTTCGATCCTTTCATTAGTTTGGAACCTGATTGACGGCATTGCCGGGACAACTAGAGTTGCCGAGGCATTATCAACTGGGGTTGCCGAGGCATGCTTAATTCAAGTTGCTGAAGCATCTTTATCGTCGGTTGCCGAGGCATGCTTATTGCCGGTTGCCGCGGCAATTCCTGGTTCAGCATCTGAGGCTTTGCTGCTAGGTTCGTCTTGATCTTTTTGTGGAGTTTTGTTTGATGAGCGGGTTTGAGCCTCTCTAAGTTGTTGGCCACTTCTAGTGGTGATTGCCTTACATTGCTCATGGCCAGTTCCTCTTGTGACTTCAGTATCGCTAGGTAAACCTCCTTGCGGTCTAGTATTCAGATTTTGAGCAAACTGTCCGACTTAATTTTCCAATGATTTGATTGCCGCCTCTTGGTTTTGCAATCTCATCTCGGTCCTGTTAATAAAAGCATCAGTTCTTTTTATGAAGTTACTATTCTCAGCCATATAAGATTCAGTTTTTATCATAAAAGCATTTAGAGAATTTTCCAATGAACTAGATGTTGTCGGTTGTTGCTGCGGCAACTGTTGCCGTGGCATATTCTGCTGGAATCCCGATGCTTGTGCATTCTGATTGTTCTGGTTTAGAGCATTGTTGGGATTACTCCATGAAAAATTTGGGTGCTTCTTCCAAGCTGGATTGTATGTATTGGACATCACATTGTTGTTCCGATTGTAATTCCCCACATAGAAGCTGGATTCCGGATTCTGCATACATTAAGAAGAATTATGGTTATCACCACATAACTCACAAAAAGAATCCATTACCTTGACCTCATGTGTGTTGTTTGGTTTTTGCATGTTCTGGACCATTTTGGTTAAAGTGGCCAATTGTGCCGAAATTGAATTTGATGATCCTAGTTCATGTATTGTGGCTTGGCGTCAAACTCCTCCTCTTCTAGTAGAGGGGAATTGATAATCATTCTTGGCCAGCCTGTTTAAAATTTGCATTGCTTCCTTCGGCGACTTATCTAGAAGTATGCTGTTTGCCGAGGCATCTAGCATCATCCTTGTTGGTGTATTCACGGCGTTGTAAAACATTGTTACTTGAGTCCACACCAGGAATCCGTGTAGGGGGCATTTGTGTAGAAGTTCTCTATATCGCTCCCAAGCCTCGTACATGGATTCATCATCTGCCTGTCGAAAAGAAATAATGTCGTTACAAAGCTTATCAGTCAAATTTGTAGGATTAAACCGAGCAAGGAAATCACGACAAAGATCGGTCCAAGATGCTATTGATCCGGCAGGAATGCTATTCAACCATGCTTTCACCCTATCCCTCAGTGAATAGGGGAATAATCTTAATCGTAAGACATCGGGGGTGACTCCGTGTATTTTGAACGAGTTGCAAATCTCGAGGAAAGATTTCAGATGTTGTCGTGCATCTTCAGTTGCTGAGCCGCCAAATTGACCAATTATGTTGATCATATTAAACATTACCGGTTTTAACTCAAAGTTGCTATTGCCAATCCCCGGCAACGGCGCCAAAAACTTATTGTGCGTAATAAGTGCTACGCAATTGTGCAAGTATACACGTTGCAAGTTATAGTATAAAAGATATCGTCTCCACAGAGATTGGTGCCACTTCAAGAATCTAGTCTCTTGCACTCTAAAAAGTAAAAACACAAATAAAGGATTATAGGAGTTTTAACTAATAACTAATCTAGAAAGAAATAAAGTAAAATAATAGATGAGATCAATTGAGAGAGATAGGCCAGGTTATCGTGAGTTGAGGTGTGATAGCCGATTGGATCGTCTTGGTAAAAAAGTGCACGGGCAACTTGCACAACGGGGTTGCCTTGGCAACTAATCGATGGTTGCCTGGGCAACTACTTGGGCGTCTGGGCAGCAACCTTCAAGGTTCGGCAGAGCGTTCTTCAATGGTTTCTTCTTATCCCTAAGTCGAAACTCTAGCTACTTGTGCATGCCTTGATAATACATCCCTGCGTGAATCAAGGGTGAACAACAACCAATCTTGCGCTCCTCTTAGCCGTTAAAATCCTTAACTTATTCCTAAGCTGGATTAATCTTCACCATCAATAGATTGAATAAAGATCATATTCATTCGTTTCTTGAATCTAACTCTCCCGATATTAGATAAATAGATGAAATCACGAGATCCTCTCCCAATTCACTCGCAAACAAGAATAAGAACCAAGAATGAATAAACCTTGAATAGAAAAGTGCAAACTCTTATTACCTAAACAAAAACCAATAGTTTCTCACAACCACAAAACACAATAACCATAGCCAAATAGATTTAGTTCATGGCTAGGTTCCAAAGAAACACAAGATAATTAATCCCTAGCATGAACCCAATCGAACAAGAAAGAAAAGGATGAAGAAGGAGGCTTGTAGAAATCCTCCTTGCCCTAGATGCTTGTCGAAAATTCTCTCCTCTTGCCCTCCTTGGAGTTGTCAAAATTCCCCTCTCTTCCTCTCTTTTGATTATCGAAATCTCCCTCTTATTTATAGAGCTAGGTCAAAGTCCTTCTTTGAGGAGGAAGTTAAGTTGGAAGTTAAGTTATTTATATTCCTACTAGAACTTCTCCTATCTTCTTGGAATTTAATTCTTCTTTAATCTCTTCATGGAAATCAAATTCCTTTGGGATTGGGCTTTGCTCCACGTCATCTTGGGCTTGTCTAGTCATCAATTTTGACTACCATATCAGCTTTGCTCTTGTCGACAATTGCCCTGGCAACTGGCTCGGCGTCTCCTTCATGCATTGCCCTGGCAACTAGCTCGGCATCTCCTTCATGCATTGCCCTGGCAACTAACTCTAGCCTTGCTTTGGCAAGTGATCCTGCACATACACACAAAACACACTAAAGCATCATCTTTTCCCACAAAAACTACCAAGTTATGTAATCAAGCTCAACGATGGAAGGAAACATGGATTAATGCATGAATGGCTAATTATGCAACTAATATGAGCCTAAGTCTAAAAATAATATGAGTAAAAAGGGTAAGAAAAATAGTACTTTTGAACACTTATCACTTTCAATATAGATTTTCTAATCATCGGAACATAATTCTGACTAGATCGGTTTGGGGGGTGTTACAACTCTCCACCATTGAGAAAATTTGTCCTCGGATTTTACCTAAACCGAAGAGATGAGGGTATTGCTGTTTCATTGTTTCATGTGGTTCCCAAGTAGCCTCCTCAACAGTATGGCTTCTCCAGAGAACTTTAACCAATGGTACAGATTTATTGTGGAGTCTTTTGACTTCTCTTGCAAGAATTTGAACCGGTTCTTCCTCGTAGGTCAAATATGGTTGGATCTGCACAGATTTTAGCTCGATAATATGCGAAGGGTCAAAATGGTATTTTTGAAGCACTGAAACATGGAATACATCATGGATTTTGCTCAATTATTAGGGTAAAGCCAGACAATATGCCACAGGGCGAACTCTCTTGGTAATTTCAAAGGGGCCAATGAATCGGGGACTAAACTTCCCCTTTTTACCAAATCTCATAATCTTTTTCCACGAGAATCTTTAAGGAATGCTTTCTCACCAACTTCATATTGTATAACCCTTCTTCTAAGATTAGCATAGGACTTTTGAAGGTCGAAGGTGGCACGATCATAGATGATGGTGACCCGTTCTTTAGTTTCCTGAAGTAAGTCAGGGCCCAACATCTTGCCTTCACCAAGTTCAGAAAGTAGAAAGAAGTTCTACATCGCCTGCCATACAACGCCTCATACAGAGCCATTTTTTATGGAAGCTTGATAACTGTTGTTATAGATAAACTCTATAAGAGGTAGGGATTTCTCCCAAGATCCCTCGAAAACAATAATGCATGCTCACAACATGTCTTCTAGATCTGAATTACCCTTTCTGATGGCCGTCAAATTGAGGGTGGAAAGTCGTACTAAGATTAACTTTTGTACCCAAAGCCTCCTACAAGGTCCTCCAGAATTGAGATGCAAAATGAGGGTCTCGATCGGAGATGATAGACTTTGGTACTCCATGAAGTCGAATAACTTCCCTGATGTACAAGCCAGCTAATTTAGGAAGCCCATAATCCATTCTAACTGGTAAGAAATGTGCTGACTTGGTAATGAGATCTACAATGACCCAAATAGCATCGTGATTTGCGAAAGTTAGAGGCAGTCCACTAACAAAATCCATAGTGATTCTCTCCACTTCCATTGCAATAAATCGATTTGTTACAATAACCCAGTGGGGATACGATGCTCAGCTTTGACACGTTGGCATGTGAGGCATTTAGACACGAAGTCAACTATGGCTTGTTTCATGCCTGGCAACTAATATAGTTCCCGGAGATCCTTATACATCTTTACAGAGCCCGAGTGTGTAGATAAGGGACTTAAATAAGCTTTTTTAGAATGTCGATATAAAGGGATTCATTATTAGGTACACAGACTCGGTCACGAAAATACATCAGTTCTTCAGGATCAATCCTGAAGTTGAAATTTTCATTATCATGTAATTTGGACACAATAGTTTGAAGCTCAAGATCTTGATTCTACAATGTCTTAATTCTCGATACGATGGTAGACAGAACTTGGAGTTCAGCTACAAAACACTAATGTTTCCTTAAATAGAGGTGAGCATTAATGGCTCGAGGGGCTACAATGCAAAGGTTTTACATTGAGTTAAAACAATAACATTGTTCAAAATTTAATAGATAATAACGATACTTACCAAGAAGAGGTTTACAGTTGAGTGCATCAGCTATAACATTGGCCTTGCCCGGACGGTAGTTAATGACAAGATCGTAATCTTTGAGGAGTTTCATCCATCTCTTTGTTGGAGATTCAACTCTTTTTGAGTCAGGAGATATTTGAGGATTTTATGGTCTATAAATAGATAACATTTTTCTCCGTAGAGATAATGTCTCCAAATTTTCAATATGGAAACAACTGCATCCAACTCTAAATCATGGGTAGGGTAATTCATCTCATGCGGCTTCAGTTACCTCAAAGCATAAGCAACAACCTTACCTTCCTGCATCAGAACACATCCTAACCTGAGATATGAGGCATAAGTCAAAACTTGCTATAACTGGTCGAAGCTTCTCTGCTGGTCCTTGGTCCAGTTGAATGGAGTTTCTTTTCTTAATAGCTTAGTCAGAAGGGCTACTAATATAGAGAATCATTTAACGAATCTTCTATAGTAGCCAGCTAGACCAAAGAAGCTTCTAACTTCTCCAACATTTCTCGGTGGCTTCCAATCTAAGATATCTTAATTTCTCTTCAGATCCACCTGGATTCTCGAGGTGGAGATGATATGTCCAAGGAAGGCAACTTTAGATAGCCAAAATTCATATTTGGAAAACTTGGCATACAACTATTTTTCTCGTAGGATTTGAAGCACAATATAAAGGTGATCATGGTGTTCAATAGCATTCTTAGAATAGATCCAAATGTCATCAATAAGTACCACTACAAATTTATCCAAGTAGGGTCTAAAAACTTAGTTCATTAAGTCTATAAAAGCTATCGGCGTATTGGTTAGCCCAAAGGGCATTACCAAGAATTTGTAGTGGCCATATCATGTATAGAAGGTAGTTTTGGGTACATCACATTCTTTAACTTTCATCTAATAGTACCCAGACCTTAATTGATCTTGGAAAACACAAAGGAATCCTTACGTTAATCGAATAGGTCATCAATTCTTGGCAGGGGGTATTTATTCTTAATGGTCACTTTATTCAATTGTGAATAATCAATACACAGTCTCATAGAACCATCTTTCTTCTTTACAAAGAGGACCATAGCTCCCTAAGGTGAGGAACGGTTGAATGAAACCTTTATCTAATAATTCATGTATATGAGCCTTTAGCTCTTTAAGCTCAACTGTTGCCATATGATAGGGTGCAATAGAAACTGGGGTTGTTCCAGGTTGCACTTTGATGCCAAATTCTACTTCACGTAGGAGGTAAACATGGAAGTTCGTCTGAAAAACATTAGGGTATTCACACACGGTATTAATATTTTGCAGTTGAGGTTCCTTCTTGGCCTCCAATGATAGAGCGTACAATGATAGAGTTCTTGAATACATCAAAATGATACTTTCTTTTCCCAGACCTCGAAGGTATAGCTTCTTCTTGCAACAGTCTACCCAAGCTTGATGTTCACCAAGCCAATCCATACCTAGTATAACATAAAATTCATGAATCGGTAGTGCCAACAAGTTGGCCGGAAAAGGAATCTCTTGAATCATTAAGGGACAATGTTTGTACATTAGGCTTATGGTGACACATTCACCCAAGGGATTGGTTATGTGATCTTTGATACAATAGGTTCACAAGATAGTTTATATTGCTTCACTAACACGGTACTTATAAAGGAATGGGTAGATCTAGGATCAAACAATGCATAGACAGGACATGAATATAATTCAATAGTACCTGCAATGATGTCTGGATCATCTTCCTCTTCTTTCTTGATATATTCAACTCTATACTTGCAGTACTTATAGAAATCATGGATGTACTATTCCACAGGCCGTCCACCTTGCTTCAAATGAAGGAAGATGCCACGCTTCTCAGCGAGGTAATACTCACTAATGTATTTCTTTCGAAATTCACGCAAGAAGAACTCCCAAGTCACAGCTTCTTTGGGGACTGCGAGAATGGTAGTCTCCCACCAATAAAGCGATTCATTAGCTAGCAGAGCGAGGGCACACTCAAGCTTGTGTTCATCGGAACACTAGGTGCTTAGTCAGGATTCTTGGAGTACTGTCCAGCCAATACTCAGTAATTTTAGGATCATCATCATCATGTCCGGTAAAAGAGTAGGCCCGATACTGATGTAGCTTATCAACGGGGCTCGGGCATTCGAGACATCAATGGTATGGGGTTGGAAGGTCTGCCTAGCCTTTATCGAGGTCATAAATATTTTGAACATGTCAGCCATGTTTCTATAGCATTCGGCTTGAGCAGATTGTACCTTGGGCTTAGGGTCTTGTGCCGGGGAATTTTGCAAAATTAAAGGGTCTCCCCCCAATCTCCTCACCATGAGTTGAGGAGCCGGTGACATGCTTATCTATACGAGCCTCATTAGAGTCAGACATCTATAAATAAAGAGATCGGGTTAGTCGACAAGTCACAATATACAATAAATAACTCCTAGGTGGCATAATTCAATGCAAGGACAATATAATAAACTTCACTTTAGTCCTAGAATAGACTAAAATCTAGCTCTGATACCATAAATGTAACACCCCATTCCCGGTCTACTAGGAATCCGGGTCGAGATGTGTTATCGATGACTAAACAATGTTTGAAACAATATTTTAGTTGATAAATAGTAAGTCAGTGTTCGAAATGATACAATAATGAATACATTATAATGGTAAATTGATACGATATAGTCTTATGCAATTTTGGACTAATTTTAAAGTTTTACTAGTTTTAGGGACTAAACTATAGTTTTGATAAATTAAGGATCCAATACTGAAACTAAACATACCACAATGCAAAATAAACAATATGTCTGTAAATTTTCATGTCAATTAGACCTCATTAACCAACTCAATCTAAGCTCATAAGTTTTAGTGACCAATCTGCACAATATTAAATTTTATTTTAATCATATAATAGCTTTAATACTACGGGTATCGATACGCCATGGGGTCGTATCGATACGCCTCTATGTGGTTTGGTAAATCAGTTACAAATTAAGGGTAGTCGTACCGATACGAGCTCTATCGTATCGATACGCCATGCTTAGAAAAACTTAAGGATTTTACAGATTCTAAAGGCCGTACCGATACAGCTACAACCGTATCGATACGCCTTGACTAAGACCTTTAAAACGGTTAACTACATTGTGCCCGTACCGATATTGGGTATCAGTACGCATTTGATAAATTATTTAATATTATTGGGTTTTGATAAGGCGTATCAGTACCGTATTGGTACTGAGCTATAGTAATTTTCTAGATTCAAATTCCCGTACTGGTAAAGCTCGAACTGTATCATTGCGCCTTTTTGTTCAACTACAAATATGCAAGCCCGTACCGATACGCCATCACTAGTATCGGTACGGCAGGGTCTGTAATGTATTTTTTATCTGGTTTAATAGCATTTTACACATCCAACCATGTCCAAATTTAATGAAATTTTACCAGCAAGTTTATTTAGTCCAATTCTATGAGCATGCAAGGTTTCAAATCTAAATGAATCCATTTACTACGTTTTCCCTCTTTTAGGCCTACTATGCATATTTGATCAATTTTAACCACTTTTATAAAGTTCAATCTTAAGCCTATAAACCTACACAAGTCAACCATAATACATACTTATCAAAAGGGGTAAAAACGACTTGTGCAACACTTATGCCTCCATACTAGGAGTCTATAGAGGTGTTATACTTTACTTTAACAATGAGGTGACTTGCCAAAACCTTTTCTAACCCCGATCTCGATCTCAAAATCTTCTTAACCTGAAATGCATAAAAGATGAATGCATTAGGCATACTTTACCTAGTGAGGTAGTCCTAATCAATGAATTAACCAAGGTATACATTCTAACATGCTTTTATATTAGCATTGACAATAGGATCATGAACATACATTTCAATGACAAGTTTACTCAATATCAATAACCAATGCACTACACTAATCGATGCAATACCGATATTTAATAGCAATTCATATTGCAATTTAATAGGTTCCTTAGATCAATGTAAGGTATATGGATACGCGAATTCCTACGTTGCACCAAAATCAATAGTGGTCTAACCCCTCAGCCGTACCAATATGACCAAAACACATCATACCTTCGCCGCACCACAATAAAGGCTGTAGCCTAAGGACCGTAGTCCACCCATACCAATGAGCTCATGAATTCTATGGCATGCCAATTGTATCCAATCCTAATCGAATCCAAGGTTCAATAACAATATTCCTAGCAATAATTTCAATAGCAATGATTCAGTACAATGAGTCGATAGCATTATTTCCATAACAATGGATCAATAGCAATAGTTCAATAGTCATGTCTTAAAGACAATGAGCAATAACAATAGTTCAATACAATATTCCATGGCAACATTTCAATTTCAATATTTCATTAGAAATATTCGATGCTCAATGACCAATGATTCTACATGTCAATGCTTCAATGATTTCGGTGACAATAACAATGATGATACAAACAATGAATCAATGAAGTACTTACCAATATAGCCATCAATAATGTTTTTATGCAATATCCTTAATACATAATTTAAAGTTAAAGCAAAATTTGGACCTTCTGATATAGATTTTTTTACCACAGGAACCTAACTTCGACTAGACCGGTTTTAGGGTGTTACAAGTATATAATTAATATTATTAATTATCTCCATTAGTCCATGTTATCTCATTAATCAAGGTGACTCATTCAACAAGTGCCCACATGGCACACACTTATCAATATATCATTAAGCGACCCTACGATTGCTAACAATTTACGAGTCACCCATTTTAATTACCAATCTCTTATACATTATGCCCATATAAGTGAATGGAAACTTATTTTCTTAGTTTTATGACTCATTTTATATCATTATGGGTCTATTGGATCAAACCTCATAATTTTTCAGCCTCTAAGGCTCAAACACGACAATATTGGGTAGAATGCCCAATGGGTACCGGTACTGGTCTTCGTATACTGGTACGAAACCCACGGGTACCGATACTCACCGCGTATCGATGCCAAAATGGCTTACTGGAATTCTTCCAAGCCTTTGCATATCGGTACTGGTTGACCTGTACCGATACGAGATTGCATGGCATATCGGTACAGGTTGAACATGTAACACCCTTAATGTATATTCGATGATTAAATACACATTGAAGATGTTAATAAATTATTTAGCTGATTTCCTAACTTGTAATTTTTTTTATATCTGACATAAAATTAGCTTATAAAATAACCAACGAATAAATTGATACATGCCCACTAAAGAATATCATAAATTAGAATGTCTTACTGATGTTTGGCAGATTGCAGCTTGATTAACATGCTTCACTCCTCTTCCAGTAAGTTTCCAATAACCTACGTGTGAAACAGCACACGCTAAGTATTCACTTAGTGAGGAAACTATAAATTGAAGTAAAGCATTTCAATGTATAGAAATAACATAAAATAAACTTATCAAAGTCATTCCCCTGTCATAGAACAGTGCTATACATTTCCTGCAAAATGGCAGGCGTGTCCCAATTGCAGTTTATATCATATCATCAAACCTTTATCAGTCAAATATATGTTAAGTTTTTTTAACTTAATTGCCTGCATAAATGCATTTCATGTATTATAGCCCAAAGTACAAAATCAAGTGATGCCATGGTACGCAAGTCATCACGACATCCTAGTGTCTACGACGCCATAGCGTCTGCATTGCCGAAGCGACTGAGATGAGTACGTACTCGAGGATGCCCTTTGCTCCTCATACTCACACATTTTGTGCTATGTAACACCGTAGTGTTTAAACCGACTTTGTAGAGTCTAACTTGACTATGTAGAGTCTATCTCGACCTCGAAGAGTCTATCTTGCACTGTAGTGCTATGACGCAGCTGCTAAGACCCTATGGATATCCAACTATACCAAAGATTCTCATTCAATTTCATGTGAACCTATGGTATACAAGTCATCATAACGACACTGTAGTGTCTGCAACGCCGTAGCGTCTGATGGTGAGTATGTACTCGAGGATGCTCTTTACTCCTTATTATAGCATCTTTTTGTGCTAGTCGACACCGTAGTGTCTAATCATCACCAAAGTGACTGCAACGCCATAGCGTCTGATATCAACACCGAAGTGTCTGGATCGCACCGTAGTGCTGGATTGTAGCTGCTATAACTCTATGGATATCCAATTATACCAAAGACTCTCACACTAGTACTTGGGCATAACAATATAATATTTTCATATTCAATATCCAATCCTTCAATACTATTATCCATAATTCAATAATGGGCAATTCGTACCCAAAATCTAAAAATATGATTTATCTTAGATAAATCATTATTCCATATCAGTGCATCTCATATTTCATTTAGTATTTCATGCCATTTACATAACTTTGATCAACATATATTTTCATTAATATTAATGTCGACTTCTCGCAAGTCTCTTTCACTTCATATATATATAATAAATAAAAATACAATCATTCATATCACATATGTAATAAATAAGTAAAAATGCACTCACCTTGGCCGTTTGACACGATGCCTCACTAAGTCCTAGTTCGATCTTTTCTTTCATAGTACCTCGAACCTTCTCTGATTCGGACTTGACTCCATTAATCACATAATTACAGTAAAATATTTGTTAGACTCAAATCTAACAATACCTTAAACTTGCTTTTCAACATAATCATTCGAAAATAAAATTTCCAATTTTTTTACTTTCTTCCCAGTACTTTTCAAAAACTCATTATGATCCTTAGTGACCAATTTGAATTTCCATTAACTCTTCCGAACTTGCTAACTAACATTTAAATACAAAATGTTTCAAATTCTATTTTCTGACAACTTGCGCTACATTCAAAGATTTACTTGTAAAGGGCAGAATACATACTGGATCTTAATTTCCTTTATACTGGAGAAACTAGATTCGATAACGGTTCTATTGGTGTAAGCCACATAAATTAATAAAATCTACAAAAATTATGAAAATTCTTCAAACTCCCATCACAGAGGGAGGTTCCTGATAGAAACAACTCTATAAATTTTCTGACCTTCGTTCGATTAAAAATTCATACCTTTTAACTCGGAACTCGAAATCAGTTTTCGTTTGTTGGAAACGAAACTAGACGAACAAGTCTTTACATAGATATAAAATTCATTATCTAAACATTTTTGTAGAATTTATGGTGAATTTTCGAAGTCACTGCCAAAAATTCAATATTCTACATATCTTTCCATAATAAACTTCTAAATTATACGAACTTCTTCTTATTTTTCTACTTGTAAATTTAGTCACATCACTTGCTTCAAACCACCAATTCATCATCTTCTTCATCAAATAATTATTCAAAATAGTTCTCTCTAATTTTCTTTCTTTGCCGAAATAGTCACTAAAATGAAAAAATAAGGATTCAAACTTCTTAACTTTGCAATTTAGTCCTTAAATCAACATTACTACCTTAATTATATTATTTTGACTAAAAAAATCAGATTTAATCCCCATCCAAGAATTCATTTCCTATTTGGTCACTTGATTCTGACAAATTGTCAAAATGGTCACTAATTCGATTCAACATCGGTTTAGCATTCTAACATCAATTTCACATCTCCAACATCATTAATTACATAAATACACTCAAATTTCATAAAATTCAAATTCGGTCCCTTAACTTTGAAGCTTGCCAAATTGGTCCCAATATATTTAACTTAGGGTTTTGCTTCCAAATAACAAATCAAGCTTACTAGATCCTTAATCCAACATCACAAACCCTAAGTTAGACTTGAATCCGTAAACCCTAATCTTCTCCATACAAACCAAAATATGTATGGTTTAAATCCTAACTCAATAACATGTTTTTAGCATCATATAAGCTTGATTCCAACTTAAATTCAACCATGGAATCATAAAATTTCAAAAGCCCCAATTTGTTTATAAACACTAATTTCTTCCTCATATCAAATCTCATCAACCAAGCAAGTATTCTATGAATTATTTACATCAAAAGTTAGAGCTCAAAGAATAGAACAACTTTGTAGTTCGAAAGATTACCTTAAAACTGAGATTCAGGGCTTAAATCGAGCTTGGAAAATTTTCTTCTTCTTTCTCCTATTCACCACGGCTTTGGAGAGTTATTTTCTGATAATTCCTTCGTATTTTCATGTATTTATGCCACTTGTATTATAAAAAATAAATTTTCAATTCAATAAATTCCAATTTCCAAAAATACCCTATAATTAGATCTATTTTCTAATTTGCCATTTTGTAACATTCCAACTAGACTTAGTTGGATTCTAATCAGCCACTATTCATCAATAAAAGAAATCTCAAAATTCATTCCATGTCCCTTTTGGGCAAAATGACCAAAATGCCCTTTACCGAATAACTTATTCACAAAATTGCCATTCCATATCATTTCAATCGATTTAAATTTTTCTTGATCTTTTTAACATCCAAATAGTCATAAAATAATATTTTATGACTCTTCTAAGATCCATGGAACTATCTCTGAAATTTTAGCTCGATCTGATTTACCGATAATTATCGAGAATTTTATCGGCTACTAAATAAATTCCTTAATCAAAATAACTCATAGGATTCGTCCTGAATCGAACTAAAAATATAGTCAAATTTCATAATTTTCTAGTTCGATTCGGATACCCGAATTCCACTTAAACTTTGACTACGATTTCCTAACAATCGAAATATAGATTCAAACTAGAATTCCACATTTGATCCACATCCTTAGGTGATCTATCTATTTATGAAGTAAAAACCCCTAACTTTTGGGAAATTACAACTTTAGTCCTTTAACTTTTCATACTTAGTCTTGTACCACACAAGTTTTGACTACTTAACATTTTGGTCACTAAATTTTAAACTTCAATTCCCATTCCAATTTTCCTAGAATTTCGACCAAAATTTGCAAGTACCCTAATTAACTTGCCCTCTATCATCTAATGCTTTTTAAATCTCAGAAATTCCTTTTCCATAACCCATAATCGAAGAAATCCTAACTTTTGCATTTTTGTCATTTTAGTCACTAAGATAACTTTTAAGCTATTATCTTAGTACTAAATGACCCTTAATCAACTTAGTAAAATTTGGGGTATTACAATTCTCTACCCCTTAAGAAAATTCATCCTCGAATTTTTAACACGTACCGGTTCAAAAAGGTGAGGAAATTGCTTTCTCACATCTCATTTTCTTTCCCAAGTCATTTTCTCAATTTTATGATTTCGCCAAAGAACTTTAACAATATAAATTGACTTATTTCCTTAATATACAACTCAACATACTTATCCTTAGGGCAATATGTTCGAACAGGGATAAAATATGCTAACTTAGTCAATCTATCAACAATCACCCAGATTGAATCCTTCTTATTCGATGTCAAAGATAGTCTTGATACAAAATCCATCATCACTCGTTCCCATTTCCAATGAGAAATTAAAATCAGTCACGACAATTCAAAAGGTACCTGAAGTTCTGCTTTTACTTGTTGACATGTCAGATATTTAGAAACAAACTCAGTTATAACTCTTTTCATGCTTGGCCATCAAGATTGATTCTTTAAATCTTGATACATCTGGTTTCCACCTGGATGTACAATCAAAGGACTATAGCGTACTTCAAAGATAAGTTGTTTCTTTAATTCTTCATCGTTTGAAAAATAGGTTTTTCCTCAATAATACAAACATCCATCAGACTAATTTCAAAGTCTTCGGTTTCACCTTCTTCTACTTATTCAATCAAAATTTTGATTCCATGACACTTCCCAAAAGGTCACCCATCCTTGAATTTCTCTAGCCTTGGCACGCTTAACAATCTTGTTGGATCCAAATTCAATACCTTTTACTGCATTTTAATTTCTAAATCCGTTATCAAAATTCTTATTTCGATCAGATTTATCCTTATATTGAGTATCCATCTTCTTGCCTCAAGTTCAACTTCTTTTTAGTTAACAATACTTTAAACTTCTTTAATCTATGTAAATATAGCATCATTCACCATATAAATAATGATGCTATATCTTTAAAGCAAATACAACCTTTTCTAGCTCCAAATCATGAGTAGGATAATTTCTTCTCGTGCATCTTAAGTTTTTTATATCCTTCTTCTATCATATAGTCAAATTTCATAATTTTCTAGTTCGATTCGGATACCCGAATTCCACTTAAACTTTGACTACGATTTCCTAACAATCGAAATATAGATTCAAACTAGAATTCCACATTTGATCCACATCCTTAGGTGATCTATCTATTTATGAAGTAAAAACCCCTAACTTTTGGGAAATTACAACTTTAGTCCTTTAACTTTTCATACTTAGTCTTGTACCACACAAGTTTTGACTACTTAACATTTTGGTCACTAAATTTTAAACTTCAATTCCCATTCCAATTTTCCTAGAATTTCGACCAAAATTTGCAAGTACCCTAATTAACTTGCCCTCTATCATCTAATGCTTTTTAAATCTCAGAAATTCCTTTTCCATAACCCATAATCGAAGAAATCCTAACTTTTGCATTTTTGTCATTTTAGTCACTAAGATAACTTTTAAGCTATTATCTTAGTACTAAATGACCCTTAATCAACTTAGTAAAATTTGGGGTATTACAATTCTCTACCCCTTAAGAAAATTCATCCTCGAATTTTTAACACGTACCGGTTCAAAAAGGTGAGGAAATTGCTTTCTCACATCTCATTTTCTTTCCCAAGTCATTTTCTCAATTTTATGATTTCGCCAAAGAACTTTAACAATATAAATTGACTTATTTCCTTAATATACAACTCAACATACTTATCCTTAGGGCAATATGTTCGAACAGGGATAAAATATGCTAACTTAGTCAATCTATCAACAATCACCCAGATTGAATCCTTCTTATTCGATGTCAAAGATAGTCTTGATACAAAATCCATCATCACTCGTTCCCATTTCCAATGAGAAATTAAAATCAGTCACGACAATTCAAAAGGTACCTGAAGTTCTGCTTTTACTTGTTGACATGTCAGATATTTAGAAACAAACTCAGTTATAACTCTTTTCATGCTTGGCCATCAAGATTGATTCTTTAAATCTTGATACATCTGGTTTCCACCTGGATGTACAATCAAAGGACTATAGCGTACTTCAAAGATAAGTTGTTTCTTTAATTCTTCATCGTTTGAAAAATAGGTTTTTCCTCAATAATACAAACATCCATCAGACTAATTTCAAAGTCTTCGGTTTCACCTTCTTCTACTTATTCAATCAAAATTTTGATTCCATGACACTTCCCAAAAGGTCACCCATCCTTGAATTTCTCTAGCCTTGGCACGCTTAACAATCTTGTTGGATCCAAATTCAATACCTTTTACTGCATTTTAATTTCTAAATCCGTTATCAAAATTCTTATTTCGATCAGATTTATCCTTATATTGAGTATCCATCTTCTTGCCTCAAGTTCAACTTCTTTTTAGTTAACAATACTTTAAACTTCTTTAATCTATGTAAATATAGCATCATTCACCATATAAATAATGATGCTATATCTTTAAAGCAAATACAACCTTTTCTAGCTCCAAATCATGAGTAGGATAATTTCTTCTCGTGCATCTTAAGTTGTCCCGAAGCATAAGTCACTACTTTTCCTTCTTACTTGAGTACACTTCCCAAACCTTTATGGGAAGCGTCGTTATAAACTACATAATCTTTGCCCGATTCTAGTTGTACTAATATCGGGGCTTCGATTAATATCTTCTTTAATGTCTCAAAATTTTATTAGCACTTATCTGTCCAACTGAATGGCATACCTTTACTTAATAGCTTGGTCAGTGGGGAGGCAATCATCGAGAAATTCTTTACAAACTTTCGATAATAACCAAGAAGTCCCAGAAACTTCGAACCTCGAAAACATTCTTCAGAGGTTTCTATTCAACTATAGTTGGTACTTTCTTGGGATTTACTCTTATCTCTTCTGCCAAAACCACATGACTAAGAAAAGCAACTTCCGGCAACCAAGATTTACACTTTAACAACTTAGCATATAGCTCATTTTCTCGAAGAGTCTGAAGAACAATGCAAAGATAGACATCATGTTCTTCTTTTGTCTTCGAATTGAATATCTTTTCCTTTCAAGTCTACATAAGACTTCTATCGATCATTAATCTTTTTAAGATTATATTGTATAATCTTTACTTTTTGTTCCATTTCTTGTAATAGATCTGACTTAATTAATTTATGATTTTCAACTCGAACTAATTTAATAATGATTACCCTTTTGACCGTAGAAA
The DNA here is from genome assembly GCA_019671005.1 of Hibiscus mutabilis. Classification (NCBI taxonomy): domain Eukaryota; kingdom Viridiplantae; phylum Streptophyta; class Magnoliopsida; order Malvales; family Malvaceae; genus Hibiscus; species Hibiscus mutabilis. The sequence goes on along the minus strand of CM033740.1, from coordinate 26,866,022 downwards.
GCCTCATAGGGTGCCATATGTATACTTTCTTGATAACTATTACTATAAGCAATTTCTACTAACGGTATATATCTTTTCCATGATTTCAAACTCAATTATACAAGCTCATAACATATCATCAAGAAATCTTTCACAGACCTTCGATCATAACCAATAAGTCTTAAGAAACTGCGAACCTCTATAATATTTTTAGGATTGACTCGGATCCCTATAGTTGAAGTAATATGACTTAAGAAAGCCATTTTTAATAACCAAACTCACTCCAGTCTTTCTGGTTCAGGTTAACAGATAATCCTGATAGAAAATATATCATTATATTTTTTTGTTATTTCCCTTTTATAAATAATCACTACATGGTTATAAAGAACTATCTTCCTTATTTACGAATAATTATGGAGCTTCTCACAATAGTACACTGGATTAATTATAACTCCAGTCTAACAATTCTTACAGCTGAGCTTTCAGCTCTTTTAACTCTTATAAAATTTTCCAGGTCACTTCTATTGTAAGTACTACTTTGTGGCATTAATCCATCCAAATACAAACATGTTCCCTTAGGAATAATATTACTTCTTCTGACTTTTCAATATTCATATCTTTCAGACCTTTCAAAATCTTAAAGTAAACCTTGGATCTCTATTAGATACTATCGAGGCTGGTACTCCATGTAGTCGATATATTCCCTTATAATCTATGTTGTTATAAACGTAAGTGCATGTATAGAAGTTAAAGACTAACATCTTATGTAACACCCCTTTCTCGCACTGAATACGAGTCAGAGATGTCACATTACTAATTCCTTATCTTGTTTTGTCCATATACGTTTCATCATCAAAACTGATTAATTCTCTATCGTTTAGTTTAATTTCATGCATCATACTCTACTAGTAATTAAATAATTACATGCCCACTAGAGATTATCATAAGCTAGAATATCTTACTGATGTTTTGCAGATTGAAGATTGATCAGTATGCTCAACTCCTCTTTAAGTACTCCACCTTAACCTACGTGTGAATCAAGCACACACTAAGTTTTCACTTAGTGAGGCAATAAACAAAATTAATAATAATTTAAACTTATTAAACTTTATGGCTACATTTATATAGCATGATATATGCCAATGCATTAACTTTTATGTTGCGTTAGTGATAACTTACTATATGCTAATATCATAATATTTTCTTGTTTGTTCATTTATCATAATATGTCATTTATACCTCAATGCATGAACATATATATATCATGTTACAAGCTAATGAATGTGCTTGTTATATTCCTTTAACATCATATCACTACTTACCATTAATGTTAAACTTTTAACTTACTTACCATTTTCATGCCTAATAACATAAGTTGCCTTACATGTACTAACATATATAAAAAAATTTCCTTAGTCATGTAACCTGTAAAAATCAACATCTCATATACATATGTTAGGCATGGTAAGTCAATTCAATATTCTCAATAAATCCCTTGATTCCCTTTTGAATCATATTAAGATTACTTATACCAATTCTTTATACCTTTAGCCCAAGAATTTTATAGAGAGAGAAACTTAAGTATGAGAGATCGGTACTCCCAGACTACGAGTCACCGAAGTGACGATAAACATATAGACACATAAAGTGCCGGTAACATATAGACACATAAGTGTCGACATCATATAGACGCATAAGTGTCGACATCATATAGACGCATAAGTGTCGACATCATATAGACACATAAGTGTCGACATCATATAGACACATAAGTGCCGGTAAACATATAGATCCGAAGATCAGTTGTAGCTACACGCAGTCCCAGACTGCTAGACCTCTAATGGCATGCCACTATACTGTAACTCTCTATAATATACTTGGGAAATAATTCAATATCATTACCTTTTCAATATATCATTATGTATATGACATATAGCTCATCATCTGTAACTTATCATTAACTTGTAAAATATCATTCTATAAATGATATACATACTATCTTCAATATATGATAATAACTTGGCCATATACAAACATAATAGAGAAGTTCATACCCTTCTTTGTACCAATTTCTTTCTTTTGCCTTTTTAAGCTTTTCAAGCTTATTAATCTGAATTAATCAATTCATTTATATTATAGCCCAGCTTATAACATAGAGAATTGGTACACATGGCAATGAACATCAAAATACCGAAGTGTAAACAAAAGTACCGAAGTACTATTATACTGACATTTGTACCAAGTCTCTCATTCATATAATTTGGACATATAATTATAATATCATATACCGTAACGTTAATCATATTATCAATGACCACATTAGGGAAATTCATACTTTATTAAATAAATCCATATTTAAATTGGATTACCTTATAATGATAATGTATCATTATTCATATTATAAACATGTAGGCAATCTTACTTTGCTTTTCTTTACCATAAATAGATATAGTATGAAAGCATAATATGCACTCACCAGGGCCATTTATTAGCTTGCCTCACTAGCTCTATTCGATCCTTTCTTTCATAGTACCTCGAACCTTCTTTTGTTTCGGACCTAAACTTCATTAATCACATGAATGTAAACAACATTTGTTAAATTCAAATCTAACAATTTCTCAAACATGCTATCAAATCTAATCATTCCAATATACAAATTTCCTATTTCCTTCCTTATACTATACAAAACTCATTTTGGTCCTTAATAACCATTTAGAACTTCCATTAACCCTTTTCAAGCTTACTAATTAACCTTAGATACAAAATGTATCAATTCTCATATTCTGGCAGATTGCACAACCTTCAAAGAAATATTTCTATAAAATAATCAACAACTCGGAATTCGATTCCGTTTGTTCTAAAAGAAACTAGATTCAATAAGATTTTCAACCATATAAATTAATATCCCAAATTCAACTTGTACGATTTATGGCAAATTTTCAAAGTCAATTACAATGCTGGAATTCGAAACAAACTGGTGCTCTGTTTTTTGACCTTTCGTGACTTAAAAATTCATATCTTTTGACTTGAAACTCGAAATCAGTTTTCGTTTGTTGGAAATGAAACTAGACGAACAAATCTTTACATCAGTATAAAATTCACCATCTAACCATTTTTTTAGAATTTATGGTGAATTTTCAAACTTATTGCCATAATCCAGTTTTCTACATAGCTTCCATAATTAACTTCAACTTTTATTCCAACTTCTCCTTACTTCTCGACTTGTCAATGTAGTCCCATTATTTGCTTTAAACCACCAACTTATCACCTTCTTCATCAAATAATTGTTCACAATAGTTCCCTCTAAATTTCCTTCTTTATCGAATGGTCACTAATAATGCAAAGGTAAGGATCCAAATTTCTTAACTTTGCAAATTAGTCCTCAATTCAACATTACCACCTTAATTCCATCATTACAACTAAAATTCAGATTTAGTCCTTATCCAAAACCTCATTTCCGAATTGGTCACTTAACTTTGACAAATTGTCAAAATGGTCACTAATTCAATTTAACATCGGTTTAGCATTCTAACATCAATTTCATATCTCCAACATCCTTAATAACATAAATACACACCAATTCCATACAAATTTAGATTTGGTCCTCTAACTTTCAAGATTGTCGAATTGGTCCCTATCAAATTAACTTAGGGTCTTGCTTCCAAACAACAAATCAAGCTTACTAAATCATTAATTCAACATCACAAACCCTAAATTAAACTTGAATCCATAAACCCTAATCATCTTCATAATAATCAAAACATCTAGAATTTAAATCCCAACTCAATATCATGATTTTAACATCATACTAGCTTGATTTCAACTTGAATTCAATCATGGAATCATAAAATATCAAAAGCCACAATTTGATGCATAAACCCTAATTTCTTTCTCATGTAAATTCTCATCAATCAAGCATGGATTCCATGAATTATTGATATCAAAAGATAGAGCCTGAAGAGTAGAATAACTTTGTAGTTGAAGAGATTACCTAAAAATCGTGTTTCGGGGCTTGAATCGAGCTTGGAAAAAAATATCTCTTTCTTTCCCTAGCATCTCACGTTTTTGGATGGAAAAGATGAGTTCATCTTTTCACCATCTTTTCACTATTATTATACACATGTGACTATTAAATGAATATTAAATTCATTTAATAGTGAAATTACAATTTTGCCATTAAAATCTAACGGTTGAGATTAGTCTTATCATCAATCAAGGGCCAAGATTAAATCTCCCATTTCCTCTTTCCAAAATTACCCTTATAACTTTTTAAATATTTCAAAAATGCCATTAGGGTAAAATGACTAATTTGCCCTCTAACTAGTTTTTATTTACTAGTTTGCCATTCTTGTAAAAATTCAACTAAATCTAGTTTGAATCCAACCAAGTATAATAAAATATTCATAAAATAGTATTTTATGACTTTTCCATGGCTTTTGGATCAACCTTTGAAATTCCAGTTCGATCCGATTTCCCGATATTCATAAAATACTTCTACTGCGATTTTACCTTTTCCGGGCGATTGGATTATTCTAAAAATTCTATATTTCCATATTCGGGAAATAAACTCTATTATCCCATAAAACTTCCTTTTCCAAGGACTTAGAATGAATTTTCCTAACTCAGTCTATTATTCCGATAATTATCAAAAATATTCATAGAATAAAATTTCTCTTAGAATTCCTTTATCGATAATCCATACAAATTTTTTCTACTCTTAATGAGTCCAAAATATCGATTAGAAACACTTTTATGGGACCTTCCCAGAGGTCACCCATCCTAATATTTCCCTAGCCTGAGCACGCTTAACTATTTTATTCGATCCAAGTTTAGTACCTTTTACTGCATCTTAATTCTTAAAACCGATATCAAGGTACTTATTTCGATCCGATTCAATCTTATACTGAATAAAATCACTTATTGGGGAAATTTACACTTTAGTCCCCAAAATTTTCCAAAGTTTATACTTTAACCCTAAAACTTTCAAAATTTACATTTTGGTCACTAGCAAAAAATTCGGGATATTACATCATATAATTACTGCATCAGCTTCTTACAATGCAGGTAACTCAACTCAAACTGAAGTTAATTACAACAACTATTTTACTTCATTGTACTCGCTGTGAGTCATTTCTTGACTTTTGAGATTCGTCGATTGACGACATTCAGTAGCATCTTACTTTTCTTATTATAATCTTATCTCGTCTTATACTAATGAGGAGCAGCTTCAAGTCATACAATCAACACATCAGTAATATGACATTTTAGGACATGTATTTACTGACAACTTATAACAAACTTGGTTTAGCATCCAGAACCGGCTAAACCTGCAGCTCTAATACCACTAAATGTAACACCCTCAACGTATATTCGATGATTAAATATGCATTGAAGATGTTACTAAATTATTTAGTAGATTTCCTGACTTGTAAATTTTTTTTATATCTAACATAAAATTAGCTTATAAAATAACCAACGAATAAATTGATGCATGCCCATTAAATAATATCATAAATTAGAATGTCTTAGTAATGTTTGGCAGATTGCAGCTTGATTAACATGCTTGACTCCTCTTCCAGTAAGTTTTCAATAACCTACGTGTAAAACAACACACGCTAAGTATTCACTTAGTGAGGCAACTATAAATTGAAGTAAAGCATTTCAATGTATAGAAATAATATAAAATGAACTTATCAAAGTTATTCCCATGTCATATAACAATGTTATACAGTTCCTGCAAAATGGAAAACGTGTCCCAATTGCAATTTATATCATATCATCAAACCTTTATTTTATGAATTAAATATACGTTAAGTTTTTTTTAACTTAACTACCTGTATAAATGCATTTCATGTATTATAGCCCAAAGTACAAAATCATGTGATGCCATGGTACGCAAGTCATCATGACATCGTAGTGTCTACGACGCCATAGCGTTTGCATCGTCGAAGCGACTGAGATGAGCATGTACTCGGGGACGCCCTTTGCTCCTCATACTCGCATATTTTGTGCTATGTAACACCGTAGTGTTTAAACCGACTTCGTAGAGTCTAACTCGACTCCGTAGAGTCTACCTCGACCCCGAAGAGTCTATCTTGCCCCCGAAGAGTCTATGACGCAGCTGCTAAGACCCTATGGATATCCAACTATACCAAAGATTCTCATGCAATTTCATGTGAACCTATGGTATACGAGTCATCATAACGACACCGTAGTGTCTGCAACGCCGTAGAGTCTGATTGTGAGTACGTACTCGAGGATGCTCTTTGCTCCTCATTATAGCATCTTTTTGTGCTAGTTGACACCTTAGTGTCTAATCATTACCAAAGTGACTGCAACGCTGTAGCGTCTGATATCAACACCGAAGTATCTGGATCGCACCGTAGTGCTGGATTGCAGCTGCGATAACTCTATGGATATCCAATTATACTAAAGACTCTCACACTAGTACATGGGCATAACAATATAATATTTTCATATTCAATATCCAATCCTTCAATACTATTATCCATAATTCAATAATGGGCAATTCATACCCAAAATCTAAAAATCTGATTTATCTTAGATAAATCATTATGCCATATCAGTGTATCTCATATGTCATTTAGTACTTCATGCCATTTACATAACTTTGATCAACATATATTTTCATTAATATTAATGTCGACTTCTCGCAAGTCTCTCTCATGTCATATATATAAAATAAATAAAAATGAAATCATTCATATCACATATGTAATAAATAAGTAAAAATGCACTCACCTTGGCCGCTTGACACGATGCCTCACTAAGTCCTAGTTCGATCTTTTCTTTCATAGTGCCTCGAACCTTCTCTGATTCGGACTTGACTCCATTAATCACATAATTAGAGTAAAATATTTGTTAGACTCAAATCTAACAATACCTTAAACTTGCTTTTTAACATAATCATTCGAAAATAAAATTTCCAATTATTTTCCTTTCTTCCAAGTACTTTTCAAAAACTCATTATGGTCCTTAGTGACCAATTTGAATTTCCATTAACTCTTCTGAACTTGCTAACTAACATTTAAATACAAAATGTTTCAAATTCTATTTTCTGACAACTTGTGCTACCTTCAAAGATTTACTTGTAAAGGGAAGAATACATACTGGATCTTAAATTCCTTTATACTGGAGAAACTAGATTCGATAACGGTTCTATCGGTATAAGCCACTAAATTAATAAAATCTACAAAAATTATGAAAATTCTTCAAACTCCCGTCACAGAGGGAGCTTCCTGACAGAAACTGCTCTAGAAATTTTCCGACCTTCATTCGATTAAAAATTCATATCTTTTAACTCGGAACTCGAAATCAGTTTCCGTTTGTTGGAAATGAAACTAGACGAACAAATCTTTACATCGATATAAAATTCATCATCTAAACATTTTTGTATAATTTATGGTTATTTTTTGAATTCACTGCCAAAAATCCAATCTTCTACATAGCTTTCCATAATAAACTTCTAATTTATACTAACTTCTTCTTCTTTTTTCTACTTGTCAATTTAGTCTCATCACTTGCTTCAAACCACCAATTCATCATCTTCTTCATCAAATAATTATTCAAAATAGTTCCCTCTAATTTTCTTTCTTTGCCGAAATAGTCACTAAAATGCAAAGATAAGGATTCAAACTTCTTAACTTTGCAATTTAGTCCTTATATCAACATTACTACCTTAATTCTATTATTTTAACTAAAAAAACAGATTTAATCCCCATCCAAGAATTCATTTCCTATTTGGTCACTTAATTTTGACAAATTGTCAAAATGGTCACCAATTCGATTTAAGATCGGTTTAGCATTCTAACATCAATTTCACATCTCCAACATCATTAATTACATAAATACACTCAAATTTCATAAAATTCGAATTCGGTCCCTTAACTTTGAAGCTTGCATTGTAACACCCTTAACGTATATTCGATATTCGAATACACATTAAAGATGTTACTAACTGATTTTCAGAATTGTAATTTTAAATTTTGTTCTCTTTTTTTTTCTCGACAAAGTAGTTCAATGGTTGGCCCTTTCTCGGTTTTCATACAAAACTATGTCTAGTAACCACAAATAGTTTTAACCATGAATTGGTTTCTAAAATACTTTAAGCAATTATTAAAATGAGAATATAATTCATGGTGAAAATTATGTGTGCTGTCTAGACTCTTTCTTGCTTTCAAAATCACAATATGATAAATGACCCACTAGACTAGGATGTTTTCTGATATTTTTAATTCTTCAAACTGATTCATGATGCTAGATCATACAGAATAACTACTTATTTAAATTTACACATGCCCCACTAGACTAGGATGTGGTGATACTTACTAATAATGCAGATTAACTTGATTCAATGATGTGCAGCTCCTCCTTTGCTATATCGTTCAAAGTAACTACGTGTGATACACAACACACGTTTAGTATTACTTAGTGAAACATAATCATAATAATATAAACAATAATTATAATAACATAGCTCTGCAAAATGTCAAATGATTTTCAATTGAAGTTAATAATATTTATCATATATAGAACTGCCTTACTTGTATAGTTCATTTGTCCAATAAATATTCAAATCACAAGATTTGATATGTCTTACAAATCTTATGTACATTAAGCTTGTAACACCCTTAACGTATACTTGTAATCTGAATATACATTAAAGATGTTACGGAGTCATTGAAAGAAATCTTGACTTGATTTTTTTTTCAAACTTTATCTTATAGTTTAACCCTTTCTCGGTTTTGAATTAAAAACTGTCAGTCTATTGCAGCTAGTTTTGACCTTGAATTGGTTTATAAAATTCATAATTGAGATTGAAATAAAAATATAATTCAGGGTGAAAACTATGTACACTGCCTAGACCATTTCTTAATTTTAAAATTTTTACGCAATCAGAGTTAAACAACACTTAACTACTTCAAAAATCATAGTTATTAATAGCAAACCATTTCTCTAAGTCCATACTTCCAATGACAATATATATATATACGTTATAAACTTAGACTTGCAAAACAGTTTACCCACTTAAAATATTGCATGCCCGCTAGTCTATCAAATTTTGTAAAGATGTACGTACTGTACTTATAGATAGTAACTTAATCTTCCCAATTAACAGCTCCTCCTTGCTAGTCTATTTTCGGAGAACCTATGTGTGAAATAACACACGCTAAGTACGAACTTAGTGAGGTAAAAATCTTATTTATTGAAACATAAAATAAAGCAATACAGTAACCTAGCATAGTTTCTGTCTAAGGTAGTATCGTACTAACAAGGTTTTCATAGTCAGTCAATATTCATGTGCAAGTCATAATTTTTCTAACTTAGTCTAGTTTCCAATACTCCATCATTATCAAGTAAATCATATACTTGGCATAGTTCACATACATGGCATAATTCACATGCATGACATGATTTATATATATATGTGTCATAATTCACATACATGGCATACTTCATATACATGACATAATTCATATATATATATATATATATATATATATATCATGATTCACATACGTGGCATAATTCATTTACATGACATGATTCATATACATGACATAATGCATACTCATGGCATGATTCATATGCATGGCATAATTCATGTACGTGACATAATTTGTATACATGGCATGATTCATATGCATAGCATATTCATATATATATATATATATATATGTGACATACTTCTTATACATGGCATAATTCATGTACTTGGCATGATTCATATACTTGACATCATTCATATACATGACTTAGTTTATATACATAACATGATTCTCATACTTGGCATATTTCATTTGCAGGACATGATTTTCATACGTGGCATGATTCATATACATAACTTGAATCATTTACATGACATGATTCTTTCACCTAACATGATTCATATACGCGATTTAATTCATATACATGGCATTTTCCGTATTCATGGCATGGTTCATATACATGATATATTTCATATACATGGCATAGTTCATATTTATGACATGATTCATTTACGTGACATGATTCCTTTATTATTGCCCAAAGTACGCTATATGAGATCGAGGTACGCGAGTCATCTTGAAATAACACCGTAGTGTCAAACATAACGTGAAGATGAGTACATACTCGAGGACGCTCTTTGCTTCCCATAAACATAAAGCACCTCGATAGTGCACTCGGGCACAGTGGGCGTAGGTCCCCAGGGTGCATGTGACACAATCATTTGGTCACAAGATCTTTCTGATAACATGAACATGAGGGTGCAGCTGCTAAAGACTCTATGGCATGCTAACTATACCATGGACTCTCATACACAATACTTGGGCATTTCTTTTATCATCAATCAATCATCATAATCAATCATATAAATAAACATTTCATGCTTCATCATAAATAGTTATGGCAAACATAGATCATCATCATTTCTCAGAATAATAATTCATACTTCATATTCCATTTAATCTACCTTTATTGCAACATACATTAACTCAATATATACAGATAATGCAATACTATTTTATATGAAGGTCGACTATTCGCAAGTCTTCCTAATTGCATTTTAAAACATGTAAATGCACTCATCTGGGCCATGAATAGTATGCCTCACTAAGCTTACTCGAGGTTCTTATCTTTCTTTTCATCACTGGTTCTCCTTCGATCTCTTTTAGAATTGTATAAGACCAATCGAGCATATTCATCATTTCTCTTGCAATAAACTTAAATCTAACATTGCTAACTTGATTCTTAAACATAACAATTCGAATATAAATTTTTTTGAAAATTTCCTCAGTATTCTTCAAAGTTTCTGAATTGGTCCCTAGGTCCTTAGTGACCATTTTGAACATTAAACAATTGTTCAAGCCTAATTTGAACAATTTCCATAATTAATTACTCATTTTGGACTATTACCTTTTTAGTCCTCAAACTTTATAAAAGTGACATTTTAGTCACTACTTCACTTTTGTACATAAATTCATGTACAATTAACCATTTATTTATTTCTAACATCCTTAGAAATTTTCCTTTAACTTTCAACTTTATTCAACTTGGTCCTCCACTAAATTCTTTATTTTTGAAAAGGTCCTTAAATTTTCCTTTCTTGTCATTTCAATCCTTTAACTTTCATAACATGCTTGAATCTTCAATTCTATCAATTTTCCATAAATTCAAGACCAATCCCTAATTTTTCCTAAATTGCCGAATTGGTGCTTCAACTTCCAAAATTTTTCATTTTGGTCCCTAATCATCAATTCAAGCTAATTTCATCATAAATCAATAATTCCAATACTAAAATAAAATTTACAACAATTTCCCCTAACTTTCCATTATTTCGAATTAGTCCCTAAAATTACAACTTGGGGAAACTATTCAACATGTCATCAAAATAGGACCCATAACTTCATAATTCATTCAATTCCATCCTTAATTTAGCTTCCTAACCAAAACCCCCAAATTTTAGGGTTAGGGTTTATAATCTCAAATATAGAATTTATCCAAATTCAAGCTTGATTCTATGTTTATAACATTAATTCTACACAATACAACTTCAATTCCATCATATACTATCAAAATCATAACCATCCTCATCTATGAGCATAACTCATACTTGACTTTATCATGCAAAAATACTATCAAAACGAAGAGAATCAAGTGTAGAACAATTTACCTAAATTAATTTTGCTTGAAACTTGTCGTGATTCTCCAATTTTGAGCTTGAAAATTTGAAAACTCCTTCCCCCTTTTCTTTTATGAATTTTGAACAGCCCAAAAATAAGATGAGGAAGATTTTTCTCATCTTTTAATTATTTTATCCATGTGTTGAAAATTAAATGAATTTTTAATTTATTTAATTAGTGAAATTACCAATTTGCCCTTTTATCCAATGGCCAAGATTTAATCTTATAAAAAATCAATGGCCAAGATCAAATCCATGTGTAATTCACCTTTCACAATTGCCCTCAAAGTTCCAAAATATTTCAAAAATGCCATCCATGGCAAATGACCAATTTCTCCTCTAACTAGACTTTATTTACTTTCATGACTTAAAATCGCCATTCCATAAAAATTAAACCAAATTGGTTCCAGCCTCCTTCCAAAAATATCATAAATTTTAATTTATGATATTTATTCGATCCAATTATTTGAATTTCACTCAATACAATTTCCAAATTTCCTTTCTTTGAGCTTTGTAACTACTCCATCATATTCTAACTAAATCTAGTTAGAATCCCACCAACATTAATAAAATATTTATAAAATAATATTTTATGAATTTCCCATAATCTTTGGAACTGTCTTTAAAATTTCAATTCGATCAGATATACTGATAATTACCGGGAATTTTATTGGATACACTTCCTCTTAGAAATCTTATCTCAACAATCCATTACGAATATTACTTACTTAAACTGAATCCTTTTTATCGGTCAAAATATTGAATATGGGATCTTCCTAATAGGTCACTCATCCCTGTGCTTCTATGGTCTGAGCACGCTTAACAATTTTTATTCGATCTAAAATTCAAATAATATAAGCCTCGTATGAAAAATCCGGGTAACACGGAAATACCACTCTTGGGGGTGAACTATCCATTTACGGGGTTAAATTACATCACTTTTAAAAATTACACTTGGGTCCCTAAACTTTTCCAAAGCTTACACTTTAACCCTTAAACTTTTTAAAAATTACATTTTGGTCACTAATCAAAAATTGAGATATTATAATTCCTCCCCTTAAGAAAATTCATCCTCGAACTTTCAACGTTTACCCATTTCAAACAACTTCGTATACTGCTTATTTATTCTCTCTTCAGTTTCCCAAATGATTTTTTTCTACTTTATGACTTCTCTAGAGGATCTTAACCATTGAAATTTTCTTGTTCTTTAATTCTTTGACTCTATATGCTAAGATTTTCACTATTTCTTCTTCATACATCAAATCTGGTCGCAGTTCAATTTCTTTAGAAGTAAGTACATGTGAAGAATCCGATCAATACCTCCGAGACATGAATACATGAAACATATCATAAATTTTACCTATATCTAAAGGTAAAGCCAATTGGTACTCCATTAATCCCACTCTTTTTTAGTATTTCATATGGCCAAATAAATCTGGGACTAAGCTTTCCTTTTTGTCCAAAATGTAACACCTTCTTTCAAGGTGAAATCTTTAAAAACTCTTTTTCTCTAAGTTCATATTCAATATCCTTTTTCTTCTTATTTGTATAGGCCTTTTGCCGATCCATGGTTACCTTGAGATTTTGCTGAATAATCTTTACTTTATCCTCTATGTCTTGTGTTAAATTAACTCCTCAAACGTTTGAGTTATTATGCATATTTCGATCTTGTAACTCGGATCAATTAAGAGAAGTTTGGCACTTCCATACAATGCTTTGAAAGGTGCCATCTTGATACTTGCTTGATAACTATTATTATAAGTAAATTCAGTTAAAGGCACTTTTTTCATGATTTTGCAAACTCAATTATACAAGCTCTTAGCATGTATTATAGAATCCGTATGATCCTTTCAAAATGCCCATTTGTTTGCGGATGAAAAGCTGTACTAAAATTTAGTTTAGTACCTAAAGCTTCAAATAACATACCCCAATACCTTGAAGTTAACCTTGGGTCTCTGTCTGACACTATCGACATTGAGATACCATGTAGTCTTACTATTTCTCAAACATAAAGTTCTGCATATTTATCCAGCGAATAATCCATTCAAACTAGAATAAAGTGAGCAAACTTTGTCAAACAATCCATAATGACTCATATTGAATTCTTTTACTTGATGTAGCTGACAATTCCATTATACAATCCATCGTTACTCATTCCCATTTCTATTAGGGAATAGAGATAGGCTGAAGCTATCCAGAAGGTATTTGGTCACAGTTTCGAGTCTTTAAATCTTGATACATCTTATTACTCCTTGGGTGCATAGTTAATGAACTATAATTGACCTCTGTTAATATCTTATTTCTTCAGATTATCATTGTCAGAAACATATACTTTACCTCAGTAATATTATCAACCATTTGGCTTAATTTCATACTCCTGTACTTCCCTAGTTTCAACTTGTCTCCTCTTTTCAAGACATCTTTCATCCATAGACTGTAAATCTTTGAAATTGATCCAATAAAGTTGGCTTTAATTGACATTCTACTGTTAAGGAACCATTTCGTCGACAGATAATTGTGCATTCATCATGCGCAAGACAGACAATTTCTTTTGGCTAAATGTATTTGCTACTACATTAGCCTTTCCAGGTGATCATCGATAAACATATCATAATTCCTTTAAAATTCAACCCATCTTCATTAAATAGTGCCTTTCATGAGTTTTGAACGGCCTTTATGCATAGGCTACAACTCGACCTTCTTGCGTTAGTACACAATCCAAACTGCAATGAGATATATTATTGTACAAAGTTTATTCTTTTCTTGGTTCTGGTCGAATTAGAACTGGTGCTTCAATCTGAACTTTCTTTAATCTTTCAAAACTTTCCTGACAACTAGAACTCACATTTAGAAAACTTGACATAAAGCTGCTAATCTCTTAAAGTTTGTAGTACCACACGAAGATGGTAATCATGCTCAGCTTTGGTCTTCGAATAAACCAAATTATCATCTATGAAGACCACGACAATCCAGATAAGGTTGAAATATCCTATTCATTAAATCCATGAATACAACAGAGGCATTTGTAAGTCTAAACAGCATCACCAGAAACTCGTAATGTCCATAACGAGTTTTGAATCCTATCTTCGATACATTTTCTTCCTTGACCTAGAACTAATAATAATCTTGATCGAAGATCTATCTTTAAAAATACTACTGCATCTTTAAGCTGATCAAATAAATCCTTAATTATTGGTAGGGAATACTTGTTCTTAATGGTTACTTTATTCAACTGCCGACAATCTCTACATAATCATAGGGAACCATCTTTCTTCTTTACAATTCATACCGAAGCACGCCATGGTGATTCTTGTAATTGAAATTTTAATTCCCTTAACTCAGTTGGTGTCATCCTATATAGCACCATGACATCGATTCAGTTCTAGGATAAACATCAATCCCAAAATGTATTTCCCTATCCGGATGTAATCCTGATAACTCATCCGAAAATATATCAGGAAATTCCTTTATAGTCGGGATGTCTTCCATCTTTTTAGGTAACTTTTGTGTATCTTTCTTACAAACCAAACATGTTTTACATCCATTGTATAACAGCCTTTGAGCTGTCATTACAAAAATTACTGACTCTAAACAGTCAGTTCTTTCTCTTATAATAATTACTCTAAAACCATCGGATCCTTGAAGTACTAACCTTTTCTTCTTACATTTCACATCTGCATCATATGCAGATAACCAATCTATTCCAAGAATGACTTCAAATTCATGTAACGGGAGTTCCATTAAATCTGTCAGGAACTTAATTCCTTGAATTTCTAATGAACCTTTCTTTGTGCTACTATCTTAGTACCAATATATATATTAATCGAACCTAAATCAATTCAAACAATTACAGGTTCTTTTCATAGACTTCGCTCTGTTCACAGCCTCTTGGAAATTTGATAAGTTTATGCCTAAAAGAATCTCCTTGGGCCTTGGAAGAAGCTTCTCTATAAACCATTGACATCAAGACTTTTCGATCGGCATCAATCTAACTGCGTACCGACTCAGTTTATCAATATCTAACTCATACTCATAGACAGTACAAGTACCTTGTTTCAAACTTAGGACCGCTGCACATTTCTCTTTTAAGTAGTTGCCAACATACTTGGCTTTTAAACATTCTTCTTTCTTCTCTTGATTCCCATAATTAAACATTTAACGTAGTCCATCAGTACTTAACATCATCTATTTCTAATGAAACTTATTCATGTTATTGGGGAGCATAATCAAGTTACACAGCAGTACATCAGTAACATGACATCCTAGGGGCATGTACTTATCATTAAATCAAATTAAACTCGATTTAGCCTCCAGAATTGGCTAAACCTGTAGCTTTGATACCAATAAACGTAACAACTTTAACGTATACTCGTAATCTGAATATACATTAAAGATGTTACGGAGTCATTGAAAGAAATCTTGACTTGATTTTTTTTTCAAACTTTATCTTGTAGTTTAACCCTTTCTCGGTTTTGAATTAAAAACAACGTCAGTCTATTGCAGCTAGTTTTGACCCTGAATTGGTTTATAAAATTCATAATTTAGTTATTGAAATAAAAATATAATTCAGGGTGAAAACTATGTACACTGCCTAGACCCTTTCTTAATTTTAAATTTTTTACGCGATCAGAGTTAAACAACACTTAACTACGTCAAAATTCATAGTTATTAATAGCAAACCATTTCTCTAAGTCCATACTTCCAATGACAATGTATAAATACGTTATAAACTTAGACTTACAAAATAGTTTACCCACTTAAAATATTACATGCCCGCTAGTCTATCAAATTTCATAAAGATGTACGTACTGTACTTACAGATAGTAACTTGATCTTCCCAATTAACAACTCCTCCTTGCTAGTCTATTTTCGGAGAACCTACGTGTAAAATAACACACGCTAAGTACGAACTTAGTGAGGCAAAAATCTTATTTATTAAAACATAAAATAAAGCAATACATTAACCTAACATAGTTTCTGTCTAAGGTAGTATCGTACTAACAAGGCTTCATAGTCACTCAATATTCATGTGCAAGTCATAATTTTTCTAACTTAGTCTAGTTTCCAATACTCCATCATTATCAAGTAAATCATATACTTGGCATAGTTCACATACATGGCATAATTCACATGCATGACATGATATATATATGTGTCATAATTCACATACATGACATACTTCATATACATGGCATAATTCATATATATAGCATGATTCACATACGTGGCATAATTTATTTACATGACATGATTCATATACATGACATAATACGTACTCATGGCATGATTCATATGCATGGCTTAATATTTATACGTGACATAATTTGTATACATGGAATGATTCATATGCATAGCATATTTATATATATATGACATACTTCTTATACATAACATAATTCATGTACTTGGCATGATTCATACACTTGGCATCATTCACATACATGACTTAACTTATATACATAACATGATTCTCATACGTGGCATATTTCATTTGCACAACATGATTTTCATACGTGTCATGATTCATATACATAATTTGATTCATTTACATGACATGATTCTTTTACCTGACATGATTCATATACGTGATTTAATTCATATACATGGCATGCTCCGTATTCATGGCATGGTTCATATACATGACATATTTCATATACATGGCATAGTTCATATTCATGACATGATTCAATTATGTGACATGATTCCTTTATCATTGCCCAAAAGTACGCTATATGAGATTGAGGTACGGGAGTCATATTGAAATGACACCGTAGTGTCAAACATAACGTGAAGATGAGTACGTACTCGGGGAAGCTCTTTGCTCCCCATAAACATAAAGCACCTCGACAGTGCACTTGGGCAGTAGTGGGCGTAGATCCCCAGGGTGCATGTGACACAATCATTTTGTCACAATATCTTTCTGATAACATGAACATGAGGGTGCAGCTGCTAAAGACTCTATGGCATGCCAACTATACCATGGAATCTCATACACAATACTTGTGCATTTCTTTTATCATCAATCAATCATCATAATCAATCATGTAAATAAACATTTCATGCTTCATCATAAATAGCCATGGCAAGCATAGATCATCATCATTTCTCAAAATAATAATTCATACTTCATATTCCATTTAATCTACCTTTATTGCAACATACATTAACTCAACATATATAGATAATGCAATACTATTTTATATGAAGGTCGACTATTCGCAAGTCTTCCTAATTGCATTTTAAAACATGTAAATGCACTCACCTGGGCCATGAATAGTATGCCTCACTAAGCTTACTCGAGGTTCTTATCTTTCTTTTTATCACTGGTTCTCCTTCGATCTCTTTTAGAATTGTATAAGACAAATCGAGCATATTCATCATTTCTCTTGCGATAAACTTAAATCTAACATTGCTAACTTGATTCTTAAACATAACTATTCGAATATAAATATTTTTTGAAAATTTCCTCAATATTCTTCAAAGTTGCCGAATTGGTCCCTAGGTCCTTAGTGATCATTTTGAACATTAAAAAATTGTTCAAGCCTAATTTGAACAATTTCCATAATTAATTACTCATTTTGGACTATTACCTTTTTAGTCCTTAAACTTTATAAAAGTGACATTTTAGTCACTACTTCACTTTTTACATAAATTCATGTACAATTAACCATTTATTTATTTCTAACATCCTTAGAAATTTTCCTTCAACTTTCAACTTTATTGAACTTGGTCATTCACTAAATTCTTTATTTTCAAAAAGGTCCTTAAATTTTCCTTTCTTGTCATTTCAATCCCTTAACTTTCATAACAAGCTTGAATCTTCAATTCTATCAATTTTCCATAAATTCAAGACCAATCCTTAATTTTTCCTAAATTGCCAAATTGGTCCTTCAACTTCTAAAATTTTTCATTTTGGCCCCTAATCATCAATTCAAGCTAATTTCATCATAAATCAATAATTCCAATACTAAAATAAAATTTACAACAATTTCTCCTGTAACGCCCCAGTTTTGGGCCTAGCGGTTTTGAGGTTTGTTAGACGGTCCGGTGGATCGGGTTAGAGATTTGAGTCGGATTCGGGACCGTATATTTTTTGATGAGATAAAAATATGGAAAATGGTTAAAAATCATGTTTTAATATATGATTAATATTGGTGGAATCAATTTTGGAAAATGAGATTTGGAGGTATGACATTTTGGATAGTGACCAAAATGCAATTTTTGAAAACTATTTTTAATGTGACTAAAATGAAAAGGGTCAAATTCTTAGAATCCTTAAGGAGCTATTTTACCAAGTTTTTTCTGGTTATTTCTCCCTTCAATTAAATCATTTTAACATGTGTTTTAAAAGTTAATTAAAAGGGATTTTAGATATTAAAGTTAGTTATTTGGTTTTAATGAAAATTGACGTAACTTTTCTCTCCAATTCTTTTCTGCCAAACACTCAAATTTCATCAAAAACCATATGTGAGAGATCAATTTTACTTAGAATCTTGATATACAATTGATTATTTAACTTTGATTTACAAAACCTTCTTGAAATCTTGTGTTTTCCTAGCTTTAAACAAGCCAATTGAGGGAGAAATCACAAAATAGGGGTAAGGTCCGTAATCTCCTCTATTGAATGGTTATTTATTGATATTCCCAAGTATTTAATCCTTGATTTATGGTTTATAATCTGATTTTGTGTTTTTATATTGAATTAATTGATTTAATTGGGTAAAATTGATGAAATAGCGAAAGATCCGAATTGGATCTGTTTTCCAGTGATGTAGATTGATTTTAAACATATTATGGATGTATAATAATGTTGATAAGTCGTTTTTAACAATGGAATCCCGAAACTCTTAAATCTCTAATTGTTTAGGTTGTTAGAATTGTGTTTTTGTGGAGTTGTGGTGGCTGTTTGGTTGCTGGAGGTGTTAGGTTGTTTTGATTCTGTTTTAGATGTTATTTGATGATAAAAGTGGTGTTAGATTGATAGTTTGTGGTTGGGTTGTGTTTGGAAAGGATTAGATGGTGTTTTCGGTTGTTGTGATTGGGTATTTGTGAGGTTAATGTGTGAATCCATGAGGATCTGTTGTTGCAGTGTTTTAAATGCATGAAGATGCATTAATCCTCTGTTGTAATGTGGTTAAAATAGGGGAGATGGATCCGAAAGTGATCGGGGAAGCTTTGAGGCATTGGACGCTTGTTTTCGCGTCGGCAAATTAAGGTTTTGCATGTCGGTGAGTGAAAACGTGGTTTAAGGCATTTTGATGTTATGGGAACATAGTTTTGGGAGTTAAGGTAGAGCTTGAAAAGCTTACCTAGACTCGGAAGTAAGTATAAAGTGGTTTTCTCTCTCGGTCGTGCTAGTTTGAAATGGTTTTATGCACTTGTTTTGGATTTACATGTTACCTATTTTTTAAGCATGTTTTAAAGTATTTGAT
The DNA here is from genome assembly GCA_019671005.1 of Hibiscus mutabilis. Taxonomy (NCBI): domain Eukaryota; kingdom Viridiplantae; phylum Streptophyta; class Magnoliopsida; order Malvales; family Malvaceae; genus Hibiscus; species Hibiscus mutabilis. The sequence continues at coordinate 26,845,928 of CM033740.1, read as the reverse complement.
ATACTGTTTTTAAGCATGAAATGCTGAAGGATGCACATGGTAAGTGATCCTTGTAAGTATGTGGTTTATACTTGTGTTTAAAGCATGTGTTGTTGCTTTGGAAAAATGGTTTGGTGAATGCTTGTTGAAACAATGAGGTAAATGGAAAATGGTTAATTATATTGGCAAGTGATGTGGCTTTAAAAGGATATAGTTGGCCGGCCATAGGATTGAGTGCACTGTAAATAAGTCACCTTGGATGTTGAGGGGTTTATACGGTGTACCGAATACTCCATCCAAGTACCCTGACGATTGAGAGTTATATGGTACCGTAAACTCCCGTTAGTGGGTTATACATCTACCGATTAGTGGTGTTGAGGGGTTTATATGGTGTACCGAATACTCCACCACGGGTGTCACAAAGGTGGAGGGGTTTATGTGTACCAAAAACTCCTGTGTGTGAACCTTGTGTTGCCGGTGAGAATGTATGAAGTGTTGGGTTAACACTTGTTGAATCCGTGTATCCGATGAACTCTTTTGTTAATGGACTTGTTTAATGATCACTTGTAAGCCAATATACTTTTTAATGCATCATTGAAAGGTTTATGTTGTATAATGTGATTTATACATGTTTACTCTTTAAGCTTTGCATATGGTTGTTATGCATGGGAAGGCTTAAATTGAGGTTAGCAATGGGATTTGCTGTTGGTTAAAGATACATGTTGCATATAGTTTAATATGCTGGTTTTGAAAGTGTTAAAGTGCATGGTTTTAAAGGCATGATGTATTATATGAAGATAAATATGGTTTGAAATGGGAATTTCATAGTGTTGAAGGAAAATGGTTTTAAATGCATTAATGGTGTTGTTTTTGAGCACTCATCACTAAGCCTAGTGTGCTTACGATCCCTCTGTCCATCAATGCAGAGAACTAAAGGTTTGGGATGCAGCGGGAAGCAAGAGATCTCAGCGAGACTTGGTAACCAAAGTATGTTTTTGGAATTAGACTATAAGTGATAAGGGCAATGGGGTTTTCGTTGATGTTTCGGGAGATAGTTGTTAAACTCTCTGTTTAAGCAAGTTTGTTTAGTTGCTCTTGAATTGTAAATGGCCATTATAACGTGTTTTTGGTGATGGTTTGAAGTTTCATGCGTTGCTTGATTGGTTTCTAGGAGTCATGCCTATAGATTTTCATTTGATGCAAGATGCCATGAATCGATGTTGAATATGTGATGTTTTGATGTGGTTCGATCCTTGAATATGTTGGATATATGTTTGAAGCATGTTTGAGTGTTTCAGAAATCATAAATGGATGAAAAACCAGTTAAAATTCTCATTCCAGGCCCAGAGGTTTCGAAACCTGGCCCCTGGTTTCGAAACCTGTAGGCAAAAATTGGCTATGGGTTGCAGTACGCGGGGAGTCGTACCGATGCGCGTTTTAAGTTCTGAAGGCCTGGTTTCGAAACCTGTAGGGGTGGTTTTGAAACCTCTAATATAATTTGGCCTTGTATCGATCCAGAAACCCGTGTACCGAAACCAAGGACCGTTATTACAGTTATATGTTCGATTTAAGCTTTGAAATCTTATAGTTTGGTCCCTAGAAGTTGTGTATGCAATTGAATGAGTTTGGATGGTTGTTTTAAGCTGAAATTTGACATGCATGCATGAAACATGACTAATTGAAGATTGGTAAATCAAATTTTAGGTAAGCCCTTATAGTTTTGCAGATTTGCAATTTGGTCGCTAAATATTTGAATGATATTTTGAGGGTGCTGTGGTGATCTAATTGATATGAAATTTCATAAGCTTGCATGAAATGAAATTAATTGTGTATTGGTAAACTTAATTTGTTAATTGAACCCTTAACTTATGGAAATTACGTTTTCGTCCTTATTTTGTAATAGTGTTCAATTGGATGTCAATTCGATGCCCGATTGAGTTGAGTTTACACATATGATCAGTATGTACATGTAAATGGTCGTGTTTTAAGTTTCATCTTCACGGTTTACCTCGGTAAACCTAATGTAGCTTGTTGGGTTCGGTCTTGCGACTAGGCCGGGTCGAGTGGGTTACATCCCCTAACTTTCCATTATTTTGAATTAGTCCCTAAAATTACAACTTGGGGAAATTATTCAACTTGTCATCAAAATAGGACCCATAACTTCATAATTCATTCAATTCCATCCTTAATTTAGCTTCCTAACCAAAACCGTCAAATTTTAGGTTTAGGGTTTATAATCTCAAACATAGAATTTATCCAAATTCAAGCTTGATTCTATGTTTATAACATTAATTCTACACAATACAACTTCAATTCCATCATATACTATCAAAATCATAACCATCCTCATCCATGAACATAACTCATACTTGACTTTATCATGCAAAAATACTATCAAAACGAAGAGAATCAAGTGTAGAACAATTTACCTAAATTAATTTTGCTTGAAACTTGTCGTGATTCTCCAATTTTGACCTTGAAAATTTGAAAACTCCTTCCCCCTTTTCTTTTATGAGTTTCGAACAGCCCAAAAATAAGATGAGGAAGATTTGTCTCATCTTTTAATTATTTTATCCATGTGTTGAAAATTAAATGAATTTTTAATTCATTTAATTAGTGAAATTACCAATTTGCCCTTTTTATCCAATGGCCAAGATTTAATCTTATCAAAAATCAATGACCAAGATAAAATCCATGTGTAATTCACCTTTCACAATTGCCCTCAAAGTTCCAAAATATTTCAAAAATGCCATCTATGGAAAATGACCAATTTGCCCTCCAACTAGACTTTATTTACTTTCATGACTTAAAATTGCCATTCCATAAAAATTGAACCAAATTGGTTCCATTCTAACCAGCCTCCTTCCCAAAATATCATAAATTTTAATTTATGATATTTATTCGATCCAATTATTCAAATTTCACTCAATACGATTTCCAAATTCCTTTCTTTGAGCTTTATAACTACTTCGTCATATTCTAACTAAATCTAGTTAGAATCCCACCAAAATTAATAAAATATTCATAAAATAATATTTTATGAATTTCCCATAATCTTTGGAACTATCTTTAAAATTTTAATTCGATCTAATATACCGATAATTATCAGGAATTTTATCGGATACATTTCCTCTTAGAAATCTTATCTCAACAATCCATTACGAGTATTACTGACTTAAACCGAATCCTTTTTATCATTCAAAATATTGAATATGGGATCTTCCCAATAGGTCACCCATCCCTGTGCTACTATGGTCTGAGCATGCTTAACAATTTTTATTCAATACCAAAATTCAAATAATATAAGCCTCGTATGAAAAATCCGGGTAACACGGAAATGCCACTCTTGGGGGTGAACTATCCATTTACAGGGTTAAATTACATAACTTTTTTAAAATTACACTTAGGCTGCTTTTAGCATTGCTTTTCAAACCAGCTTTTGGATCCAAAAGCTAGTTTGGGACCAAAAGCAATGCTAAACAAATAACTTTTGAAGAAAAAACTGCGTTTGAAAAGTGACTTTCAACCCAAACCCAAAAGCTAAAATTTTTAACTTTTATGGTTGGAAAAGTGCTTTTGGTAGTCAAATTACAATTTGAACCTTCATTTGCTACTGTTTTATTTATAATTTATAAACTTATATTTTTTTTACGAATACATAATTATATGACTCATTTATTAATATTTTTATATTTTATCATAATTTATTAATATTTTTCAAAAGCACTTTTCAAAAGTACTTTTGGAGGAAAAAGTGCTTTTGAACCCAAACGTAAAAAGCTAAACTTTTTATTAATAAAAATATTTTTATAATAATTTAAGCTGATATATTTCATATATTATAACATTAAAGAATTTGAATACCATTTATATATATATACTTACACATATATAACTTACAATATCATGTCCAAAATGGTCATTTATCTTCTCAAAAGCACTTTTTGACAGCAATAACAAACACTAAAATCTTACAACCAACTTTTTAAAATTCCTTTTCAAAATCTCTTTCTGACAACACTTTTAAAAATCACTTTTCAAAATCAATGCTAAACTAGCCCTTAGATCCATAAACTTTTCCAAAGTTTACACTTTAACCCCTAAACTTTTCAAAAATTACATTTTGGTCACTAATCAAAAATTGGGATATTACAAAGCTTTTTAGCTTAACTACTTGCATAATTGTATTTCAAGTATTATAGCCAAAGTATAAAAATTCAAGCCATCTATAATGCATAATTAATCATGTATCATGACTATCTTAAGAGTCATGCCATCACTGCTCATCAGGTGTTCACATGCATAAAAATTACTTCAACATAAACATGCTTTCAATATGTTCCATATCATATATCAATTTTATCATAGAATTCATGATATTTATGGTTCGTGATCATTAAGTAATCATGCTTTCATCACGTAATCATTTGCATATCATATTCTATAACATGGTCATACTTTCATTATGCAAACATTTGCGTATCATTTCCTTTATCATAGCCATTCTTTCATTATGCAATCATTTGCATATTATTTCCTTTATCATAGCCATTCCTTCATTATGCAATCATTTGCATATCATTTCCTTTATCATAGCCATTCTTTCATTATGCAATTATTTGCATATCATTTCCTATATCATAGCCCAAAGTACAAAATCATATGATGCCATGGTACGCGAGTCATCACAACACCGTAGTGTCTACGACGCAGTAGCGTCTACATCGCTGAAGCGAATGAGATGAGTACGTACTCGAGGACGCCCTTTGCTCTTCATCCTAGCACATTTTGTGCCTTTTAACACCGTAGTGTTTGAACTGACTCCGTAGAGTCTTTCCTGCACCGTAGTTCTTTGACGCAGCTACTAAGACTCTATGGATATCCAACTATACCAAAGATTCCCATATGAACCTATGGCATACGAGTGTGACACCGTAGTGTCTACAACATCGTAGCATCTGATGGTGAGTACGTACTCGAGGATGCTCTTTGCTCCTCATACCTTCAGCACCGTAGTGCCTACTTTATCTCAGCACCGTAGTGCCTACATTGTCTCAGCACCGTAGTGCCTCTATTATCTCAGCACCGTAGTGCCTACATTATCTCAACACCATAGTGCCTACATTATCTCAGCATCGTAGTGCCTACATTATCTCAACACCATAGTGCCTACATTATCTCAGCACCGTAGTGCTGGTTTGCAGCTGCTATGACTCTTTTTGGATATCCAATTATACCAAGACTCTCACACTAGTACTTGGGCATAATAATATATTATTTTCACCTTCAATATCCAATTCATCAATGTTATCAACCATAATTCGATAATGAGCATTTCATACCCAAAGTCTGAATTTTGATTTATCCTAGATAAATCATTATGCCATATCCATGTATCACATATGTCATTTAATATTTCATGCCATTTACATAAATTTGGTCAACATATATTTTCATTAATATCAAGGTTGACTTATTGCAAGTTTTCTCATATATATATATATATATATATATATATATATAACAGATAATAATGCATTCATTCATTTCACACATATTATAAATAAGTAAGAATGCACTCACCTAGGCCATTTATTAGCTTGCCTCACTAAGCTCTATTCGATCCTTTCTTTCATAGTACCTCAGAACTTCTTTTGATTCAGATCCAAACTTCATTAATCACATGAATATAAACAAACATTTGTTAGATTCAAATCTAACAATTTCTCAAACATTCTATCAAATCTAATCATTCGAATATACAAATTTCCTCTTCCCTTCCTTATACTGTCCAAAACTCATTTTGGTCCTTAATAACCATTTAGAACTTAAATTAACCCTTTTTAAGCTTACCAATTAACCTTAGATACAAAATGTATCAATTCTCACTTTCTGGCAGATTGCACTACCTTCAAAGAAACATTTCTATAAAATAATCTAAAACTCGGAATTCGAATCCGTTTATTCTGAAAGAAACTAGATTCAATAAGATTTTCAACCATATAAATTAATATCCCAAATTCAAATTGTACGATTTATGGCAAATTTTCAAAGTCAATTACAATGCTGGAATTCGGAACAGACTGGTGCTCTATTTTCTGACCTTTCGTCACTTAAAAATTCATATCTTTTGACTCAATACTCGAAATCAGTTTTCGTTTGTTGGAAACGAAACTCGACGAACAAATCTTTACATCGGTATAAAATTCACCACCTAATCATTTTTGTAGAATTTATGGTGTATTTTCAAACTTACTGCCATAATCCAGTTTTCTACACAGCTTCCATAATTAACTTCAACTTTTATACTAACTTCTCCTTATTTCTCTACTTGTCAATTTAGTCTCATTATTTGCTTTAAACCACCATCTTATCACCTTCTTCATCAAATAATTATTCACAATAGTTCCCTCTAATTTTCCTTCTTTATCGAATGGTCACTAATAATGCAAAGGTAAGGATCCAAATTTCTTAACTTTGCAAACTAGTCCTTAATTCAACATTACGACCTTAATTCCATCATTACAACTAAAAATTCAGATTTAGTCCTTATCCAAAACCTCATTTTCGAATTGGTCACTTAACTTTGACAAATTGTCAAAATGGTCACTAATTCAATTTAAAATCGGTTTAGCATTCTAACATCAATTTCATATCTCCAACATCCTTAATAACATAAATACACACAAATTCAGATTTGGTCCTCTAACTTTTAAGATTGTCGAATTGGTCCCGATAAAATTAACTTAGGGTATTGCTTCCAAACAACAAATCAAGCTTACTAAATCATTAATTCAACATCACAAACCCTAAATTAAACTTGAATCATAAACCCTAATCATCTTCATAATAATCAAAACATGAAGAACTTAAATCCCAACTCAATATCATGATTTTAACATCATACTAGCTTGATTTCAACTTGAATTCAATCATGAAATCATAAAATCTCAAAAACCCCAATTTGATCCATAAACCCTAATTTCTTTCTCATGTAAATTCTCATAAATGAAGCATGGATTCCATGAATTATTGATATCAAAAGATAGAGCTTGAAGAGTATAACAACTTTGTAGTTGAGGAGATTGCCTGAAAATCGAGTTTCGGGGCTTGAATCGAGCTTGGAAAAAATTTCTCTTTCTTTCCCTAGCATCTCACATTTTTGGCTGGAAAATCGTTCATCTTTTCACTATTATTATACACATGTGACTATTAGATGAATATTAAATTCATTTAATAATGAAATTACAATTTTCCATTAAAATCTAACGGTTTAGATTAATCTTATCATCAATCAAGGGCCAAGATTAAATCTCCCATTTCCTCTTTCCAAAATTACCCTTATAACTTTTTAAATATTTCAAAAATGCCATTGGGGCAAAATAACCAATTTGTCCTCCAACTAGTTTTTATCTACTATTTTGCCAATCTTGTAAAAATTCAACTAAATCTAGTTGGAATCCAACCAAATATAATAAAATATTCATAAAATAGTATTTTATGACTTTTCCATGGCTTTTGGATCAGCCTCTGAAATTCCATTTAGATCTGATTTCCCGATATTCATAAAATACTTCTACTGCGATTTTACCTTTTTCGGGATATCAAATAAATTCTAAATATTTCTTATTGCCATATCTGAAAAATAAATATTCCATATTTATGAAGTTAAACTTAAAATTTTGACTCGATCCAATATACTGATAATTTACTCGAAATCTTTATCGGATAAAATTCTCTTAATAATATTTTATCAGATATCTATACGAATAATGTTAACTCGAACTGATTCCTTTTTATCAGTCTCAAGTGCTGACATAAGACCTTCCCAATAGGTCACTCGTTCTATACCCTGAGCACACTTAACTTTGCAGTTCAATCGGAATTCAATATCTTATACTACATTTTTATTCCCATAATCTATATCATATTTTTCTCCATGATCTGTTTAATCCATGTACAGGATAAAAAAATTACTGAAAAATTCTCCAAATATCTATAAAATGATATATCATAACTCTTCCAAAATTTATGGAATCATCTCCGAAATTTTAGCTTGATCCGATTTACCAATAAATGCCAAGAATTTTATAGGTTACTAAATAAATTCCTTAATCAAAATAAATCACAGGATTCATCCTGAATCGAACTAAAATATTTCCAACACTTGGAAATAACTTTTATAACCTTTCTCTAACATATGATAAAATTTCATAATTTTCCAGTTCGATCCAGGTATCTAAGTTCCACTTAAACTTTGACTGTAGTTTCCCAATAATCGAAATATCGGATCAAATTAGTAATTCCTCATTCGATCCACGCCAATAGAGGCTCTATATTTTTATGAAATAAAATACCTAACTTTTGGAAAATTAAAACTTTGGTCCCTCAACTTTTCATATTTCAACTTGTACCACCTAAGTTTTAAAAACTTATCATTTTGGTCACTAAACTTTAATCTTAAATTCCCATTCCAATTTTCCTTGGATTTTAACCAAATTTTTAGAGTATCCTATTTTACTCGTTCTCTATCATATAACACCTTAAAACCTCAGAAATTTCTTTACTACAGTCCATAATTGGGAAAATCCTAACTTTTATATTTTTATCATTTTAGTCACTAAGTAAGCTTTTAATCCTTTATCTTAGTACTAAATGACCCTTAATCAACATAGCAAGTTTTGGGGTATTACAATTCTTCCCCCTTAAGAAAATTCGTCCTTGAATTTTCAAAACGTACCAGTTTTAAATAGCTTCAGGTATTGCTTTCTCATTTTCTTTTCTTTTTCTTTTTATTTGCATGTCTATTGTCAATTTGCAGCTGCCTTAGGATTATTTAAAGAATCCTCACTTTGTCTTTTATTTCTCAAGTCAAATCAACTCCATCCACTTTTGGATTATTCTGAACATTTCAATCCTTTCCTACAATCATGTATTCTCAATAATTTAAGCTTGTAACTTATCTTCAAAGATCAAAATAGTCATTAACTATCCTTTTATTAAAATTTATTTCTTTATTTCATCATAAACTGGTCTAAGTAGGGTTGAAATACCATATTCATCAAATCCTTATATGCGACGGGGCGTTTGAAAATCCAAACGGCATCACTAAAAACTCGTAGTGCCCATAAAGAGTCCTGGGTGCTGTCTTTGGTATAGTTTCTTCCCTAACTTTTAACTGATAATAACCCAATTAAAGGTCAATCCTTTGGAAACACAGTTGTACCTTGGTACTGGTCAAACAAATCCCCAATCCTTGTAACAAATTATTTATTTTTTATTGTTACCCTAATTAACTTTGGATAATCTATACTTAATCGTAAAGAATTTTCTTTCTTCTTTATGAATAATACTAAAGCTCTTCATAATAACTCGCTTGATCGAATATAACTCCAATCTAATAGCTCTTACAGCTGAGCTTTCAGCTCTACTAACTGGGTTGTGCCATTCTATAAGGTGCTTTCAATACTTGCTTTATTCTCGAAATAAATGCCAATATCGAACTATACCTCTTTATCTGGAGGTAATCCTAGTAATTCATCCGAAAATACATTTAGAAATTCCCTTACTATCGGAGTATCCTCTATCTTCTTATAATTATTGAACCAGTTCTCTATTATCAGATAACTCATTCTGAATAAGAGTTAACTATCACATTTATTTCACTGTGTTGTATCCACTATGGGTCTATTCTTAACCCTTAAAAATACGTCAATTGACAAAATCTAACAGTATCTTTATTTTTCTTATAACCATTAGAGTCTCATTCACACTATTGAGGAGCTACATCAAGTTATGCAAGCAATATATCAGTAACATCACATCCTAAGGGCATGTACACTTTAGCAAAATCATTTTGGACTCGATTTAACCTCCAAAATAGGCTAAACCTTTGCTCTGATACCACTAAATGTAACACCCTTAACGTATATTCGATATTCGAATACACATTAAAGATATTACTAACTGATTTTCAGAATTGTAATTTTAATTTTTTTATCTCTTTTTTTCTCGGCAAAGTAGTTCAATGGTTGGCTCTTTCTCGGTTTTTAAACAAAACTATGTCTAGTAACCACAACTAGTTTTAACCTTGAATTGGTTTGTAAAATACTTTAAGCAGTTATTAAAATGAGAATATAATTCAAGGTGAAAACTATGTGTGCTGCCTAGACTCTTTCTTTCTTTCAAAATCACTACGTGATAAATGACCAAATAAGTTTAAAACCGTTTAAAGGATCTTTTCTAATATTTTTACTTCTTCAAACTGATTCATGATGCTAGATCATACAGAATAACTACTTATTTAAAATTTATACATGCCCCACTAGACTAGGATGTGGTGATACTTACTGATAATGCAGATTAACTTGATTCAATGATGTGCAGCTCCTCCTTTGCTATCTCGTTCGAAGTACCTACGTGTGATACACAGCACACGTTAACTATAACTTAGTGAAACATAATCATAACATTATAAACAATAATTATAATAACATAGCTCTGCAAGATGTCGAATGATTTTCAATTGCAGTTAATAATATTTTATCATATATAGAACTGCCTTACTTGTATAGTTCATTTGTCCAATATAATATTCAAATCACAAGATTTGATCTGTCTTACCAATCTTATGTACATTAAGCTTTTTAGCTTAACTACTTGTATAATTGTATTTCTAGAATTATAGCCAAAGTATAAAAATTCAAGCCATCTATAATGCATAATTAATCATGTATCATGGCTATCTTAAGAGTCATGTCATCATTGCTTATCAGGTGTTCACATGCATAAAACTTACTTCAATGTAAACAAGCTTTCAATATGTTCCATATCATATATCAATTCTTTTATAGAATTCATGATATTTATGGTTCATGATCATTAAGTAATCATGCTTTCATCACGTAATCATTTGCATATCATATTCTATAAAATGGTCATACTTTCATTATGCAAACATTTGCAAATCATTTCCTTTATCATAGCCATTCTTTCATTATGCAATCATTTGCATTTTATTTCCTTTATCATAGCCATTCTTTCATTATGCAATCATTTGCATATCATTTCCTTTATCATAGCCATTCTTTCATTATGCAATCATTAGGATATCATTTCCTTTATCATAGCCATTCTTTCATTATACAATCATTTTCATATCATTTTCTTTATCATAGCCCAAAGTACAAAATCATGTGATGCCATGGTACGCGAGTCATCACGACACCGTAGTGTCTATGACGCTGTAGCGTCTACATCGTCGAAGCGACTGAGATGAGTTCGTACTCGAGGACGCCCTTTGCTCCTCATCCTAGCATATTTTGTGCCTTTTAACACCGTAGTGTTTGAACTGACTCCGTAGAGTCTTTTCTGACTCCTTAGAGTCTTTCTTGCACTGTAGTGCTTTGACGCAGCTACTAAGACTCTATGGATATCCAACTATACCAAAGATTCTCATATGAACCTATGGTATACGAGTCTAACACGATAGTGTCTACAACGCCATATTGTCTGATGGTGAGTACGTACTCGAGGACACTCTTTGCTCCTCATACCTTCAGCACCGTAGTGCATATATTATCTCAGCACCATAGTGCCTACATTATCTCAGCACCGTAGTGCTGGATCGCAGCTTCTATGACTCTTTGGATATCCAATTATACCAAGACTCTCACACTAATACTTGGGCATAATAATATATTATTTTCACCTTTAATATCCAATTCATCAATATTATCAACCATAATTCAATAAGGAGCATTTCATACCCAAAGTCTGAATTTCGATTTATCCTAGATAAATCGTTATGCCATATCCATGTATCACATATGCCATTTAATATTTCATGCCATTTACATAACTTTGGTCAACATATATTTTAATTAATATCGAGGTTGACTTATTGCAAGTTTTCTAATATCATATATATATAACATATAAGAATGCATTCATTCATTTCACATATGTTATAAATAAGTAAGAATGCACTCACCTGGGCCATTTATTAGCTTGCCTCACTAAGCTCTATTCAATTCTTTCTTTCATTGTACCTCGAACCTTCTTTTGATTCAGATCCAAACTTCATTAATCACATGAATGTAAACAACATTTGTTAGATTCAAATCTAACAATTTCTCAAACATGCTATCAAATCTAATCATTCGAATATACAAATTTCCTCTTCCCTTCCTTATACTGTCCAAAAATCATTTTGGTCCTTAATAACCATTTAGAACTTCCATTGACCCCTTTTAAGCTTACCAATTAAACTTAGATACAAAATGTATGAATTCTCATTTTCTGGCAGATTGCACTACCTTCAAAGAAATATTTCTATAAAATAATCTACAACTCGGAATTCGATTCCATTTGTTCTGAAAGAAACTAGATTCAATAAGATTTTCAACCATATAAATTAATATCCCAAATTCAACTTGTACAATTTATGGCAAATTTTCAAAGTCAATTACAGTCTTGGAATTCGGAACAGACTGGTGCTCTATTTTCTGACCTTTTGTCACTTAAAAATTCATATCCTTTGACTCGATACTCAAAATCAGTTTCTGTTTGTTGGAAACGAAACTAGACGAACAAATCTTTACATCGGTATAAAATTCACCACCTTACCATTTTTGTAGAATTTATGGTGAATTTTCAAACTTACTGCCATAATCCAGTTTTCTACATAGCTTCCATAACTAACTTCAACTTTTATACTAACTTCTCCTCATTTCTCTACTTGTCAATTTAGTCACATTATTTGCTTTAAACCACCAACTTATCACCTTCTTCATCAAATAATTATTCACAATAGTTCCCTCTAATTTTTCTTCTTTATCGAATGGTCACTAATAAAGCAAAGGTAAGTATCCAAATTTCTTAACTTTGCAAATTAGTCCTTAATTCAACATTACCACCTTAATTCCATCATTACAACTAAAAATTCAGATTTAGTCCTTATCCAAAACCTCATTTCCGAATTGGTCACTTAACTTTGACAAATTGTCAAAATGGTCACTAATTCAATTTAACATCGGTTTAGCATTCTGACATCAATTTCATATCTCCAACATCCTTAATAACATAAATACACACCAATTCCACACAAATTCAGATTTGGTCCTCTAACTTTTAAGATTGCCGAATTGGTCCCTATCAAATTAACTTAGGGTCTTGCTTCCAAACAACAAATCAAGCTTACTAAATCATTAATTCAACATCACAAACCCTAAATTAAACTTGAATCCATAAACCCTAAACATCTTCACAATAATTAAAACATGTAGAACTTAAATCCCAACTCAATATCATGATTTTAACATCATACTAGCTTGATTTCAACTTGAATTCAATCATGAAATCATAAAATCTCAAAAGCCCCAATTTGATCCATAAACCCTAATTTCTTTCTCATGTAAATTCTCATCAATCAAGCATGGATTCCATGAATTATTGATATCAAAAGATAGAGCTTGAAGAGTAGAACAACTTTGTAATTGAAGAGATTACCTGAAAATCGAGTTTCGGGGCTTGAATCGAGCTTGGAAAAAATTTATCTTTCTTTCCCTAGCATCTCACGTTTTTGGCTGGAAAAGATGAACAATTTGTTCATATTTTTAATATTATTATACATATGTGACTATTAGATGAATATTAAATTCATTTAATAGTGAAATTACAATTTTTCCATTAAAATCTAACGGTTGAGATTATTCTTATCATCAATCAAGGGCCAGGATTAAATCTCCCATTTCCTCTTTCGAAAATTACCCTTATAACTTTTTTAATATTTCAAAAATGCCATTGGGGCAAAATGACCAATTTGCCCTCCAACTAGTTTTTATTTACTAGTTTGCCAATTTTATCTAGTTAGAATCCAACCAACTATAATAAAATATTCATAAAATAGTATTTTATGACTTTTCCATGACTTTTGGATCAGCCTCTGAAATTCCAGTTCGATCCGATTTCCCGATATTCATAAAATACTTCTACTGCGATTTTACCTTTTCGGGCTATCAAATAAATTCTAAAAATTTCTTATTGCCATATCTGAAAAATAAATAATATTATCAAATAAATATTCCATATTTATGAAGTCAAACTTAAAATTTTGACTCGGTCCAATATACTGATAATTTACTCGAAATCTTTATCGGATAAAATTCTCTTAATAATCTTTTATCATATATCCGTACGAATAATATTAACTCGAACTGATTCCTTTTTATCAGTCTCAAGTGCTGGCATAAGACCTTCCCAATAGGTCACCCATCCTATACCCTGAGCACACTTAACTTTGAAGTTCGATCGGAATTCAATATCTTATACAACATTTTTATTCCCGGAATCTATATCAGATTTTTCTCCATGATATGCTTAATCCATGTACAGGATAAAACAATTACTGATAAATTCTCCAGATATCTATAAAATGATATATCATAACTCTTCCAAAATTTATGGAATCATCTCCGAAATTTTAGCTTGATCCGATTTACCAATAAATGCCAAGAATTTTATCGTTTACTAAATAAATTCCTTAATCCAAATAAATCACAGGATTCATCCTGAATCGAACTAAAATATTTCCAACACTTGGAAATGACTTTTATAACCTTTCTCTAACATATGATAAGATTTCATAATTTTCCAGTTCGATCCAGGTATTTGAATTCCACTTAAACTTTGACTATAGTTTCCCAATAATCGAAATATCGGATCAAATTAGTAATTCCTCATTCGATCCACACCAATAGAGGCACTATATATTTATGAAATAAAATACCTAACTTTTGGGAAATTATAACTTTGGTCCTTCAACTTTTCATATTTCAACTTGTACCACCCAAGTTTTAAAAACTTATCATTTTGGTCACTAAATTTTAACCTTAAATTCCTATTCCAATTTTCCTTGGATTTTAACCAAATTTTGCGAGTATCATATTTTACTCGTTCTGTATCACATAACACCTTAAAACCTCATAAATTTCTTTTCTACAGTCCATAATTGAGAAAATCCTAACTTTTATATTTTTGTCATTTTAGTCACTAAGTAAGCTTTTAAGCCCTTATCTTAGTACTAAATGACCCTTAATCAACATACCAAATTTTGGGGTATTACATGCCGAATTGATCCCTATAAATTTAACTTAAGGTTTTGCTTCCAAAAAACAAATCAAGCTTACTAGATCATTAATCCAACATCACAAACCTTAAGTTAGACTTAAATCCATAAACCCTAATCTTCTCCATACAAACCAAAATATGTAGGGTTTAAATCCTAACTCAATAACATGATTTTATCATCATATAAGCTTGATTCCAACTTAAATTCAACCATGGAATCATAAAATTTTAAAAGCCCCAATTTGTTCATAAACCCTAATTTCTTCCTCATATAAATCTTATCAAGCAATCAAGTATTCTATGAATTATTTACATCAAAAGATAGAGCTCAAAGAATAGAACAACTTTGTAGTTCGAAAGATTACCTTAAAACCAATTCGGGGCTTAAATCGAGCTTGAAAAATTTTCTTCTTCTTTCTCCTCTTTACCACTATTTTGGAGAGTTATTTGCTGATAATTACTTCATATTTTCATGTATTTATGCCACTTGTATTATAAAAAATGAATTTTTAATTCAATAAATTCCACTTTCCAAAAATACCTCCAACTAGATCTATATTTCTAATTTGCCATTTTGTAACATTCCAACTAGACTTAGTTGGATTCTAATCAGCCACTATTCATCAATAAAAGAAATCTCAAAATTTCTTCCATGTCCCTTTTTGGCAAAATGACCAAAATGCCCTTTATCGATCAACTTATTCACAAAATTGCCATTCCATATCATTTTAATCGATTTAAATTTTTTATGATCTTTTTAACATCCAAATAGTCATAAAATAATATTTTATGACTCTTCTAAGATCCATGGAACTATCTCTGAAATTTTAGCTCGAACCGATTTACCGATAATTATCGAGAATTTTATTGACTACTAAATAAATTCCTTAATCAAAATAAATCATAGGATTCATCCTGAATCGAACTAAAAATATTTCCAAAACTTGGGAATAATTTTATATATCCTTCTTCTATCATATAGTAAAATTTCATAATTTTCTAGTTCGATCCAGATACCCGAATTCCACTTAAACTTTGATTGCGATTTCCCAACAATCAAAATATCGGTTCAAACCAGAATTCCACATTTGATCCACACCCTTAGGTGATCTATCTATTTATAAAATAAAAACCCCTAACTTTTGGGAAATTACAACTTTAGTCCTTTAGCTTTTCATATTTAGTCTTGTACCACACAAGTTTTGACTACTTAACCATTTGGTCACTAAATTTTAAACTTCAATTCCATTCCAATTTTCCTCGAATTTCGACCAAACTTTGCAAGTACCATAATTAACTTGCCCTCTATCATCTAATGCTTTTTAAATCTCAGAAATTCCTTTTCCATAACCTATAATCGAAGAAATCCTAACTTTTGCATTTTTTTGTCATTTTAGTCACTAAGATAACTTTTAAGCTATTATCTTAGTACTAAATGATCCTTAATCAACTTAGTAAAATTTGGGGTATTATAGAACACTATACCGGTACCCTTTCTCTGCTCAACTCAATCGAACAATGTTCTTCAACCTAGAACACTTAGGGTACCGATATGAGCTCCTCATGTATTGGTACCTTCTAGGCTTGGGAAATCGCTCCCAAAGCCCTCAAATTGCAACCACTAATCCTTTAACTCGATCCTACCTCTTATGGAAGTTATTTAAAGTGGCTTACTACTATTTTTACATGTTAACAACATTTAATCCAGATTTTACCATTAATGAGACTTTAAGCTACCAAAACACCAAGTCTAGCAATCTTAAACTACAAAATCAAGCAAGGCAATTAATTTATGATCTCTAAGAAAAGGAGTCAGATATGTACTGACCTTAATCAATAAACCCAAAATTATCTCTTACACTAGCCCCTTGGACTTCCCTCTTTATCTCAAGTTTGCAAAAGTCCTCCAACCCCTTCCACTTGCCATACAAATAAGAAATCCAAATCAAAGCTTAGTCTAGCATGAAGGAGGAGATTAAATATGAAAATACAACCTTTAGAACAAAAGAATAACTCCAAAAAAACTTTCCAAGCTTGAATATTCCAAAAACCCATAAATGGTTAACTCACCTATTTGATAAAAGAATACACTTTTCTTGAAGCTTGAGAGATGAGGATTAAGAATCCATAAATCTTAAATCCATAATGAGCAATTTAGGGTATAAAGTTTGGATCTTTAAGTTCTAAAAACCAAGGTTGAAAAGGGAGAGAAAATGTAGGTGTGAGGGAGAAGAAAATTGAAGGGAGATGAATGATATCATCTTGCTTTCTCCTTTTCATGTGAAGAACCAAAGAAATTAAATGGTGATCAGCCCTTTATTTCAAAAGGTAAAATCATCCCATAAAGCCTCATTGTTTCCCCTTTTAAAAAAGTGGTCACTTTCCAAACCCACATAGCTCAATACCCATCCAATTAAGCCCAAACTTGGACCAATAGGTCCAATTACTCAAGCCAACACAAAGGTCCATGACCCGGGTCAACGCCCAACATTGGCTCAATAATTTGGGTCGTTACAACTCTTTTCTCCTAAAAATAAATTTTGTCCTTGAAATTTAAACAAAGAGAGAGATGCAACCATTTGAGGTCTAACCATTTCCCATCTCACATACGTTCAACTTAATTCTAATGTTCCTTTACCAAACCTCCTTATCCAAATCTCATAGCACTAGACTCCTCAACACCTCTCTCATGAATCCCCAATGATTCATTCCCCAAATCTAACAACATAGGATGAACCCAAACGATAATTTCCAAGCATCAACCCAAGGAACTCACTTTGGATGAGTTTCATCTCGGTTAACAATCCTCTCTACCACCATCTGCGGTTTAAAACCCTTGAACTCGAACCCCATCTATGTTCAAAATGTGATACCTCTTCAATGGTATACTACTAGGAACACTTCTTCCTCCATGATTAACATCATGATCAAACATTTCAAGAACATGCAAAACTCTGACCATCAAACTCTACCATCGATCTATCTTGAATGAACAACCCTCCTTCCTGACTTGGCATCCCACTATTATTAGACTCACCTTAACTCAAACAAAAGCTAACTCACGATTATGTAACTCCACTAATTGAGCCAATTCGATTCCACTCAAAAATTGTTATCATTTACGAACTCTACTAGAGATTAAAAATCATCCAACTACTCTCGAAGATTCAAACATTCTATTCTAAACCAACCACTTAATTCTAATGAAAAATTATGCTAAAACTCTAACAAGCCCTCAAGGATCTCAAATGGTTCTTCTAACAAGATCTGTTGCAACACAAAAATCCTGGTTCCACATAACCATAGCCATTAAACCACACTTCTGGTGTGCTACTCTAACAAAATTCACAATGTTCTACATACGTGTAAACACTTCACTTCTAAAAATTTGGTAGAATAACCATCTAATTCATTAAGCCCATGATTATACCAATGCTCTCATGAATCTGAACCATCTCACGACTTGTCCTTAGAGTCTACTCATCACGTCGAATGTAACCTTTTTCATGACCTCTCTTTAACCTTCAACTTACGATACTTGAATTTTAGCCCATCATGTAAAATCTTCGAAACTCATCAATTAAATGCAAGTTCATTGACCTCAAAGAACGGGTAACGATCCTCCACCACTACTCATCAGCTCATAACATTCAATGCCAACACTATTCATCATACCAGAAAAGATAACAACGCACATGTATTCCCTACTACAAGGTGATGGACACAAACACCAAACTCGAAATTACCTCTATTGTGGGTCCTAACCCATGATCAAGAGGTAAGCTCGATCATTCCTAAAAATAAACATTGTTACGTGTTTTGAGTGCTATGCAAATGGTGCAAGTGAACACGTCGCAAGTAATAAAGTGATGAATATAGAGCACCGTCTCCATATGGACTGGTATTGAAGGACTTTGGTTCTTAACTCCTTACACAGAAATAAGAAAGTATTTGTGGTGATGGATGGTGGTAAAGAAGTATTTAAAACAAAGAGAGACTGTAGCCGAATAAGGTAACAATGAGAGAGTAGGTTGGCTTATTAGGATTGAGAGTATACATGATGAGTTGCTTTGGTAAGTTGAATGCTGGAGGCAAGTGAGATGCTGAGGCAAGTAGATTGTCGTGGCAAGTAGTTTGCTGGAAGTGGGACTCTCCGTGACCAGTGAAATGTAATAGCAATTGGTTGAGTCAGAGTATGACTCTTCTTGGCAAGTTGTTACCCTAGCAAGTTAATTGTTGCGGCAAGTGCGAAGTCGTGGCAAGTCAATTGTGTCTTCAATGCTCGATAGGGTGATCTTCAATGCCTTCACGCTAATTCTAACTTGAAGGGCTGACGCTTGTGCAAAACTTGGTGATACGTCTGTCACACATTACTTTACCAAGAGTGGACACCGTATTTCCTTGAACTCTCGTTAGCAGCTTGAAATTCACTCATTCTCCAAGTTTCCTTCACTTTGTCACTTTCTGGAAACTTGGTTTAAGAGGGAATTAATTCCCTTCAGCTCTCGCAACATTAGGAAACTTAGATTCAATTCAGTCCATTGATCTCCATCAACTCTCATAATGTTTGGAAATCAACTCGATTAAGGAACCTCCAATGGTTGTTACTTTATTAGAGTAAATCCTTCTTACGAATCTCCACTGATCTCGCTCTCCCTTCGTTGTTACCGATTAGGGATTTGAGTTTCAAAAAATGGTTCTCCCCTCAAGTGTTTATCTACAAACTACTCGATTTGCAAGAATAAGAATTGAATTAACATTGTGCATTAAACTTAAACCAAAATAAAATCATCCATACAAAACCTAATAACCCACACCATATAAGTTTAGTTCATAGCTGGTAAAAAGGAAAAAACAAAAGAAATAACCCAAGCATGGTGGGAATACAAAACAGAAAATAAACTTATAATATCCCAATTTTTGTTTAGTGACTAAAATGTAGTTTTTTGAAAGTTAAGGGGTTAAAGTGTAAACTTTGGAAAAGTTTAGGGACCAAAGTGTAATTTTCAAAAGTTGTGTAAGTTAACCCCGTAAATGAATAGTTTACCCCCGAGAGTGGCATTTCTGTGTTACCCGGATTTTTCATACGAGGCTTATATTATTAGAATTTTTGGATCGAATGAAAATTGTTAAACGTGCTCAAACCAGAGCAGTACAAGGATGGGTGATCTCCTGGGAAGGTCCCATATTCAATATTTTGACTGACAAAAAGGATTCATTTTAAGTCGATAATATTCAAAATGGATTGTGGAGATAAGAGTTCTAAAAGGAAGTGTATCTGATAAAATTTCCCGGTAATTGTCGGTATATCGGATTGAACTGAAATTTTGAAGACAGTTCCAAAAAATTATGGAAAAATTTATAAAATATTATTTTATGAATATTTTATTACATTTAGTTAGATTTTAAAAGAATGGCAATTTTCAAGTTTTTTTAGTAAATAAAGTCTAGTTGGATGGCAAATTGGACAATTGCCATGGATGGCATTTTTGAAATATTTTGAAACTTTGAGGGCAATTTTGGAAGAAGATTTACACATGGATTAAATCATGGCCATTTATTTTGATGAGACTGAATCTTGGCCATTAGATTCAAAGGGCAAAATGGTAATTTCACTAATTAAATGGATTTTAAATTCATTTAATATGGCATGTGGATTAAATAGGTTAAAAGATGAGAAAAAATCATCTTTATTCCAAGAGTGAGCTGTTCGAAAGTTTAAAGAAAGAAGGGGAAAGAATTTTTCCAACTTTCAAGCCAAATTTTGAAGAAATCATGACAAGTTTCAAGCAAAATTTATTTAGGTAAATTGTTCTACACTTGATTCTCTTCAATTTGATAGTATTTTTGCATGATAAAAGTCAAGTATGAGTTATATTATGGAAGAAGATTGATTGTGGAAATTGAAGTTGATGATGGAATTAGACTTGTAGATAGTTAAATTGATGATTTAAACATGGAATTAAGGTTGAAATTGGATAAATTTGGGGGTTTTGGTTAGGAAGCTAAATTAAGGATGAAATTGATTGAATTATGATGTTAGGAGATCTATTTTGATGATATGTTGAATAATTTCCCGAGTTGTAAATTTAGGGACTATTTCGAAAATTTGGAAAATTAGGGGAAATTATTGTAAATTTTATTTTTAGCATTGGAATCATTGAATTATGGTGAAAGTAGCTTTAATTGGTGATTAGGGACCAAAATGAAATTTTTTTAAAATTCAAGGACCAATTCAGCAATTTAGTAAAAATTAGGGATTGATCTTGAATTTATGGAAAATAGATAGAATTGAAGATTTAAGCATGTTATGAAAGTTGAATGATTGAAATGTCTAGAAAGGAAACATGAGGGACCAAATTTGAAAAGAAAGTTTAATTAAGGACTAAATTGAATAAAGTTTGGAAGTTAAAGGAAGACGTATAAGGATGTTAGAATTAAGTGAAAGGTTTAATTGTACATCAATTTAATGTACAAAAGCAATGTAGTGACCAAAATGTCACTTTTATAAAGTTTGAGAACTAAAAAGGAAATAGTCCAAAATAAGTAATTAATTATGGAAATTGTTCAAAAATGGGTTTGAACAATTGTTTAATGTCCAAATTGGTCAGTAAAGATCTATGGACTAATTCGGCAACTTGTAAAGTATTGGGGAATTTTTTGGAAAAAAAATTATATTCAAATCGTCATGTTTAAGAATTAACTTGGCAGTATTAGATTTAAGTCGAACACAAGAATGGTGATGTATATGTCGACTGGTTTTATACAGTTTCAAAAGAAAACAAAGGAGACCCAAGTGACAAAAATAAGGATAAGAATCGTGAGTAAAGCTTAGTGAGGCTGTGCTGCACTAAAACAGGTGAGTGCATTTACATGTTTAATTTATAAATAGGAAGACTACCGAATAGTCAACCTTAACTATAAATAGTGTTACATGATATATATGTATGTTGATCTATGTTTCCATAAATATATATAATATATATATATATATATATATGATGAAGCATGTGATATGAATGATTATTTATATGATTGATCATGATGATGGATTAATGATAAAAGAAATGCCCAAGTATTATGTATGAGAGTCCATGGTATAGTTGGCATGCCATAGAGTCCCTAGCAGCTGTATTATTCACGTTATGTTATAATTTCATGTTTTGTGACTAAATGAATTTGTCAAATGCACCCTGGGGATCCATGCCCACTGTGCCCGAGTGCACTGTAGATGTGCTTCATGTTTATGGGGAGCAAAGAGCGTTCTCGAGTACGTACTCATCGTCATGTCATATTTGACACTACGATGTCATTTAAAGATGACTCGCGTACCTCGGTCTCATATAGTGTACTTTGGGCAATGATAAATGAATCATGTCACCTATATGAAAAATGTTATGTAATTAGATCATGTCATGTATACGAATGATATCACGTATATGAATCATGCCACGTATAAAATCATGTCATGCAAATGAAATATGCCACGTATGAGAATCATGTTATATAAATGGATCATGCCATGAATATGAATCATGTTACGTATATGAACCATGTCATGAATGTGAATCATGTTATGTATGTAAATTATGTTATGTATACGAAAAATATTATATATATGATCTATGCTATGCATATAATTTACTTGATGATGATAGAGTATTGGAACCATGATTAAGTTAAAAATTTGTGACATGCACATTAATATCTAGTGACTATGGAAACCTTAATAGTACTACCCTATCTTAGGTATAGAACTTGATATAATCTCATATGATAAGTATTATTTTACTTTATGTTTGTTAAATGAATTTATGCCTCACTAAGTTCGTACTTAGCGTGTGTTTATTTCACACGTAGGTTCTCCGAAGTAAAGTAGCGAGAAGGAGCAGTATTTTGTTAAATCAAGTTATAATAGTAGTTCATGATATGTACATTTTAAGTTATAATTTTGATGTCTAGTAGGCATGTACTCGTATGTATGTAAGTTTAAAGAATAACTGTTTTGTAAACTTAAGTTTATAATGTTTTTACGTGCTATTACGAATGTATGGACTTAGAATATGGTTTATTACAAATGATTATGATTTATGACATAGTTAAATATTGTTTAACCCTAATTGCGTAATAATTTTAAAATCAAGAAAAGGTCTAGGTAGGGTACCTAGTTTTCACCTTGAATAATATTTTTATTTCAATAACATTTCTATAAATTTTATAAAATAATTTAGGGTCAAAACTAGCTGAGATAGATTTCAATTCAAAACCGAAAAGGGTTAAACTACAAGATAAAATTTGATAAAAAAATTTCAAGTCAAGTTTTCTTAATAACTTTGTAACATCTTTAGTGTATATTCGGTCTACGAGTATACGTTAAGGGTGTTACAATTTTATTGGTATCAGAGCTATAGGTTTAGCCGATTCTGGAGATTAAACCGAGTCAAAAGTGATTTGTTATTAAATACATGCCCATAGGATGTCAATATTACTGATGTACTATCGGTGTAAGTTGATTTTTCTCCTTATATATATATATGAATAGGTTATCGTAGTATACGATAATGTTGAGTACTGCTGGGTAACATCAAGCAAGAGATCGCAGAGATCAGGATGAGGTTCAGAGTGGGAGCAAGATGTTCAACAGGCTCCACCTCCCACTCCTGCCCCAGCAGACCCACCAGTGCAACAAAGAGCTCCAGCACAAGAATATGGGGCATTAGTACAAGCTCTTGAAGCTATGGTAAATATACTTCAGCCCCCAGCACCCGTATCAGCTCCGGCACCCGTGCCAGTTAAAGCATCAACAGCGAAGGAACTTAAAAAGCTCGGAGCCCTAGACTTTCATAGAGAAGGTGGGCCGATAGTTGCCGACCTATGGTTAAATGATGTTAATATCCTAATGGAAGGGATTGGTTGCACCAATGCTGAAAAGTTGGAAAGAGCTATTTCCTTACTGGGAGGACATGCTCGTATCTGGTGGTCCAATGCCACGGAGCTAGTACCCGCTGCTGAAATAAATTGGACATTTTTCCATGAGGCATTTAAAGGTATGTATATTGGGGAACAATTCAAAAGAGAAATGTTGCAGCAGTTCTTGGATCTTAAACAAGATACTCGTACAGTTTATGAGTACGAGTTAGATTTTAATAGATTGAGTTGGTACGCAGCTCTAAGGTTGTTATGTAATGGATGTGAAGCATGTTTGGTTTATGTGGTGGATACTCAAAAGTCTCTTAATAAGATTGAAGACATCCCGACTGTAAAGGAATTTCCTAATGTATTTCCGGATGAGTTACTAGGGTTGCCTCCAGATAGTGAAATATAGTTTGGGATTGATGTTTATCCGGGAACTGAGCCAGTATCAATGGCACCATATAGGATGGCACCAACGGAGTTAAGGGAACTAAAGGCTCAATTACAAGAATTGCTAGACCGAGGTTACATTCGACCGAGTGTATCACCATGGGGTACTCCGGTGCTATTTGTAAAGAAGAAAGATGGTTCCCTACGATTATGTATAGATTACCGACATTTGAATAAAGTAACCATTAAGAACAAGTATCCCCTACCAAGGATTGAAGATCTATTTGATCAGCTTAGAGGTGCAGTGGTGTTCTCAAAGATAGATCTTCGATCAGGGTATTATCAGCTTAAAGTTAAAGAAGAAGATGTACCAAAGACAGCATTCAGAACTCGTTATGGACACTACAAGTTTCTGGTAATGCAGTTTAGACTTGCAAATGCCCTCCATTCATGGACTTTCAACCCTATTTGGATCAGTTTGTTGTGGTCTTCATAGATGATATTTTGGTTTATTAGAAGATTGAAGTTGAACATGACTACCATCTTCGAGTGGTACTAAAAACTTTAAGAGATAAGCAACTTTATACCAAGATTTCTAAATGCGAGTTCTGGTTGTCAGAAATAACTTTCCTTGGACATGTAGTGTCATCAGAAGAAATAAGAGTTGATCCCAAGAAAATACAAGCTATTCTTGAATGAGAAGCACCGAAAAATGTCTCTGAAGTTCGTAGTTTCTTAGGATTAACTGGATATTACATGCGCTTTGTGAAAAAATTTTCCATCATTGCTATGCCTCTTACCTAGCTGCTATGAAAGGGTATTCCATTTGTATAGACAGAGAGGTTCCAGGAAAGTTTCGAAAGATTAAAGAAAGTCCTCACTGAAGCACCAGTTCTAATTCAACCAGAACCGAGAAAGGAATATACTCTGTCTATACAAATGGAATACCCTTTCGTAGCAGCTGGGTAAGAGGCATAGCAGTGATGGAAAAATTTGGTTTGGGTTGCGTACTGATGCAAGAAGGTCGTGTGGTAGCCTATGCATCAAGGAAGCTCAAAACTCATTAAAAGAACTATCCAATGCATGATTTGGAAATGGCAGCTGTGATTTTTGCTTTGAAATTCTGGCGACATTATCTGTATGGTGAAAAGTATCATATTTATACAGATCACAAAAGTTTAAAGTATCTGATGACGCAAAAGGATCTGAATCTGCGACAACGAAGGTGGGTTGAATTTTTAAAGGATTATGATGTAGTTATCGATTACCACCCTAGAAAGGCTAATGTAGTCATAGATGCTCATAGCCGGAAGACATTTTCTACTTTGCGCATGATGAATGCACAATTGTCATTGGAACGAGATGGTTCCTTGATAGCAGAATTTCAGATAAGGCTAAATTTATTGGATCAAATCAAAGATTTGCAGTCTTCAGATGAAAAATGTCTTGAAAAGAGAGACAAGCTGAAACTGGGGAAACACGAGATTATGAGATCAAGCCTAATGGTTGTCTATATTATCGAGGTAAAGAATATGTTCCTAACGATGATAATCTGAAGAAAGAGATATTAACAAAGGCCCATTATAGTCCATTGACTATGCACCCGGGAAGTAACAAGATGTATCCAAATTTGAAGACTCGATACTGGTGGCTAGGTATGAAAAAAGCAATCTCGGAATTCATGGCAAAATGCCTAACATGTCAACAAGTAAAAGCTGAGCATCAAGTACCTTCTGGATTGCTCTAGCCTATCTCTATTCCTCAATTGAAATGGGAGCGAGTAATGATGGATTTTATATCTGGATTGCCAACTACACCAAGAAAAAAGGATTCAATATGGGTTATTGTGGATCGACTGACAAAGTCTGCTCATTTTATTCCAGTTTGAATGGATTATTCACTGGATAAATATACAGAACTTTATATTCGAGAGATAATACGACTGCATGGTGTTCCAGTATCGATAGTATCGAACAAAGATCCAAGATTTACTTCGAGATTTTAGGGTGCATTACATGAAGCGTTGGGTACTAAATTAAATTTTAGTACAACCTTTGATCCGCAAATAGATGGACAATTTGAAAGGGTCATACAGAATTTGGAAGATATGTTACGGGCTTGTGTAATCGAGTTTGCGGGATCATGGGAAAAGTACTTGCCTTTGGCTGAATTTGCTTATAATAACAGTTATCAAGCAAGTATTAAGATGGCACCTTTCGAAGCATTATATGGAAGAAAGTGTCGAACTCCTCTTAATTGGTTCGAATTGCAAGATCGAAATGCTCAGAATAACTCAAATGTTGGACGAGTTGATTTAATGCAAGATATGGAAGATAAAGTAAGGATTATTCAGCATAATCTCAAGGCCGCAGCAGATCAACAAAAAGCTTATGCATATGAGAAAAGAAAAGATTTTGAGTATGAAGTGGGAGAAAAAGTGTTCCTAAATGTTTCTCCTTGGAAGAAAGTACTAAGGTTTGGGCAGAAAGGAAAGCTTAATCCTAGATTTATTGGACCATATGAAATTTTAAAAATAGTTGGACCAGTAGCTTACCAACTGGCATTACCTCCGGATATGAGTAAGATTCATGATGTGTTTCACGTGTCCATGCTACAGAGGTATCGATCAGATCCTTCACATGTAATTACTCCTGAGGAAATCGAGCTGTAACCGGATCTAACTTATGAAGAAGAACCAATGAAAATCCTAGCATATGGAGTTAAAGAATTAAGAAACAAGAAAATTCCACTGGTTAAAATCCTTTGGAAGAATCATAAAGTTGAGGAAGCCACTTGGGAAACCGAAAAGAGAATGAAAGAGCAGTATCCAAATTTGTTTGAAAGGAATGTACGTTGAAAAATTCGAGGATGAATTTTCTTAAGGGGGAGGAATTGTAATATCCCAATTTTTGTTTAGTGACTAAAATGTAATTTTTGAAAGTTTAGGGGTTAAAGTGTGAACTTTGGAAAAGTTTAGGGACCAAAGTGTAATTTTCAAAAGTTGTGTAAGTTAACCTCGTAAATGAATAGTTCACCCCCAAGAGTAGCATTTCTTTGTTACCCGAATT
Organism: Hibiscus mutabilis; assembly: GCA_019671005.1. Taxonomy (NCBI): domain Eukaryota; kingdom Viridiplantae; phylum Streptophyta; class Magnoliopsida; order Malvales; family Malvaceae; genus Hibiscus; species Hibiscus mutabilis. Next base: position 26,818,449 of record CM033740.1, on the reverse strand, counting down.
TTTCAAACGAGGCTTATATTATTAGAATTTTTGGATTGAATAAAAATTGTTAAGAGTGCTCAAACCAGAGCAGTACATGGATGGGTGATCTCCTGGGAAGGTCACATATTCAATATTTTGACTGACAAAAAGGATTCATTTTAAGTCAATAATATTCGAAATGGATTTTGGAGATAAGATTTCTAAGAGGAAGTGTATCTGATAAAATTTCAAGATAATTATCGGTATATCAGATCGAACTAAAATTTTAAAGACAGTTCCAAGAAATTATGGAAAATTTATAAAATATTATTTTATGAATATTTATTACATTTAGTTGGATTCTAACTAGATTTAGTTAGATTTTAAAGGAATGGCAATTTTCAAGTCTTGTTATTAAAATAAAGTCTAGTTGGAGGGCAAATTGGACATTTTCCATGGATGGCATTTTTGAAATATTTTGAAACTTTGAGGGCAATTTTGGAAGAATATTTACACATGGATTAAATCATGGCCATTGATTTTGATGAGATTGAATCTTGGCCATTAGATTAAAAGCGCAAAATGGTAATTTCACTAATTAAATGGATTTTAAATTCATTTAATATGGCATGTGGATTAAATAGGTTAAAAGATGAGAAAAAATCATCTTTATTCCAAGAGTGAGCCTTTCGAAAGTTTAAAAAAAGAAAATAAATTTTCCAACTTTCAAGCCAAATTTTGAAGAAATCATGACAAGTTTCAAGCAAAATTTATTTAGGTAAATTGTTCTACACTTGATTCTCTTCAATTTTTAATAGTATTTTTGCATGATAAAAGTCAAGTATGAGTTATATTATGGATGAAGATTGATTGTGGAAATTGAAGTTGATGATGGAATTAGACTTGTAGAAAATTAAATTGATGATTTAAACATGGAATTAAGGTTGAAATCAGATAAATTCCATGTTAGAGATTATAAACCCTAACCCTAAAATTTGGGATTTTGGTTAGGAAGCTAAATTAAGGATGAAATTGATTGAATTATGATGTTAGGAGATCTATTTTGATGATATGTTGAATAATTTCCCAAGTTGTAAATTTAGGGACTATTTCAAAATTTTGGAAAATTAGGGGAAATTATTGTAAATTTTATTTTAGCATTGGAATCATTGAATTATGGTGAAAGTAGCTTGAATTGGTGATTAGGGACCAAAATGAAAATTTTTGGAAATTCAAGGACCAATTCGATAATTTAGTAAAAAATAGGGATTGGTCTTGAATTTATTGAAAATTGATTGAATTGAAGATTTAAGTATGTTATGAAAGTTGAAGGATTGAAATGTCAAGAAAGGAGACATGAGGGACCAAATTCGAAAAGAAAGTTTAATTAAGGACTAAATTGAATAAAGTTTGGAAGTTAAAAGAAGATGTATAAGGATGTTAGAATTAAGTGAAAGGTTTAATTGTACATTAATTTAATGTAAAAAAGCAATGTAGTGACCAAAATGACACTTTTATAAAGTTTGAGAACTAAAAAGGAAATAGTCCAAAATAAGTAATTAATTATGGAAATTGTTCAAAAATGGGTTTGAACTATTGTTTAATGTCCAAATTGGTCAGTAAAGATCTATGGACTAATTCGGAAACTTGTAAAGTATTGGTGAAATTTTCAGAAAAATTTTTATATTCGAATAGTAATGTTTAAGAATTAAATTAGCAATATTAGATTTAAGTCGAACACAAGAATGGTGATGTATATGTCGACTGGTTTTATACAGTTTCAAAAGAAAACGAAGGAGACCCAAGTGACAAAAAGAAGAATAAGAATCGTGAGTAAAACCTAGTGAGGTTGTACTACACTAAAACAAGTGAGTGCGTTTACATGTTTAATTTATAAATAGGAAGACTAGCGAATAATCAACCTTAACTATAAATAGTGTTACATGATATATATATATATATATGTATGTATGTTGATCTATGTTACCATAAATATATATATATGATGAAGCATGTGATAAGACTGATTATTTATATGATTGATCATGATGATGGATTGATGATAAAAGAAATGCCCAAGTATTATGTATGAGAGTCCATGGTATAGTTGGCATGCCATAGAGTCCCTAGCAGCTGCATTATTCACGTTATGTTATAATTTCATGTTTTGTAACAAAATGAATGACTCACATGCACCCTGGGGATCCACGCCCACCGTGCCCGAGTGCACTGTCGAGGTGCTTCATGTTTATGGGGAGCAAAGAGCGTCCCCGAGTACGTACCCATCTTCATGTCATGTTTGACACTACGGTGTCATTTAAAGATGACTCGCGTACCTCAGTCTCATATAGTGTACTTTGGGCAATGATAAATGAATCATGTCACGTATATGAAATATGTTATGTATTTAAATCATGTCATGTATACGAATGATATCACGTATATGAATCATGACACATATGAAAATCATGTCATGCAAATGAAATATGCCACGTATGAGAATCATGTTATATAAATGGATCATGCCATGAATACGAATCATGTTACGTATATGATCCATGTCATGAATGTGAATCATGTTATGTATGTGAATTATGTTATGTATACGAAAAATATTATATATATGATCTATGCTATGATATAATTTACTTGATGATGATAGAGTGTTGGAACCATGATTAAGTTAAAAATTTGTGACATGCACATTAATATATAGTGACTATGGAAACCTTAATAGTACTATCCTATCTTAGGTAGAGAACTTGATATGATATCATATGATAAGTATTATTTTACTTTATGCTTGCTAAATGAATTTATGCCTCACTAAGTTCGTACTTAGCTTGTGTTTATTTCACACGTAGGTTCTCCGAAGTAAAGTAGCGAGAAGGAGCAATATTTTGTTAAATCAAGTTATAATAGTAGTTCACGGTATGTACATTTTAAGTTATAATTTTGATGTCTGGTGGGCATGTACTCGTATGTATGTAAGTTTAAAAAATAACTGTTTTGTAAACTTAAGTTTATAATGTGTTTACGTACTATTACGAATGTACGGACTTAGAACATGATTTACTACAAATGATTATGATTTATGACATAGTTAAATATTGTTTAACCCTAATCGCGTAATAATTTTAAAATCAGGAAAAGGGTCTAGGCAGGGTACCTAGTTTTCACCCAGAATAATATTTTTATTTCAATAACATTTCTGTAAATTTTATAAAATAATTCAGGGTCAAAACTAGCTGCCATAGACTGAGATAGATTTGAATTCAAAACCGACAAGGGTTAAACTACAAGATAAAAATTGATAAAAAAAATTCAATTCAAGTTTTCTTAATAACTTTGTAACATCTTTATTGTATATTCGGTCTACGAGTATACGTTAAGGGTGTTACAAAACTCCTTTGTGCGTAAATCCCTTTGGTTCGATCTCTTTCCAAATTCGACTCCCCTTTGTTTGTTGATGCAATCTCCTTTTATAGATGAAAAGGAAGAGTTTGAATGCAATTGAAATCCATGGGGAAATTATATCTATACATCTCAGCATTTGAATTTAAATCTGGATAATTATCCTATGTGATAAGGATAAAAATAAGAGATAATTCTTGGAAAAAGAAAGATAGAATAATTATCCCATTTTATCTCTCTTTATCTTCGGTCTTTATCTGCAGTAAATTCCTATTTAAATTTGAGTCTTTATCTATTGCATTTTTGAATTAATTCCTAGAGATAATGTGATTTATTCTGACTTGCTAGGGCAGGACTTGGCAATTGTCTTAGCAATCCTTTCCTTCACAAAATAAAGCAAAACAACAACGATTTCTCCACAAAATAGCAAAAAACACAAGATCAAGCCCTCCAAACGAAAAAACTACAAAATTATGCGTGAATGGGTACAAATGCAACTAAAATGGGCCTAAGTCTAACAATAATATGAGTAAAAAGGGTAGGAAAATAGTACTTTTACACACATATCACACCCCAAAACTCGAACTATTGCTTGTCCTCAAGCAATGCAAAACTATCAAGCACCTACCAAGGCATTTACCAAACATGAACAAGCTACATACTTGACTTCAATCCTCAGAACTGTGGCAACTAGTATTAATTACCTTTGTGACTTTAGGCAAAACATAAAAAATTACTCAAAATTTAGTATGATGAAAGTGAAGTGTGTGTGTAGTCATGTACAAGCTAATCATAGGAGTCCAAGCATAAACTTAGTTTTATTAACTTGCCGAGGCAAGTGATCTAACTAGAGCCAGTTTCGGGCACCTCTAGCGATTCTTCTTCTTTTTTATACTAGAGTCAAACAGGCACCTCTAGCATTTTCAAGATCCCTAAGACTAGAGCCGGTGTTGGGCACCTCTAGCTAAGGTTCATTCATCATTCATTTTTTTGGGCTAGAGCCAGTTAGGCACCTCTAGCATTTTTCTAATACTTACTTACCTAAGTTTACTAGGTTATCCTAGATTAACATGTCATAACAGTGTTTATTAAAACAACATCATAACAAAATTCTAAGCAAATTTCCATGCTAAGCCTAGAGTCAGAAGTTCTCTTAACCTAATGCCGTGACAAATAAATCATCATTAGATATCACAGCATGTTACTAACAAGTTTAGTCAAGCAAATTGTCATGGCAAGTGACACAAACTATCATGAAAAATGCATGCTAACGTGACAAACATGAGAAGACAAACAAATGAATGCAAATGCAACTAACTATGAAACAAACAAAGACAATTCCCCTAAACTCGAGAAACCATTATCCTCAATGCATGTAAACAAAAGGAAAATAAAAATAAAAATGCAAATGCTAATCCGAGAGGTCGTCACCTCTGAATTGAAGTTTGCTAGTGGCCATGTGTTTTACATGCTTTCCAATACATGATGGTTGTTATCTTGCTTATGGGACAGGGGCTGGAGATTCAGTTTTCTCTACCTCGTCTTCTGGTTCACCCATCGTATCAGCTTCCTTAAGTGGCGAAGCTTTACACATCAACGGTGAGGACGTGGTGTCTTTAGAATCTGCAGGATCAACAGACGGTTCAATTTGCATAGGTTTAGTCATGGGTTTCTTACCTTTATCTTTGGTAGCAGTTACCGCGGCAGGTTCCTTCTCAGTTGGGCCAATCTTGCTAGCTTCACTTGCCGCGGCAAGTAGCTCTGCACGGAATATAGGGAATGGTATATGGCAATCAGTGTATTTTCCAAAATGATTCATGTTAATGCAACATCTTGATCCTTGATATACCGCATGAGCTTCATTTCTCACTCCTCCATGCATTCCAACTTTTCCAACAAAGGGCATATTAGGTCGACCACCCCTTGGTAACTTGCCAAGGCAAATTCATTTGGTGCAGTGTCTTTTGCCGCGGTATGTGCACTTGCTAGGGTAACTTGGACAGTTGGTTTCGGTGCATCTAGTCGTGGCATTCCTTCTTGCATCACTCGGATATATTGTGCCTTTGTCCACCCACTCCTCTTTGGCAGCCATTTAGCAGTTAGCTCGATTGGTACCTTTTCTTTCTCACATAAAAAAGATATTAAGTTGGGAAAATATAATGCTCTTACATCTTTTTACTGTATGCATAAATCTCATTCACAATTGTTTGCCCAACATTAATAACACGCTTATGAATAATAGAGTGCAATAATAACAATCGAGACAACGAAACAGTGGTGCTGTGTGTGGTAGGCATTAAGCGAGTCATAATAAAGTTAATCCACAACTTAGCTTTCGGTTTTAGCATGATGATGTTTACCATTCCTTTAAGCTCTCCCTTGTTCTATTTCGTTCCTTCAATGGTAAGATCCTTCAAAACTTGGTCTATATTCTTGCAAGTCACATTCTCCACGAACTTAGCATGTTCATCTTCTTCAAAGAACAAACCATAATAGGCATTGATGATGGTGGCATCGAGAAGAATGGCCCTGCCACGTACAAATGCAACCGGGTTATTGGGACTAGAAATATGAGAATAAAATTTTCTTACCCATGAGACGTTTACTACGATTAGTTGTTCATAGAATATTGGCCATTTTTGACTCTTGATCGTGGCATAGATAGAATCTTCAAGACCAGAACTCGGCTGACGCATTTCATAGGCAAAGCCTTACTCTTCCCAAACTCTTCTCGTTGCAAACTTCTCTTCGAACCGCTTCTGCACTGCCAAAGTGGTGAACTTATGGTATGATGGTTGTGGCGTGCATGAGGGACAAATTTCATCTCTGGTTTTGAGGTTTGTGGACATCATTTTGGTTCAAGGAAAACAAAAGAAGAAAAACTTCAAGACTTCAAAAATGGAGAAAAGGAAAAGTGAATAAGATGAAGTGAATATGAGAGATTAAATGAATAGGAAAGATGGAGGGTTGGTGTTATAATGGTGAAGTGAATAAAGTTGGTGGAAAGGTGAAAAGTTGAGTGATGTCTCACCAATGGGTGAAAAAGAAAACAAGATGCAAAGGAGAATAGAGTAGTGTGGCTAGGGTTAAGGGAAAATAAGTGACATATTGCTAGGGTTTGAAAATAATTAGGTATTTAAACCTAATAACTGCCGGCCCTAGATCTCTCTTGGGCTGAATTTCCAAAAAATTCTTCAATCTTTCTCCAATTTGAACTCTTGACCTTAAAGAAAAAAGATTAAAATAAATAAAAAGAAAATAAAGAAATAGGATAAAAGAACAACTCAAATTTAAAATTCAAAAATAAAAGAAAGATAAAACATAAAAGAAAAATAAATAACTAAATTCAAAAACAATCGAAAATAACTAACCGAAACAAAATTAAAACAAATTGAAAATTAAACTAAATAACCAAAAATCCTAACTAACCAAAAATTCAAATAACAAAATTAAAATAAATAGAAAGATAGAAAAGAAAAATCCAAAACAAATTAAAATAACAAAAATTCAAAAATAACAAGTCCAAAAATAAAATTAAAAATTCCTAACAAGAGCATTTTCATGTATCTCCCAAGAATATTGCATGCTTGTCTCTCTCGACATGGGTTTCAAAGTAATGCTTTATTCTTTGCCCATTAACCTTGAACTCGGATCTATTCTTGATCGATCGAATCACAACAACACCATGGGAGTAGGGTTTAACCACCTCTAATGGTCCAGTTCATCGTGATTTAAGTTTACCTGGAAAGAGTCTAAGGTGTGAGTAATAAAGAAGCACCAATTGCCCTAGCAAGAATTGTCGTGGTAAAAAGTTTAGGTTTAACAACTGCTCATCTGGAAACGTGTCATGAATCTCCAAGGAATCATCTTCTGCGTTGCCTCCTGCAATCCTAGATAAGTGGTCGGCAACATGGTTCTCTGCTCTTTTCATGTCCTTAATTTCTACACCAAACTCTTGTAAAAGTAATATCCAATGAATCAAATGAGTTTTTGCATCTTTCTTGTCAACTAGATATTTAATTATCGAATGGTCAGTATGAACAATTACCTTAGTACCAATCAATTAAGGACGGAACTTGTCAAATGCGAACACTACCGCTAGCAACCCCTTTTCTGTCGTGGTGTAATTCAATTGAACACCATTAAGTGTTTTGCTAGCATAGTATATCACATGGAAATCTTACCTTTTCGTTGGCCTAAAACCGCTCCTATCGTGAAATCACTTGCATCACACATGTGCTCGAAAAGTAAAGTCTAATCAGCGGGAACAACAATAGGTGTCGTGGCAAGCTTCTTTTTCAAATCCTCAAATACCGTGGCACATGAATCATCAAAATTGAAAGTCTTGTCCTGTTCAAGAAAATTGCACAGAGGTTTAGAAATCTTAGAAAATTATGAATGAACCTTCTGTAAAAGCCTGCATGCCCGAGAAAACTTTGGATTCCTTTGACTGAAGTCGGTGGCAGCAATTTCTTAATCACGTCCACCTTCGCCTTGTCCATTTCTATGCCCTTCGATGAGATCTTGTGGCCCAACACGATGCCTTCATCCACCCTAAAATGGCACTTCTCCCAGTTTAACACTAGGTCAGATTCTTCACATCGTGTTAACACTTTGTCTAAATTGCCGAGACAATTATCAAAGCTATCTCTGAAAACTGAGAAGTCGTCCTTGAAGATTGCAAGGAAATCCTCCACCATATTAGAGAAAATTGCCATCATACACCTCTAGAAGGTTGTTGGTGCATTGCACAGTCCAAATGGCATCCTCTTAAACGCATATGTACATAATAGGCACGTGAAGGTTGTCTTTTCCCGGTCTTCTGGCACTATGGCAATCTGGTTATAACCTGAATATCCATCAAGAAAATAATAAAAAGATTTCCTACAAGACGGTAAAGCATTTGATCAATAAAGGGTAAAGGAAATAATTTTTCCTAGTCGCCTTATTTAACTTACGATAATCCATGCAGACTCTCCAACCTGTGACAATTTGAGTTGGAATGAGTTTATTGTTTTCATTACTTACCACAATCATACCTCCCTTTTTTGGTACACATTGTACTAGACTTACCCATGAGTGGTCGGAGATAGGGTATATGATACAGGCGTCAAGCCAATTTATGATCTCCTTCATCACGACTTGCTTTATTGCTGGATTAAGTCTCCTTTAAGCCTCAACGGAGTTACTGTGGCCCTCCTCTAACAGGATCTTGTCTGTGCATACTGTTGGGATGATCCCTTTCAGATCTTTTATAGTCCAATCTATTGCTTTTTTGTCCAACACCAATGTATTGATCAATCTCTACTCTTACTCAGGCTGCAACTTAGAAAAATATTATGGGCAAGGCATTGCCCTCTCCCAAATAAACATACTTTAATTGCTCTGGAAATGGTTTTAATTCTAAAAGGGGGTTGCTCAATGGAAGGTTTTTCAGGTTTAAACTCAATGTTTGAAAAATCAAGGGATTCAAAACTCTTACATGGTTGATTCACAACCCAATTTACCTCATGTTGCTCCTTAGTATCTAGCTCTGACTCTTCAACTTCTTCTATCTCATGGTCGATAAGAGATTTGCCAAGGCAATAGTCTTCTACATCGAAGTTGAACTTTGTCGTGGCTTTAATGGCTTGGCATTCTTTTGGATCATCAACATGCATGAGCGTTTTAAACATGCTGAGGGTAACTTGCTGCTCATTCACCCTCATGGTGAGTTCTTCTTTCTCAACATCGATCAAAGTCCTCATGTTGCTAAGAGCGGTCTCCCAAGGATGATAGGTGCAAACTCATCTGTTTCACAATCCAAAACAATAAAATCAATGAGAAAAATAAACTTATCAACTCTTACCAAAATGTCTCCAATTTTTCCCTCGGGATGCACATACGATCTATCGGCAAGCTGTAGTATGAGTGTGGTGGTGTAACCCCTTGACTCGGTCTAGTAGCAAAACCAAACTGAGCGAGCTACATTAGGGTTTCTCGAGACAAACCCAGACAAAATACATTAGAAATGGTCCATTTTTTCTTTTATCATATCTAAATGCATATTTAAGTCCTAAGGTGATCATACTGATTACGGTTAAAGTTACAACTCAATCGGGCGTCAATTCGACATCCAATTACTCAGATTCAAGGACTAAAACATAATTCTCGTTAATTACAAAGACTTTCAAGATATTAAAGTTACCAATCCTCAATTAGTCAAATTTCATACATTCAGGTTAAATCTCAACTCAAAATAACCATTCAAACTCGTTTAATTGCATAACTAAGAAACCGAGACCAAAACGTAAAGATTTCAAATATAAGAAAGCATCTTAACCGATTTAATGGCTAGCGTACCGGTACAGGTGTCTACCGTATCGATATGGTGCTAAAAGACAAGGGCGTACTCATATGGTCCTCAAGCGTATCGGCACAGGCTAGTTTAATTCCAAAATCTGAATTCTAGTAGCCAAAGACTGTACCGGTACGACAACCTGTGTACCGAAACCAACCTTTAATTTCAACTGTGCATACTGATATGGTTACCAGGCATATTGGTATGCCTAGAAAATATCACCCAATTTGAGCCGAGACTGGTCCCCGCATATCGATCCCTGATGACCCGCCCGTACTTGTACGGACAGACCTGTAATGACCTCTAGGTCCAACATATGACACTTTGGCTCAAACTAACACCCTCAAAACATCCTCTAAACATCATCAAACATCTCAAACGTCAATTCCTCAAACATAGCAACATGGTAAGAGATCATACTAAACATGACATATCCAAAAAAACCCTAAGAGCATGATTCCTACCCAAACATGCATATTGTCTCCCGACCCCTTAAAACCAAACTTAAAGCATCATACAAATCCAAAAAATCAATCCAAACTTATACAAACAGAGAGTAACCAAAATAAATCTCCCAAAAACAACTTGGTCACATTGCCTCTTATTACTACTTATTACTTATGAAACCATACTTTGTAAAGTGGCAACCCTTGGATCCTCCTTGCTCACACGCTGTCCAAGAAGCTATTTCTCTGCATTGACGAGTAAAGAGAGCGTAAGCTATAAGCTTAGTGAGAGATATTCAAATATACTCATCAATGCATTTAAAATCATTTTAGTCCAATCCAAATATGAATGTCTCATGGCACAACATCTCATGCTTCTCAAATTATCTCGAATATGAACATTTAAATCATTTTCAACACATGTATCATGGATTCTATCTCAACCTCAATTTAAGCTTCATGTCTCAACATCTCTATAACAAGCTTAAAGAGTACCACATGTATAAATCACATTATACAAAAATAATCCTTTTCTCATGATACATTATCTCATATATTGGCTTTCAAGTGACTCAAAACCAGCAACCTTTCATTTCATGAAACACAATGGATACACGGATTTCTCAAGTAGTTCCTACGACCACTTCACATACATACCTCAATTGGAGCAACGGCACACTTGCCTACCTCAACGGTTCAAACTGGAGTAACGAAACATTTACCCACCTTTATAATCTGGATGTATAAATCCACCAGTAGGAGAAAATGGAACATTTACCCAGTTCAACTACTGTGGTTCTCATGGTGGAGAATACGGCACTCTTACAACCCCTTGACACACATGATGCGACTGTTTATAGTGCACTTTAAACTCTATGGCTAGCCAACTATATCCGATAACATATAAACTCAATCACTTACCAATATATTCAATAAACAACATTACCTCATTGTTTTACATATGCATCAAATCAATCCAACTTAAATACATTAAACCATGCATTTTAGTATTCTCAAAAGTCATCATATATGATCATTCACATCATCTTTCATTTCTAAAACATGCATAATACAGTGAGTAATCAAAACCATAGTCATGTGCATGAGATTATATTTTGCAAAACTGAAATTGAGAGGAAATTATACCGATACTTACTTCCGAGCTTAGATAAGTGTTTCAAACTTTATCTAAACTCCCAGAACTCCTCTCAAACCTTTTAATAGCAGTAAAACACTTTTTCACTCACCAACAACCCAACGCTAGCTAACTGATGCACGAATCAAGCTTCCTTTATCATAGCCCAAAGTACAAAATCATGTGATGCCATGGTACGCAGTCATCACGACACCGTAGTGTCTACGTCGCCGTAGCGTCTACATCACCGAAGCGACTGAGATTAGTACATACTCGAGGACGCCCTTTGCTCCTCATCCTAGCACATTTTGTGCCTTTTAACATCATAGTGTTTGAACTGACTCCACAGAGTCTTTCCTGACTCCGTAGAGTCTTTCCTGCACCTTGTGCTTTGACGCAGCTGCTAAGACCTTATGGATATCCAACTATACAAAAGATTCTCATGTGAACCTATGGTATACGAGTCCGACACCGTAGTGTCTACAATGCCGTAGCATCTGATGGTGAGTATGTACTCGAGGACGCTCTTTGCTCCTTATACCTTCAGCACCGTAGTGCCTACTTTATCTCAGCACCGTAGTGCTGGTTCGCAGCTGCTATGACTCTTTTTTTATATCCAATTATACCAAAGACTCTCACACTAATACTTGGGCATAATAATATATTATTTTCACCTTTAATATTCAATTCATGAATACTATCAACCATAATTCGATATTGAGCATTTCATACCCAAAATCTGAAATCCGATTTATCTTAGATAAACCATTATACCATATCCATGTATCACATATGTCATTTAATATTTATGCCATTTACATAACTTTGATCAACATATATTTTCATTAATTTTTCAAGGTTGACTTATTGCAAGTTTTCCTCATATCACATATATAAAATAAAATAAATAAAAATACACTCATTCATATCACATATATAATAAATAAATAAGAATGCACTCACCTGGGCCCTTTATTAGCATGCCTCACTAAATTCTACCCGATCTTCTCCTTAATAGTCCTCGAATCTTCTTTTGTTTCGGATTTGACTTCATTAACCACATGAATATAAATAAACATTTATTAGATACACTTCTAACAATATTTCAATCAACCTATCTAATCATTTAACATAAAAATTTCTATAATTTTCCTCCCTTCCTTATTATGTCCAAAAATTCATTTCGGTCCTTAATGACCAATTTGAACTTCCAATAATTCTCCCGAGCTTGTTATCAAACATTTGGATACAAAATGTATCAAATTCTATTTTCTGTCAACTTGTCCTACTTTCAGAGTTTTACTTCTAAAGATTAGAATACACATTAGATCTTAATATCCTTCATACTGAAAAACTAGATTCAATAACAATTCTAACGGTATAATCCACATAAATTAATAAAATCTACAAAAATTATGAAAATTCTTCAAACGTACGTCACAGAGCTGTCCTGACCAAAAACTGCTCTGAAATTTTCTGACCTTCATTCGATTAAAAATTCATATCTTTTAACTCGGAACTCGAAATCAGTTTTCGTTTGTTGGAGACGAAACTAGACGAACAAACATTTTTGTTCATCTTTCTCTAATTTATGCCACATGTATATATTAAAGTGAATTTTTTATTCAATTTAATCCTTTTCCAAAATTAATATCCAACTAAATCATAATTTATAAGTTGCCATTCTAGTTCAATTCCAACCAAATTCAATTCAACTCTAACCAAACTAGAGTAATGCTTTCACATGTGAAATTACCATATTACCCATGGTACTTTCAAAATATTTCAAACTTGCCATTGTGACCAAATTACCAATTTACCAAAACTAGTCACTTAAAAATCACAAAATTTTGCCTTTTTGTAAAAATCCAACTATTCTAGTTAGATCACAATTAACCAATTAATAATATTTTTATAAAATAATATTTTATGATTTTTTGTGACTTATGGAACAGCCTCTGAAATTTTGATTCGATCTGATTTCCCGATATTCACTTACTACTTCTATTGTGATTTCCCCTTCACCGGCTATCAAATAAATTCTAAAAATTCCTTATTTCCTTATCTGAAAATAAATAATATTATCAAATAGATATTCCATATTTATGAAGTCAAACTTAAAATTTTGACTCAGTCCAATATACTGATAATTTACCCAAAATCTTTATCGGATAAAGTTCTCTTTTTATCAGTCTCAAGTACTGACATAAGACCTTCCCAATAGGTCACCCATCCTATGCCTTGAGCACGCTTAACTTTGCAGTTCAATCTAAATTCGATATCTTATACTGCATTTTTATTCCCGGAATCTATATCATATTTTTCTCCATGATCCGTTTAATCCATGTACAGGATAAAACAATTACTGATAAATTCTCCAAATGTCTATAACATGATATGTCATAACTCTTCCAAAGTCTATGGAGTCATCTCCGAAATTTTAGCTTGATCCGATTTATCAATAAATGCCAAGAATTTTATCGGTTACTAAATAAATTCCTTAATCAAAATAAATTATAGAATTCATCCTGAATATAACTAAAATATTTCCAACACTTGGAAATGACTTTTATAACCTTTCTCTAACATATGGTAAAATTTAAAAATTTTCTAGTTCAATCCGGGTACCTAAATTCCA